>JAQJVL010000217.1:0-357500 GCA_035578905.1 Stictocephala bisonia | reverse complement strand
CCAAAAATTTTTTTAATTGAGATTTAAAGATTTTTAAAACTGTTTAGAATTATAAAATGCAAACATAAAACTAAATAGCATTTTACAGATTTGTAATGTATTATAGACTATATTTTAACTACTGGAGCTTATGTATTTTACTTGTTCAAACATATTCATTATTATTGTCTTAAGTGTGTTACTTATCAAATGATGGTGGGAAATGTCATATCTCCCGAAAGTTTTTATGGGTTGAAACATATACAGTTAGAAGTATTACCCTAACTAATCCATAAGATAATTTAAGAACTGTTTTTATTTATTATACACTTTTATTTAGTAAACCCAGTAAACGAAATTTTTACAATACACTTAAATGATTCTCTTCAATTTCCATTACTTTGATGGACAGTCACATACATCTAGAAGTAATCTGTATAAAATATAACAATCAAATATAAATATCCCCTAAAAATTAATATATTCAATTTTGATTGTTTTTATTTTGTTTTAGATCAATACACTATGCTACGGAACTTGCTCGTGGTAATATCACAACTCCTAAGAGTAAAACGTATTTATTGGCGAGCTTTCCAGTATTTAGAACATAACAATTTCTATAAATTAGTTGTTAATATAAGAGTGATCAAGTATCTTAGATTATTTTGGAAAAAATCAAAAGAATGGCTTTTAAGTCATAATGGCGCTGTGTGCTACCTTTTTTCGTTATCTTTCCGTCAAAGTATATGTTATTTAATTTGTATCTCTCTATGTAAAACTATATTAACATAATAACATTGTTCTTTAATAATTATATACTATTCAAAATAATAATATTCTTTAAGAAACAGTTATATTTTAAAGAAAACTTTAACTTTTTACAAACACTGCAAATAGTGACCACTATTCTGTAAATAATAGGAACTAAAGTTAGACTCTGTACATTCTGTGACTCTGTATATTCTGTATATTCTGTTTTATACCTTTTTTATATTATTTCAAATGACCACAAAACTTGTTCTTGTGCTTAGTCAAATTTCTAGTTTGCTATTTGTTAATCCCATTACTTATTAAAATGTGGAAATAAAGTTAATTTATTCCTTATTTTGATTCTTTATTGTTTTAATAAAAACTTTAACAATTTAGTATTCCTTACCAAAAACCTTAAAAACCCGATTACTTTTATGTCATAATAAAATATGACAAACAAGACTAATGGACAGACATATAAATAGTGCTGGCTACTAACGCCTAGTGTTTTATATAAGTTAAACTCTTTCGTTGCAGTATGACAAGTTTTAAGTGACAAAAAGGCCCTTATTGTAAGAATATAATGTATAAATAAATTGTTCTGCATTTATATTAATGAAATTTAAACAGTTATAGATATAGATTATTTCCCAAGGTAAAAAATTTTATTCTGGTAATTAGTTTAATTGCAAACCTTAATAAAAGTATGAAATTTGTTACTTTTATAAAAAAGTAAAAAATATAATTTGATTATAAGTAAGTTGATATAAAACTGTTATTTTTGCAAAGTTTTTAAATCAGCTAATTTTTATCTACTGTTAATTTTCGTCTTCAAAGACAGAACTCAAACTCGTATATTCTTTGAACTACTAATCTACTGTATTTTATATCATGAACCATCCTCTAATGAAACTTAACTTAACCTAACCTACCCTGTTTTGTTAAGTATCTAATTTTTATTTATCATAGGAAGAAACGGATGCCATATTTGTGTTTAGGAACGAAAACTACATAATATTATTGTTATATACGTAGTTTATGTGTAAATATTTTCATTATTTTTATTTGTTTTTGTACAAAATTGCCATTTCTACCTATACATTTTTATGGATTCGTGTTCATGGAGTTAGTATTGACCATTTAAAAAGAAAAAAATCATGAAAATCGGTGGGACCCTTAAATTACATACTTACCAAAAAGCACTGCCACTTAAAGGTGGATATGTAATAAAGATAAACCCAACTGCTAACACTTAGCCTAAGCCGACGTTAAAAAAAAAAATCTTAAATATTTTTTAGTTCTTCCCAACTATTTGCTACACCAAGCGCAAAACCGAACACATATAAAACTTGTTAGATCTGGAGAATTAAACATACTCCCTTATCAGATACTTGAACATGTTTAAGATAAATTTATATGTATATTAAACGTTATACTTTATACAATATTTTCTTACAAAGCAGGAAAAAATCTCTTTTAAATAAGATTTCCATTTAGATCTAAAAACATCCCTTTGTAGGCTTTTTATTAACTTATCGGTAAGCATGACAATTTTCCGTTGATGTGATGTAACTATATCCGACTCTTGAGAGGAAAAAGCAGCACACAACTAAAAGTTGAGTTGAAAGGAATCTTCACTTTCAAAGATATTTTTGAAGTATTGCTTGTGAAGAGAGGCGGATACATTCCTCCTTGTGTTGGGGGATATTGCATTGGATACAGTGACGTAACGATAACGAGAGATGTGTTCAGTGAGTCGCAAGAGCGGCCGCTAGGAGCGCTGTCGTCTAACAAAGAATGAGCAGGAATGCTGCAGCAATAAGCGGGACCCTTACCTGGATATTGGGCTCTCAAGCGTGGGCATAGCCTTACGGCTTTGTATCTTGCACTGGCAATATATTTGAATGTTTTCATATAGCAAGATTTAAGGTTCATGACTATAAAATAACTATTAGATATTACATTTTGAACTGTTTAGAAATTAATTTACAGTAACAGTCAAATTTACGTTGATTGTAAAGTGATGAACAATAAATGAAAACTGTCTTTATCAAAATCCATCCTCGTAGTCTTTCGTTCCTGAGTGGTCAGCGCAAATTACATTTATTTCTTATATAGGTTGAACTTACTCCATGGTTTGGTCCAGAATTGTTAGGCACATTCCCCTCTCCCTCCCTCTTTGTTTCATCTTGGCATTCAGCCTGTACATTTAGAACCAAAAAGCCTGTACATTTACAAAAGAAAAAAATTATCTAAAATTATATATTTTTGTTGGGGCATAATTATTTTATAATTGAAAAGAAGTATTGAATAAGAATATATTATATTTACAATTTTGTTACACCTAAAACTAGACTGTTATGCATACTATACAATGGCTTGGCTCATGATAAGACTTTTTTTATAAAAAAAATCATTTATATGTAGTTCCCGAAGTTTAAGATTTAACTGATTGATAAATTTAGAAAGTTATTATTTTAGTGCAATGTTATAAGTCAAGAAGAGAGAAGTTTAGCAAGGGAAATACGAGATTATCATTTAAAAGCAAATTTATCCATAACTTCAAGTAGCAAAGTAAAGAAAACTGAAAACGTTGACTTACAAAAGAAAACCACTAGTTTTTTTAGTATTAATTGATTACTATTCTTTTTAGAGATGTGGCTCTAAAAATCTTTTAATTTACTATAAAATTCATTATTGAAAAGGTTTTGTAAAATTTAATTGCCTTTTTGCACATAGAAGAAAGGAACAAAGATCGTATCCTATAGTGCATTGAATATGTGTTGAGTAGTTATTTCTCCAGTAATCCATGATATGGCAGGGCCAGCACATTGTCAGTCCCTCCTCAAGGATAAACAGATAAATTATTTGTAAAAACATATTACATAAAGAATTGCACATAATTTGTAATACGTTTGTAACTGCCTCTGCGTTCAATGCAGCCATAAGAAAGGAAACTCCGACTCTTTTTCTCTGTGCATTTTGAAAATCAGACTAATTTTGTTAAACAAAGAAAGAAACTAGCAGTTTCTAGACATTGAAAGGTAGCCATAAGCCTTTTTTTTAAATAGTACATTTAATATTAAATACAGTCAGAATAGTTCAAATTAACTGTAAAAAGGATACTAATCAATTATTTCATAAAAATAAAGAGCCAAGCTACCTAGTTGAAAAATGGCTTTTTAATTTAATAATTGCAGAGTAATGAATAATAAACTGTAAAGGTAAACAATGGCAAGTTGATCGCATAAAGCCTCAGTTAATGCCTGAAACGTCACCATCAGTCGATCCATGCCAAGCTAATTACTAAAGCGCACGACAAAAGCAGCACCTTGACTTGAGTAAATTCCATTTTCAATCAGAAGACCCGGCAGGGGACATCCGCCATGTTTAATTGCAATCTGCTGACTTTTGTTTTTGACCAGGAGGGGTGATGGTGGGTGGGTGAGAGGGGGCTTTGATCTCCCCCTTTTGTCTCCTCCTGTTGACCAATCACACAAAGAACACAGTGGGGGACACCCTGTGCTGGGAATATCCTTGACCTTTTCGACCATGGACCTTTGTATATTTGTTTATGTTCAATTTATCTAAGGAATTACCATTTATTTAATTAAATACACGATTACTAAAATTTTCATCTTTCTATGTTAACTATACAAATAATTTATTATTGGCATCATAATATAAGTTTGTATTTGAATTGATAGTAAAAAAGGTTATGATGACTGTTCAAGCTTTTTTCAGAAAAGATCTCTCCATAAAACAGTTAAAATGAAATTTAAGGATTAGTATAGAAATTAAATGTAAGAAGAGATCATACGCATCAACCGGCTTGCAAAGTAACAAACCAAATTGCTATATCCTTAAATAACTAGCAGATATCTTTACACTGTAAAGCACTTGGACTATAAAAGTTTTAAAATTCTTTACCCTGCTCAAATGTTTTAATAAAATGACGTTGTATAAGTACTATTAGAATGTTTGTGAAACTTTAAGGAAAACAAAATATGTATGTAAAACAATTTAAATAAAATAAAGGTTTTTGAATAAGTAGAATAATGAAACAATATTTTTACTAGATAAATGATTTTTTAAATTATTTACTGAATAACTTCATTGTTTTCAACAAATATTTCAGTAATTTTTAACTAACCAGAGTAAGTAAATAAGTTAATATGTAGTTATTTCTCTACCTTAGTCAACCACTATGCGAAGTCAGCCCTTCTACGGAAAACAACTTGGGTTCTCCAGTTTGTCTCCAGACACGCTTGACCCAACAGATTCCATTGTGCGACAGTTGGCACATGACATCATAGAAGTTACTTTGAGCACCACTTGCAGAGTCGTTTCTAGACAAACTAATCTCGCCAAGCGAAATTTCCTTGTGTTAGAAGGTAAGTTCAATCAAACAATGGTTGCCTTATTAATTTGGAAAATAATAATATTTCAATAATTTTATTTGGGGGGGGGGGGTTTAAGAAAGGAGGCCTATTCTGTGGTTCCCAACCTCCCTTGTTAATTGTCTACCTTTTATTTGTTATCTATTTCTACTACAGTAAAACCTGACGCTTTTCCCATGACTTGAAGTACCGCCAGTTGTATCTACGAACGAGCGGAAACCCAAATACCGAATCCCCATTAAAGGCTACGCTAAACAATAATACAAATTAAATTTGTATATCGTTTAAATTTTGGCCGCTTATTTACTATAGTTCTAGTTTATTAATTGCATGCTGCTCTGCTGGAGTAATGTCACACGTTAAAAATTAAATTTCCCTACTTACAAGAAAATATTTCCCACTTGACTAAATATTTCCCTTTATTTTTTTCATGGTTTGAAAAATCTGCATTCAAATAAGTAATGCTCTCGCATACCACCAGTGGTACGGGAATACCACAATTTGGGAAACACTGGCCTATCCTATATTGAAGTGAATTTGTCTGCTTGAACAGCAAGGTAATGGAAATATTGATCTGAATCAATATTAAAAAATGATAAGCGCTTTTCTAAACATCTAGAATTGAAGGGAAATATCGAGTGTTCAGAGGCATGCACTTGTGAAACACCTTAAAAATTAATTCCGATTCATTGATATGACTTCAGATTTATGAATTAAATTGGTCCTTCCTTAAAAAAGTATATAAATACATATAAAGAGTTTTTATTTACTTACACTGTAATAACAAGTTCGTAAAAATATTAACATTTCAAGAGAGGGACAAGATAAAAACAATGTATACATATTTTAATGGTATAATAACCACCATATCATACAGTATATCATATTATAGCTTTTGTTTAATAAATACATTTTTAAAACGTTTTAAATTAACTTTTCCACCTAATACTCAAAAACTAATTTTAAAATGTCGTAACATCTAATCACTTTTTCTTAGCCGAACATGTTAAATTATGTCCAGCAAAACTTTAAGTTAAGTTAAAAGTCTAAATATTTAACTCTCGGTCTTTAAGACATGCTGCAAACTTAGGGTTAATCACTTTTCTAGGCATAAAAGATACACTATTAGTACACTAATAATAAATAAAATTACGGAATAAATTCAAGTGGAACACAGATTATTTGAAAAAATTAATTCCTAATAATTTGCATCGTAATTTGTGATAATTATCATACATAAATGTATCAGTTCGGAACTTTCAAGCACATAGTTGGGACTGGGGGGGGGAGACCTTGAATCCGTGCCCAACAGTTCAGCCCTTCCTGAGGTAAGTTACGTGCCTGCTGATAACGGCTTCTGATAACAATTTAATGGATCGCCCGAGTTACAGGGTGGTAATACTGCAATTACGATCACACTTGCACTGACTTAGAGGACAAAGGGGGGAACCAATGTATAGACAATAATATTAACGATTAAACACCGTTAATTATTCTTGTTACGTACGTTCTTTTCAAGTTTTTATCATTGGCTTTTCATAAAAATATACATATAATGAAATAATGTCTACGTCATCAGAGATTAATAGTGATATAATTGTGTCACTATTAGTAACATTAGTGTTTTACTTCACTGATACAGAGGTATTAGAGGAAATATGTTAAGTGTGTTAAGTGTTTCCTGCTAAATAACCTAACCAAAATGTACAATAATAATACATCAACTGATAAAATAATAAGAAAACCAACAAATGACTAACGACACTTTAAAATTATTGTACATATCTACCGATAAGTAAGGCTTTTAATAAGGCATAACATAATTAATTTATCAGTTCCATTGGTAAGCCTAGTTATTTTACACTAGCTGTTTACCCGTGTCTTGTGATTAACATATAAACAGTAATTTTTTAGTTTATTTTTTTTTTATAGTTTAGTTTAGTATGGTATCTTCGCGGGCCAACCCCATCACTCCCAGCTCTCGTGAGGGAAGTCCTGCAGCCTCGATTGGGAACTCTACATTTAGCCCCTTCGTGAAACTCTCGGCCTACGACCTCATGGGGAAGCTCGGCCTACGACCTCGTCAAGACACTGTACAGCCCCGTTTACGGATATCGGCCTGCGACCTCGCCAGGACATTTGGACTGTATCACAATGAATTTTGGTTTTGGGGGCAGTGAAGTCCTCAAACATAGGACATTTTCTCAAATCTGATTCTATATTAGGAATCGAGAGAAAAATACCTTTAAACAGATACCCCTCCTGGGTGTATTTCAAATGTTTTAAAATTCGTTTTTTTACAGTTAATGATTAATTAAATAAAATAACTCCATAAAAATAATATTGAAACTTTAAAAGCCAGTGAGGTGGAGCCCTAGGGTCGGATGTAAATAAAACCACACAAGAAAACTTCCCGGGAGTGAACTCTACAACTTTGAAACGTTACGATGAACTGGATTATAATATAAATAGCATTGACATAATTGTATTGCATTAAGTCAAAAATTAATATACTGCATGAAATGTTGGTGCATATCTTAATATAACATAGATTTAATACCAACATTTCAAACAGTTTCATTTGTTTTGTTAGTAAACAAATCAAACTCCTCAGTTAGTTTTCAAAAAATTGCCAATTTCCTCGTGATTATTTTCAATTTTATTTCTTGAAGAACATTATATGAAAAATTAGGAAACTTAAAAAAAATAAAGGAAGTGAGTTGAGTCGTTGTCAAGTGATGGAATGACAACGAATTTCAGGTAATCATTTATATATTAATATTATGAAATAAAATGTATAGCAATACTAATTATCTATTTTAAAATTTGCAATTCTAAAGACAAACATAATTAGTTTAATTACATTCAAATTAACTTTTTAAAAATATATTAATAAGCGATTAAAAATATAAAACAATACGCCATCTCAGTATAATTGACAAAATATTTTATTTATGAATTTTTAAACTTAGGATGGATTAAAGTTTATCTTGTAATGGAAGTTAATTGTGTTTATGATTTTGTAAATTAGATCATGATGAGAAATCCGTCTAATAGTATCATGCATACCTCATCAAACACAACGACCTTCATTGTAACTGTCTGGGTTTAATTCCATGTTTTAAGGGAATGTATAGAAGGTTAGAATGGACAGAAGTTAATCCATCTTATTGAGAAAAAAAAAACACAGTTTAATAAACCTACTAATGATAATGCACAATAGTTCTACACTGATTGGCTACATTTAGGACAATTTCCTAACACCTCAATTATTGTTCACTAAAATAATTGACTCCTGCCCATGTACTAAATTGTATTATATGGCAATAAAGTTTGATTGACCTCCCTCACATTATAAAAACATGTTAAAAAGAAAATGTCATGTGATTTACACGTCCATATCACTAAGTGAAATTTAAAGAAAACCCAGAGAACTTAGAAAAGAAAAGCTAAAGGAAAAGTAGTAATGAAGAAACATTAACAAAGTATATCATCGTGGTAGTAAACAATTTACACTGCACTTTATATGTATGGTAAATAAAGTTGGTGTACAAAGTTTAATAAATATTATGGAAGGAGTAATCATTATCAAATTGTCGAAAACTTGCAATTCTTATTAAATAATAACTTATGATGATCAATAACGTGTGTAAACATTATTTAGGTGAGATAACCAGTGTATCTATTGATTATATGTAATAATTATGTGGTCTACATACTATAGATAATTAGTGGTTAGAACTGACACGATTATCGAAACTACTCACTGGGCACATTCACCATGATTACCATACATGATTAAAGGTTAAACATGTCTTGACTGCTGTAAATATTTACCAGGTACACTCACAATGATTGCCATATATAGTGGTTAAACCTGTCATGATTATCGTAAATTTACTGGGTCCACTCGCACTGATTACCATACATAGTTTGTGGTTAAACCTGGCATGATTATCGTAAATTTACTGGGTACATTCACAAAGATTACCATATATAATTTTTAGTTAAACCTATCATGATTATCGTAAATACTTACTAGCTACACTCACAATGATTGTCTTACATAATTAGTGGTTAAACCTGTCATGATTATCGTAAATACCAACTAATAACACTCACAATTATTACCACGTATAATTATTAGTTAAACCTATCATGATTATCGTAAATACTTACTAGCTACACTCACAATGATTGCATACATAGTTAGTGTTTGAACCTGTCATGATTATCGTAAATACCAACTAATAACACTCACAATTATTACCATGTATAATTATTAGTTAAACCTATCATGATTATCGTAAATACTTACTAGCTACACTCACAATGATTGCATACATAGTTAGTGTTTGAACCTGTCATGATTATCGTAAATACCAACTAATAACACTCACAATTATTACCATGTATAATTATTAGTTAAACCTATCATGATTATCGTAAATACTTACTAGCTACACTCACAATGTTTGCATACATTGTTAGTGGTTGAACCTGTCATGATTATCGTAAATACCAACTAATAACACTCACAATGATTACCATGTATAATTATTAGTTAAACCTATCATGATTATCTTAAATACTTACTAGCTACACTCACAATGATTGCCATACATAGTTAGTGGTTGAACCTGTCATGATTATCGTAAATACCAACTAATAACACTCACAATGATTACCATGTATAATTATTAGTTAAACCTATCATGATTATCGTAAATACTTACTAGCTACACTCACAATGATTGCATACATAGTTAGTGTTTGAACCTGTCATGATTATCGTAAATACCAACTAATAACACTCACAATTATTACCATGTATAATTATTAGTTAAACCTATCATGATTATCGTAAATACTTACTAGCTACACTCACAATGTTTGCATACATTGTTAGTGGTTGAACCTGTCATGATTATCGTAAATACCAACTAATAACACTCACAATGATTACCATGTATAATTATTAGTTAAACCTATCATGATTATCTTAAATACTTACTAGCTACACTCACAATGTTTGCATACATTGTTAGTGGTTGAACCTGTCATGATTATCGTAAATACCAACTAATAACACTCACAATGATTACCATGTATAATTATTAGTTAAACCTATCATGATTATCTTAAATACTTACTAGCTACACTCACAATGATTGCCATACATTGTTAGTGGTTGAACCTGTCATGATTATCGTAAATACCAACTAATAACACTCACAATGATTACCATGTATAATTATTAGTTAAACCTATCATGATTATCTTAAATACTTACTAGCTACACTCACAATGTTTGCATACATTGTTAGTGGTTGAACCTGTCATGATTATCGTAAATACCAACTAATAACACTCACAATGATTACCATGTATAATTATTAGTTAAACCTATCATGATTATCTTAAATACTTACTAGCTACACTCACAATGATTGCCATACATAGTTAGTGGTTGAACCTGTCATGATTGTCGTAAATACCAACTAATAACACTCACAATTATTACCATATATAATTATTAGTTAAACCTGTCTTGATTATCGTAAATTTACTGGCTACACTCACAATGATTACTAAACATAATTAATGGTCAAACCTGACATGATTATCGTAAGTACCAACTAATAACACTCACAATGATTACCATGTATAATTATTAGTTAAACCTGTCATGATTATCGTAAATACTTACTAGCTACACTCACAATGATTGCCATACATAGTTAGTGGTTGAACCTGTCATGATTATCGTAAGTACCAACTAATAACACTCACAATGATTACCATGTATAATTATTAGTTAAACCTGTCATGATTATCGTAAATACTTACTAGCTACACTCACAATGATTGCCATACATAGTTAGTGGTTGAACCTGTCATGATTATCGTAAATTTACTGGGTCCACTCGCACTGATTACCATACATAGTTTGTGGTTAAACCTGTCTTGATTATCGTAAATTTACTGGCTACACTCACAATGATTACTAAACATAATTAATGGTCAAACCTGACATGATTATCGTAAGTACCAACTAATAACACTCACAATGATTACCATGTATAATTATTAGTTAAACCTGTCATGATTATCGTAAATACTTACTAGCTACACTCACAATGATTGCCATACATAGTTAGTGGTTGAACCTGTCATGATTATCGTAAATACCAACTAATAACACTCACAATGATTACCATGTATAATTATTAGTTAAACCTATCATGATTATCGTAAATACTTACTAGCTACACTCACAATGATTACTAAACATAATTAATGGTCAAACCTGACATGATTATCGTAAGTACCAACTAATAACACTCACAATGATTACCATGTATAATTATTAGTTAAACCTGTCATGATTATCGTAAATACTTACTAGCTACACTCACAATGATTGCCATACATAGTTAGTGGTTGAACCTGTCATGATTATCGTAAATACCAACTAATAACACTCACAATGATTACCATGTATAATTATTAGTTAAACCTATCATGATTATCGTAAATACTTACTAGCTACACTCACAATGATTGCCATACATAGTTAGTAGTTGAACCTGTCATGATTATCGTAAATACCAACTAATAACACTCACAATGATTACCATGTATAATTATTAGTTAAACCTATCATGATTATCGTAAATACTTACTAGCTACACTCACAATGATTGCCATACATAGTCAGTGGTTGAACCTGTCATGATTATCGTAAATACCAACTAATAACACTCACAATGATTACCATGTATACTTATTAGTTAAACCTGTCATGATTATAGTAAATTTACTGGGTCCACTCGCTCTGATTACCATACATAATTAGTGGTTAAACCTGTCATGATTATCGTAAATACTTATTGGCTATACTCACAATGATTGCCATACATAATTAGTGGTTAAACCTGTCATAATTATCGTATATTTACTGGGAACACTCGCACTGATTACCATACATAATTAGTGGTTAAACCTGTCATGTTTATTATAAATTTATTGGGTACACTCACACTGCATACCATACATAATTAGTGGTTTAACCTGTTATGATTGTCTTGAATAGTTACTGGCTACACTCACAATGATTGAGGTTAAACCTGTCATGATTATGGTTAAATACTTACTGGCTACACTCACAGTGATTGTCTTACATAATTAGTGGTTAAACCTGTCATGATTATGGTTAAATACTTACTGGCTACACTCACAGTGATTGTCTTACATAATTAGTGGTTAAACCTGTTATGATTATAGTAAATACTTACTGGCTACACTCACAATTATTGTCTTACATAATTAGTGGTTAAACCTGTCATGATTATGGTTAAATACTTACTGGCTACACTCACAGTGATTGTCTTACATAATTAGTGGTTAAACCTGTCATGATTATGGTTAAATACTTACTGGCTACACTCACAGTGATTGTCTTACATAATTAGTGGTTAAACCTGTCATGATTATGGTTAAATACTTACTGGCTACACTCACAGTGATTGTCTTACATAATTAGTGGTTAAACCTGTCATGATTATGGTTAAATACTTACTGGCTACACTCACAATGATTGACTTACATAATTAGTGGTTAAACCTGTCATGATTATGGTTAAATACTTACTGGCTACACTCACAGTGATTGTCTTATATAATTAGTGGTTAAACCTGTTATGATTGTCTTAAATACGTGCTGGCTACACTCACAGTGATTGTCTTATATAATTAGTGGTTTAACCTGTTATGATTGTCTTGAATAGTTACTGGCTACACTCACAATGATTGACTTACATAATTAGTGGTTAAACCTGTCATGATTATGGTTAAATACTTGCTGGCTACACTCACAGTGATTGTCTTACATAATTAGTGGTTAAACCTGTCATGATTATGGTTAAATACTTACTGGCTACACTCACAGTGATTGTCTTATATAATTAGTGGTTAAACCTGTTATGATTGTCTTAAATACGTGCTGGCTACACTCACAGTGATTATCTTACATAATTAGTGGTTAAACTTGTTATGACTGTGTTAAATACTTGCTGGCTACACTCACAGTGACTGTCTTGCATAATTTGTGGTTAAACATGTCATGATTATCGTAATTACTTACTGGCTACACTCACAGTGATTGTCTTATATAATTAGTGGTTAAACCTGTTATGATTGTCTTAAATACGTGCTGGCTACACTCACAGTGATTGTCTTATATAATTAGTGGTTAAACCTGTTATGATTGTCTTAAATACGTGCTGGCTACACTCACAGTGATAATCTTACATAATTAGTGGTTAAACCTGTTATGATTGTCTTAAATACGTGCTGGCTACACTCACAGTGATTATCTTACATAATTAGTGGTTAAACTTGTTATGACTGTGTTAAATACTTGCTGGCTACACTCACAGTGACTGTCTTGCATAATTTGTGGTTAAACATGTCATGATTATCGTAATTACTTTCTGGCTACACTCACAGTGATTGTCTTATACAATTAGTGGTTAAACCTGTTATGATTGTGTTAAATACTTACTGGCTACACTCACAGTGATTGTCTTACATAATTAGTGGTTAAACCTGTTATGATTGTCTTAAATACGTGCTGGCTACACTCACAGTGATTATCTTACATAATTAGTGGTTAAACTTGTTATGACTGTGTTAAATACTTACTGGCTACACTCACAGTGATTGTCTTACATAATTAGTGGTTAAACCTGTTATGATTGTCTTAAATACGTGCTGGCTACACTCACAGTGATTATCTTACATAACTAGTGGTTAAACTTGTTATGACTGTGTTAAATACTTGCTGGCTACACTCACAGTGATTTTCTTACATAATTAGTGGTTAAACTTGTTATGACTGTGTTAAATACTTACTGGCTACACTCACAGTGATTGTCTTACATAATTAGTGGTTAAACCTGTTATGATTGTCTTAAATACGTGCTGGCTACACTCACAGTGATTATCTTACATAATTAGTGGTTAAACTTGTTATGACTGTGTTAAATACTTACTGGCTACACTCACAATGATTGACTTACATAATTAGTGGTTAAACTTGTTATGACTGTGTTAAATACTTACTGGCTACACTCACAGTGATTGTCTTACATAATTAGTGGTTAAACCTGTTATGATTGTCTTAAATACGTGCTGGCTACACTCACAGTGATTGTCTTAAACCTGTTATGATTGTCTTAAATACGTGCTGGCTACACTCACAGTGATTGACTTACATAATTAGTGGTTAAACTTGTTATGACTGTGTTAAATACTTGCTGGCTACACTCACAGTGACTGTCTTGCATAATTTGTGGTTAAACGTGTCATGATTATCGTAATTACTTACTGGCTACACTCACAGTGATTGTCTTATATAATTAGTGGTTAAACCTGTTATGATTGTCTTAAATACGTGCTGGCTACACTCACAGTGATTGTCTTATATAATTAGTGGTTAAACATGTTATGATTATAGTAAATACTTACTGGCTACACTCACAGTGATTATCTTACATAATTAGTGGTTAAACTTGTTATGATTATCGTAATTACTTACTGGCTACACTCACAGTGATTATCTTACATAATTAGTGGTTAAACTTGTTATGATTATCGTAATTACTTACTGGCTACACTCACAGTGATTGTCTTATATAATTAGTGGTTAAACCTGTTATGATTGTCCTAAATACGTGCTGGCTACACTCACTGTGATTATCTTACATAATTAGTGGTTAAACTTGTTATGACTGTGTTAAATACTTACTGGCTACACTCACAGTGATTGTCTTATATAATTAGTGGTTAAACCTGTTATGATTGTCTTAAATACGTGCTGGCTACACTCACAGTGATTATCTTACATAATTAGTGGTTAAACTTGTTATGACTGTGTTAAATACTTGCTGGCTACACTCACAGTGACTGTCTTGCATAATTTGTGGTTAAACATGTCATGATTATCGTAATTACTTACTGGCTACACTCACAATCATTGTCTTACATAACTAGTGATTAAATTTGTTATGATTATCATAAATTTACTGGGTTCATGCGCATTGATTACCTTACATAATTAGTGGTTAAAGCTGTTATGATTGACGTAAATATGTACTGCCTATCCACTCCATGATTACCAAACCTAAAAACTGGGATTACTTGTATGTTTACATTACTTACTCTGTGGGGCGGTGTCCTGATGTATTCATAATAAAGGTAGGTCTATGTGTTAACCAGAGACTCTAATAATGTTTATGCAAAATTTTAGCTGAATGGGTTCAGTAGTTTTCGCGTGATTGAGTAACACACAGACAGACAAACAGACACCATTACAATTTTGAAACTTTAAATGCCAGTTGGGTGGTGCCCTAGAGTCGGATGTCAATAAAACCACATCAGAAACCTCCCCGGAAGTGAACTCTTCATCTTCCCAAAGTTTCATGGTGGTCCTATAAGTGGTTTAGTAATGCATAAAGGACAAACACACGTGAGTATATATAAAATATATTATATTGATGATCAAACACGGCATTAGTATAAACAAACATATAAAAATTTAGGACATTTTTAGTGAAACAGTATATCAATTAAGTTATTTTCAATGGTAAGATTCAAATACAAAAAGTAGTACAAACTCAATTAAATACTACACATACGTATTTATTCCTTACGTGTAGTATTTAATTACACATAAGTATTATTCCTTATGTGTAATATAAGGAATATATTCCTTATATTCCACATAAGTGGAATATAAGGAATATACAGATTCTTTCGTGGAAAAAGTGAACGCATTTATTTTAGAATGTATTTTCTTGAGGCCTTTCAAAACATACATTTTTAACACCAGAGCAGCATAAAACTTTTAAACCAGTAATTTAAAAACATTACAAATGTTCTTGTTGCTTTCTATAGTAAAAACTTAGTTTGGAAAGGCTCAATAAAATACATGTTAGATTTAACTATGTTAAATTATATTTTCTTCTACAAAAATAATAATTTTACGTTAAGTGAGTTCCTTCTTCATAAGTGATTATTGCTGTGCTATATTTCTATTAAGTTTGACTTTTGTGGTGTTTGTTATTTTGGCACAGCCTGTACAATTCAATGATAATGTTATTTTCTGACTTTGCCTTTATGTTTATACATATATGATCATTTAGGCACATTGTTGTAGAAGCATTCGTATTACTTTTTCGACAGTTTTTGATTACTCATCCATGAGGAACCGTAACTTACAACAATTCAACAAACAATCCATCCACACAAAAAACCGCGTGTTGGAGCGATTTATAATTTGTCAAGCCCAGACTTCGTACTTTATTTAACAAGTGCTTTGCAAACCCTTGCAAGGTTTACTAAATAATTTAGGACTAGGTGTGAGGAATGGTCGGTTGACGTGGCAGAAAGGGTGGGACTGTCCCTCTGTCCATTAAACATTTACTCGTCCTGGGTTCTTGACATTTACATGCCATTAAAAGTACTGTCTACTTGTGATAGTCCAATGTTACTCATGTATCTATAAAAAATATATACAACTATCTGAATAGTTTATTGTTATTTTAATAAATTAAATGTACTCTATACACTTTTTTAGAGTTTATTTAATTTTACTAAGTTTTAATGTAAAGTCAACTCTTGCATAGTTTATTTTACCCATATAATAATTACTGTACGTAGCATTTTGTTATTTTTGTAATAAAGTTGCAATAGTTTAACACTAAATGTTAATTTGGGTAAAAAACCTTTATCTCAAACATTTTACACTTTTAAATCTTCAATTAAAAAACCAAACAGCAAGATTACAAATTTAGTTAATATTCAGCATGCTAACACAGTGCATTAACTGTTCAATGGAACAAGAGATATCTAAATGTAACTGATTTAAAATAGATAACAGTTTCACTGACTTATGTATGCTGTCTATATTTCCAGTAGCATTTGATAAGAAGATCAAACGACTAGTTATTAAATTGAACTTCTCCTTCATTTAAAGTACCCTTGTTGAAACGTATCTATGTTATGCATTTTTTAATTAGAAAAGAATTGTTTAGTGAATAATATGTGAGAGATTTTAAGTATATATACAATAATACAAAGACTAAAAGAATTTGTATACCTATTGAACTTATAATCTAAAATTAGTAGATGATGTATCAGGTTTGTTTCTTGAAAATCATTACATTATATACAAGAAGTTTTCTTTCGTAAATCTGTACATAATAGTCTACAACCGAAGTTTTTTCTCGTCTGTTTAGAGTGCTCTTTAAAGAAAATAAACGAACCGTAGCAAACGTTAAGATTCCAAAATTCACATTAAAGATTTTAATCTTTATTTGAAAAAAATCAACGATTATTAAAGAACCCACTACCCAACTTGTTTCACTACCCTCCCCCTCCATGTTATTGAATGGTCCTATGAACACCTCCACATGTTAGGTTGGCAAGCCTGTTTAATATTCTCCCACCATCACCATCTAGAACGATCATAACTAAAACTTAAATTATAGCCTCTTTTCTTCAAACTATATATGTATTATATAAGGCAGACAAGACTGTACGTCATGTTTGGTACAGCAACAAAAACCTAATATAACCATTAATATAAAAAAAATCGCATAATAGGATGTTTTAAGCTACTGGAGAATGATTTTTTTAAAATGT
The DNA here is from genome assembly GCA_035578905.1 of Stictocephala bisonia. Classification (NCBI taxonomy): domain Eukaryota; kingdom Metazoa; phylum Arthropoda; class Insecta; order Hemiptera; family Membracidae; genus Stictocephala; species Stictocephala bisonia. Next base: position 339,664 of record JAQJVL010000217.1, on the reverse strand, counting down.
AACTTCAGTGATTACTCATGTTCTCAGTGATATACAGGGTGACTCAGGAGAGAAGAGTACAGCTTCAGAGGGTGATAGTGATACAAAATCAAGCAGAAATGTTTATATAAACATATGTCCTACTCTGTTCCTTTTTCTTTCTGTGTCCATTTGTGTTTTTCATCAAAATATTTATACCTCCATAACGGACTGAGTAAATCGTTTGAAACTTGTGGCAGCCTTTTCCAATGAATAGCCGCAGTAATAATGAGTAAAATTGCTCAAACATCACCGTTATAAAATGGAAGCATTAAAAATAATCAGTACTGAATATATAAAAAAACTTTCAACATTACAAAAAGCAATAAAAATAATAATAGCTTCTAAAATTTAATTTCAAATGCAATGACACCTCATTTGTAAAACTTGGTTCATACAGAACTGAATAACATCTTATTTTAGTTTCTAAATGTTTATTCATTTCACATTATTTAGTTAGAGTAAAATAATTTCAGTCTTTTTTGTATTAATAATGATTTCAGTCAATTAACAGCTGTTTAAATTGATTATTTAAATTATATTTTAGTACAGTATTTAGTTAATTGTTAAATAGGAGTGAGCCATCATCGCCTATTTTACATTTAATAACAACCTTAACAAATACCAGCTAGTTACAAACCTCTCTTAAATTAAATTAACAGCTGTTCTTTAAAAGGACTATTTAAACACATTTTTAATTACTCGTTTATTTATTTATTTTTATTTGTTCTTAAGACGCCGATCGTCAAGATATGGGCGAAAATAGATTTCGAATGAATGTAGACGAGCGAATGTAGCCATTGTTACGTTGGAGTAATAATTATCAGCTGTTTGATATTTACTCCTATTAATTAATGTTTGACAACTGTTAATTACTTACACTTAATTAACAATTAACAAAGAACTAAAGTATAATTTGAATAATCAATTTAAACAGCTGTTAATTGGCTGAAATCATTTTATTATAGAAAAGAGTGACATTTTCTTACTCAAACTTTTTTACAAATAAGATGTCATTGCATTTGAAATTAAATTTTAGATTCTATTGTTATTTTAATTGCTTTTTGTAATATTGACAGTTTTTGAGATGTTCAGTACATATTATTTTTAAATGCTGCCATTTTAAAACGGATATATTTAAGAAATTTTTCTCATTATTACTGCTAGTAATTCATTGAAAAAGGCTGCCAAGTTTTAAATAATACACTAAATCCGTTCTGGAGGCATAAATATTTTGATGAAAAACAAAAACAGACACAAAGACAAAAATGAAACATAGTAGGACATATTATATTAACTTTTTTGGTTGTGTTTGTTTCTACTATCACCTCATTAAGTTGTGCCAATCTCATCTGAGTCACTCTGAATTAAAAAAAAAAAACTCTTAATCAAATAATGTTAACATACATCGATCTTCCTTATGTAGGCTAGGTCTTGATAATAAACAACCAAAATAGTGCTGTAGTAGTTGGTGTCATGTGGGAGAAAATCTTTTAAATTGCTTTTGATTTTGTTTTGATTGTTGTATCTAATCGTTATGTATCTAATCTAATGTAAAAAATATTTAGCTAGTTTTAAATATTTATTATCAAGTTTATGTTTCGTGTTGAAAGTATAAATTGAGTAGACATTTATAGAAATTTATTCAAAGTCCAATATTCATAAGTAAGATGCCAACACGTGTTGCGTGTACGTAATCATAACAATCATATGTAATATACACTTACACTAAGACAGATAAATGTTACTTTGTAACAAATCATAAACTTAGGCTAATGAGTATTAACATAAACAAGATGTCACTATAGACTACCCTACCTATCTACGCAGACTCGAAAATTATCTTAGAGTAAAAGTATTTGGTTATTTTTCAACCGTAATTTGATGCTGAAATGGTTTCACTATAAATTTAATAAATGATTCAACATTATTTATTAAATTGATAATTTTTTAATTTAGTAAATTATTCGTGTTGATCGATATCTATATACGAAGTTAGATTTAGAACTTTTATTACCCAATACTCCAAAATAAATTCAACTCATCATTTAATAAAATAGTTAGTGTGGTAACGATGGTATTCGTTTCACAGTTCGAGTCGTTATATGGTTACCCTTTACATCTAATTTACAAAAAATGTACATTAAGTCAACCAGATTAGATATAGCACAGTATACAACGATTACTAATTTAGGCTACTTTTTACAACATTTAAATTGTTTATTGACATTCTCGTATTGTAGAATTGAACTATTGTTAATTATTAACTATAGGTATATTACGCAAGCAATGAGAAAAATATATAGATACATTTTTTTCAATACCTATGACTATGTGTGTAGGGGGTTGGTAGTGTAAGTAGAATTATCAGTGTGTAGAGAGTACGGGAGGGATGTCGGAAGGCAATTCTTTGTGTAGGGGGTTGGTAGTGTAAGTAGAAGTATCAATATGCAGAGGGTATGGGAGGGATGTCGGAAGGCAATTCTTTGTGTAGGGGGTTGGTAGTGTAAGTAGAATTATCATTGTGTAGAGAGTACAGGAGGGATGTCGGGAGGCAATACTATTGTGTAGGGGGTTGGTAGTGTAAGTAGAAGTATCAATGTTCATAGGTTACGGGAGGGTTACCTAGCAGATAATTCTTTGTGTAGGGGAGTGAGTAGTAGTGTACAGTAAGTAGTGTACAGGAGGGGGGGTAGTGTGAGTAGAATATCAATATGTAGAGGGTACGGGAGAGTTATTGGGTGAGTAGAGGTGTATCCGTTACACCTAAAAGATCTCTCTCTCTCTCTCTCTCTCTCTCTCTCTCTCTCTCTCTCTCTCTCTCTCTCTCTCTCTCTCTCTCTCTCTCTCTCTCTCTCTCTCTCTCTCTCTCTCTCTCTTTCTCTTTCTCTTTCTCTTTCTCTCTCTCTCCCTCTCTCCCTCCCTCCCTCCCTCCCTCCCTCTCTCCCTCCCTCCCTCCCATACAGAAACATTTTAGAAAGTTATTTCGGGTTACAAGTGTGATTCTGTATTCAGTAGGCTACTTGTACAGATGTAATGATAGTAGGCAGAATAAACTAGATTTGAGCTGCAAAATTAAAGATACAAGGAATTCCATCTTTAAATATGATAATCAATACATTTTAGAAGACCTGTACATCTATGTAAATGATTTTACCAAATTTATATTAATAGAATAGTTGCTGTACCTATAACATGTTATCGTGAATTTTTGTAGTCTTCAAGTTCTCTTAGGAGAAAAATTTAAATTAAAACAGGATTAAAATTCCGCCATGAAATGAAATTAATTTGGTGTTCGGTAACACTTTCTAAAATTGTGTTCTCATATTTTGACTAATTTTATACAATTATGTACCAAAATAAACAGTATATTATCCAATTTGGTTAGAAAAAATGAATTAATTTTTTTTTCAGAAAGGATAGAAAACACATATATTGGGTATTTTATATTATGTTCACACATTAGTTAGGTTAGGTTCGACTAGTCAAAACCAACAGTGGAATGTTACTTCCCATTTGCCCACGGCGATGAGAGATTTCAAGTTGAGGTTGGTGAACTATGTAAACCACGATCACTTATCTCCTTACATAAATGATAACGATGTCAAAAGTACATAGTGAAGTCCAAATACTTTAATAACTTATATTTTTATATTAAAATGTCTCAGTGTATTATTAATTACAGATATAACTTGTGTTATAGTCTATAGAAAAAGGGCCGTTTCGGAATGTTCCCGCATTTGTTTAGCAACGATTAACCGTCTAAAATAGTAGGGAAGTTCATACACAGATATTGGCATATATAAATAATCAAACGAGATAAGTGGTTAAAGTATATATATAAGCAAGTATAACACGTCAACTTATATTTATTTATTTCTAATAGTCCTAACCTAACCAATTCCAATCTAACAGCCAATGGTGGAAGTGCCTACAACCTAACCTAACATGAACACCAGAAGACGCTTACTACTTTCTTGTAAGTCAAAACCACGTGATAAATGTCAAAGATGCATTATTCGTAAGTTTAGTTTAGTTCTAGACTTGGTAGACAATCTTTACCATGTACGAGAAAATTGCGAAAAAGACTAATATATACATAAAAAACAGGGACATAATAGAAAATACCCAAAATATTAAGAAAGATACTTTGAAATATTGTCTTGCAGGCTTGTGAATATAGGAAGAGAAAAATAACAAATGTCTGTATCCCTACACGTGTACTGTACGGATTGATGGTGGGAGAATTCCGTCCGCACCTGGTTGCCACATTTAAAGTGCGCACTGTATAAATGGAATCCCTGGCTACATTTACAAAGTGTCACCCACAGACAACCCCCCCTCCACCCACCCCAAGGCTGATTTACGGTTTGTATTTTACCCGCCAACACAGAATTCTCTCAGATGTTGTTCTCTTAAAACTATCTTTTCATGGTTTGTGTTTGTTCTACATGTACTGATAGTTAGGAAGCCAGCCATCTGTTTCTTTATCCACAATGTTAATGTATTTAGTTAGAGGTTGAACTGTAAATAAGTTCGAAGAAAGTGCTGTGGTTTTGAGGTTATGGTGAAAGTACTCACGTGAAATTTTATTCAAATTCATGTTTACTACACCAATTTATGTCAAACGTAAAAAAACAATTAAATTGAATATGATACAAATATATGTATTGATTCTCAATTCCCTCATATTCTTTACTGTTAGATAATGACACAATGTGTATTTTAAATTGTATGAGATAACCTTCACAAAGGTCAACTGATTTTGTATGTTTTACCGGAGGAATTTAAACAGGTTTTGGAATACTGTATTATCAGAATAATGAAGATTTTAAAAAATTTCCTGATTAAATTTTATATTAAATAAAGAATTCAAGGATTTATGGTTGTTTACAGTACGACAGATGTTCAGTGATACCTTTTCCTTTTCTGATTTATTCAATCATTAATATCTTCACTTTGAAAATATTTATTAACAACTTAATGAGCTACTTAGTCAGTATAATTTGATTTTTTATTAAATAAACCTACGAAAGTGGTGACCCTTAATGGTAGATAAAAAAATCAAGCCATTAGATGGTAATGAATCTGAAAATAAATGGTACATTAATTTAATAATTCTAGAGCCATTACCAAGTACGCCTATAATTAAGCTAGAAACGTTTTTTATAAATAAATATTAGGGCCAATTATTAATATGAAATATACCATAATCATAAGGACGGTCTATGAAAATGACTCCTATAGATTGTACTTGGAATTAGTTTGTTTGCTACAGAAATTACACTTATTTTAAGTACTGAATTTAATTAATTTATAAGGAAATAATATTTATTAATTGGCAGAAGTGTTGCAGTCATAATGTAGCGTAGTTCTTAGCGCACATTATGAAGGACTACGTGCTCCAACTAGGAAAGACCACCCTAAACTCAAGTTGAAGGGTTCGTTGAAGAACAAGGGGCCGAGATTTAGCGACTAATCAATAAGGAACTGACGACTGGTCAGTGTTGGGGAGCGGGGGAATTGGAAGGCTCTTATCTTGGACTCTGTAAAGACAGATAATGCCTCCCTCTCCAACAACCTTTAAGGAGAACTTGTCAAACAATAAATAATATACTGATGACTGGTCAGTGTTAGGAGGGGAGGGGAGATGGGAAGCTCTGATCTTGGACTCTGTGACGACAGATAACGTCTCCTCCTCCAACAGCCTTTAAGGAGAACTTCTCAAACAATCAATAATGTACTGATGACTGGTCAGTGTTAGGAGGGGAGGGGAGATGGAAGGCTCTGATCTTGGACTCTGTGACGACAGATAACGTCTCCTCCTCCAACAGCCTTTAAGGAGAACTTTTCAAACAATAAATAATGTACTGATGACTGGTCAGTGTTAGGAGGGGAGGGGAGATGGGAAGATCTGATCTTGGACTCTGTGACGACAGATAACGTCTCCTCCTCCAACAACCTTTAAGGAGAACTTGTCAAACAATAAATAATATACTGATGACTGGTCAGTGTTAGGAGGGGAGGGGAGATGGGAAGCTCTGATCTTGGACTCTGTGACGACAGATAACGTCTCCTCCTCCAACAGCCTTTAAGGAGAACTTTTCAAACAATAAATAATGTACTGATGACTGGTCAGTGTTAGGAGGGGAGGGGAGATGGGAAGCTCTGATCTTGGACTCTGTGACGACAGATAACGTCTCCTCCTCCAAGAGCCTTTAAGGAGAACTTTTCAAACAATAAATAATGTACTGATGACTGGTCAGTGTTAGGAGGGGAGGGGAGATGGAAGGCTCTGATCTTGGACTCTGTGACGACAGATAACGTCTCCTCCTCCAACAGCCTTTAAGGAGAACTTCTCAAACAATCAATAATGTACTGAGGACTGGTCAGTGTTAGGAGGGGAGGGGAGATGGAAGGCTCTGATCTTGGACTCTGTGACGACAGATAACGTCTCCTCCTCCAACAGCCTTTAAGGAGAACTTCTCAAACAATCAATAATGTACTGATGACTGGTCAGTGTTAGGAGGGGAGGGGAGATGGAAGGCTCTGATCTTGGACTCAGTAACGACGGATTATCCCACCTCCTCCAACAAAACCCGTCGAGAAATTCCTCTAAAACAATCAGAACTTCGCTCTCTTCACCCCCCTCCTCTATCTCATTTACAAGCTTGTCCGATTAGAATTCATTGCACAGTTCGGTTTATCTCGTCGTTATTCAATATTATCTATTCTAGTATTAATAACAGGCCAGGGTCGACAGGACTTGCAAGGGACTACATGCCACCTCTTACAGCAGTACAATGGTTTTATCCCCATAGGTTATTTTAGAGATTCTAAAAATGAAGCCTAACATCTGATTGGCCTAATATGTGCAGAGCGGGTGATAAATTTCTTGATAGAAGACTCCAAGATCCTTCACTGAGGACACTTCTTTGATATCATTGGTTAATCTATAGTTAAATATAAATGGGTTCTGTAGACGGCACAAGGTGATAACTAAACATTTAGTCGTGTTAATTATCATACAATTATCATCACGCCAAGCAGCCACCAAATTCAGATCCTGTTGAACCTTTGTAGAGTCTTCATAACTGGATCTCCGAGAAAAGTTTAAGATCATCAGCGAAAAGTAAATATTCACACGACAGACTACTAATGATGTCATTAATAAATAGATTGAAGAGGAAGGGCCTAGCTTAAAGCCCTGCGGGACTCCTGAGGTAGCAACGAATTCCTCTGACAAACAATTTCCTAGTTTAACCTTCAGTGCGACTATCCAAATAGTTCTGAAACCATTTCAGTGAAGTAACACTAAAGCCGTACCCCGTCAGCTTGGAGATAAAACATGAATGACCGATCTTGTCGAAGGCCTTAGATAGATGAGGACCACCTTTGGAGGAGACGTTATCTGTCGTCACAGAGTCCAAGATCAGAGCTTCCCATCTCCCCTCCCCTCCTAACACTGACCAGTCATCAGTATATTATTTATTGTTTGACAAGTTCTCCTTAAAGGTTGAAACATAGATACTGTCAGCTTGATTAAGGTATTAGTATGTAATTTAGTTGATGAATGTAGTTTAGGTATTAAGGGGTAGTTAAGGATGTAGTTTATGGCTTATGTTAAGTTTAGGTACTAAGATATAGTATAGTTATCAGAGTGTAGCTGAAGGTTAATATGTAGTTTAGGTATATGTGTATAGTTTAGGTGGTATGATGTAGCTTGTTTTGTGTTTATTTGAGGCACTAAGGTGTAGTTTAGTTGTTAAGGTTTAGTTTAGGTGTTAGAGTATAGTTAATGTGTCAGGAGTTAATTTATTGTTAGTGTATATTTTAGGCAATAAGGTATAGTTTAGTTGTCAGGGTGTAGTTTATGGTTATAGTGTTGTTTAGTAGTCAGGGTGTAGTTTATGGTTATAGCGTAGTTTAGTAGGTAGGATGTAGTTTATGGCTGTAGTGTAGTTTAGTAGTTAGGGTGTAGTTTATGGTTATAGCGTAGTTTAGTAGGTAGGATGTAGTTTATGGCTATAGTGTAGTTTAGTAGTTAGGGTGTAGTTTATGGTTATAGTGTAGTTTAGTGGTTAGGATGTAGTTTATGGTTATAGTGTAGTTTAGTAGTTAGGGTGTAGTTTATGGTTATAGTGTTGTTTAGTAGTCAGGGTGTAGTTTATGGTTATAGTGTAGTTTAGTGGTTAGGATGTAGTTTATGGTTATAGCGTAGTTTAGTAGGTAGGATGTAGTTTATGGCTATAGTGTAGTTTAGTAGTTAGGGTGTAGTTTATGGTTATAGTGTAGTTTAGTGGTTAGGATGTAGTTTATGGCTATAGTGTAGTTTAGTAGTTAGGGTGTAGTTTATGGTTATAGTGTAGTTTAGTGGTTAGGATGTAGTTTATGGTTATAGTGTAGTTTAGTAGTTAGGGTGTAGTTTATGGTTATAGTGTTGTTTAGTAGTCAGGGTGTAGTTTATGGTTATAGCGTAGTTTAGTAGGTAGGATGTAGTTTATGGCTATAGTGTAGTTTAGTAGTTAGGGTGTAGTTTATGGTTATAGCGTAGTTTAGTAGGTAGGATGTAGTTTATGGCTATAGTGTAGTTTAGTAGTTAGGGTGTAGTTTATGGTTATAGTGTAGTTTAGTGGTTAGGATGTAGTTTATGGTTATAGCGTAGTTTAGTAGGTAGGATGTAGTTTATGGTTATAGTGTTGTTTAGTAGTCAGGGTGTAGTTTATGGTTATAGCGTAGTTTAGTAGGTAGGATGTAGTTTATGGCTATAGTGTAGTTTAGTAGTTAGGGTGTAGTTTATGGTTATAGTGTAGTTTAGTAGTTAGGGTGTAGTTTATGGTTATATTGTAGTTTAGTAGGTAGGATGTAGTTTATGGTTATAGTGTAGTTTAGTGGTTAGGATGTAGTTTATGGTTATAGTGTAGTTTAGTAGTTAGGGTGTAGTTTATGGTTATAGTGTAGTTTAGTAGGTAGGATGTAGTTTATGGTTATAGTGTAGTTTAGTAGTTAGGGTGTAGTTTATGGTTATAGTGTAGTTTAGTAGTCAGGGTGTAGTTTATGGTTATATTGTAGTTTAGTAGGTAGGATGTAGTTTATGGTTATAGTGTAGTTTAGCGGTTATGATGTAGTTTATGGTTATAGTGTAGTTTAGTGGTTAGGATGTAGTTTATGGTTATAGTGTAGTTTAGTAGTTAGGGTGTAGTTTATGGTTATAGTGTAGTTTAGTAGGTAGGATGTAGTTTATGGTTATAGTGTAGTTTAGTGGTTAGGATGTAGTTTATGGTTATAGTGTAGTTTAGTAGTTAGGGTGTAGTTTATGGTTATAGTGTAGTTTAGTGGTTAGGATGTAGTTTATGGTTATAGTGTAGTTTAGTAGTTAGGGTGTAGTTTATGGTTATAGTGTAGTTTAGTGGTTAGGATGTAGTTTATGGTTATAGTGTAGTTTAGTAGTTAGGGTGTAGTTTATGGTTATAGTGTAGTTTAGCGGTTATGATGTAGTTTATGGTTATAGTGTAGTTTAGTAGTTAGGATGTAGTTTATGGTTATAGTGTAGTTTAGTAGTTAGGGTGTAGTTTATGGTTATAGTGTAGTTTAGTAGTTAGGGTGTAGTTTATGGTTATAGTGTAGTTTAGCGGTTATGATGTAGTTTATGGTTATAGTGTAGTTTAGTAGTTAGGATGTAGTTTATGGTTATAGTGTAGTTTAGTAGTTAGGGTGTAGTTTATGGTTATAGTGTAGTTTAGCGGTTATGATGTAGTTTATGGTTATAGTGTAGTTTAGTAGGTAGGATGTAGTTTATGGTTATAGTGTAGTTTAGTGGTTAGGATGTAGTTTATGGTTATAGTGTAGTTTAGTAGTTAGGGTGTAGTTTATGGTTATAGTGTAGTTTAGTAGGTAGGATGTAGTTTATGGTTATAGTGTAGTTTAGTGGTTAGGATGTAGTTTATGGTTATAGTGCAGTTTAGCGGTTATGATGAAGTTTATGGTTTTGGTGTGAGGGTCTAGTTTAGGTCTGGGGTATATTTTATGGTTAGAATATAATTTAGGTGTTAGGAGTGCGTCATAACGGGTAGGAAACTGTGATACTGTAGAGTTTTCTGTATCAAGATGAATCGTTCTAATATTCGTTTTTGATTTGAAAAAGAGAATATTCCGAAATCAAACACCTATTCAACGAACCACTTTGTCTATATGATACGTTGGTAAATCACTCATCAAATTTGGTCATAGAAGTGAGTTGGCGAATGTACTCACGTTAAGAGAAAGAGAGTTCGTGAACGTTAAGAAAATTCGTTCTCCCTCTGAACACATCAAGTGACTTACTCGATCACCTTACTTAGGTGATTGGGTCAAAAAATACCCACAATCAGTACAGAAATTAATTTACAAAAAATGCCCCATTTTTATCCATGTACAAAAAATTGGTTTTCTAACTGAACGTTTGTTTAAAAATGTATACCTCTTTACATGGTATAAAAAATAGCTTCATAATGGACGTACAATAATTAGTACTGAGAGACTTTGCTCAGTTTAAAGTCCTACTTTAAAAACTGACAAAACAGCGTTAATTTCCTCCCTTAAAAAGGTTCCTTGGTTCAAATTAATACTTTAACGTCACAACACTAATAAACTCACAGAGAAGAAGGAAACAGAGGTCGCATTCAATAGTGCACTAATTAGTATCCTGTAAGTTTGTTGAGTACAGTAGTTATTTATCTAGTTTCCCATTTGATGGCAGAGCCAGCACCTTGTCAGTCCCTCCCTCCCTTTATCTACTCCAAACTATCTAGGTTGTACATGTAGTTTGTAGATTGTAATCTATAATCCCGTTAGCTGCCACTGAGGTGTTTGCTACGGCCGTAAGAAAGTGACCTTTGTTTCTCTGTGGTATAATGCATTAATAGCTCGATAAATAACAACATAACATACTAAAGGAGTGAGAGTAATCTTATATTCAGTAATTATTTCGACTTACTTACTTTATAATAAGTAAACGTGACATGTCGCAATTAAAACAAAACACAAATACTAATAATCCAAATATTGATTTCAGTAAATCACTTTTACCATCCTCAGATGACAGGGACTCGCAAATATATTTCATTTGCAAACAAACTCAATATTTAAAGTTGCTTAATTTCTTCACTCTTGGTAATGTCCTTTCTCTCTTATTTTTAAATAATTTTAATTTTCTTAAATATGTTTCTTTTCTTTCGTTTTGTTGCTTTTAAGTAAATTCCAAATTGTTGCATAGTGTGCATTCCAAACCACTATAGGATATTTCAATTTAACCACCATATAGTAAAAATAAAGAACTTGTGCAATTTATAAAAAACGAACTTGAAGATGAATTTAAAAAATAATAGTGATTATGTAAATTTTAACTGAACATCACCATCTTTTTAATGGCTATGCATAAATTATTGTAAATATGTTCAATAAAAGAACTTAAAGGTAACGCTCTTGCTTCATTAAACTAGTAATGAAGAAAAATAGCGTTCTTCTTTTTTTTAATAGAAATTACAGCAGGAAAGTATTCTTTAGCTGGACACTGTTCAGGGTGGTTTTCATCCCCTCCTGGAAATTTGCAAGTAAAACTCGCCCTTCCAACGTTCCCCCTCGCCTTGAAGGAGGGCCAAATTAATGCTGCAGGGCCTTTGTTTTTGTAGTCTAATCAATAGCAGGGTGGTCAGTCAGAAGATCCCCTCCCGGCCTCTCCTTATAATCTCCCTCTAAAGTGAGGGAGAATGAAGTTTCCTAGTTTAATTCTTACAGACTCATTTTTTCAAAGCTATAAAAATTAGGAAGTTTCTAGCTCACGAAATAAATTTGTTTGAAATCTTCTCAATAATATGCATAACTTTGTATATATAATCAGTAAAAACTGATAGCTATCACTTACTTGACACAGTTGTTAGCTTTGAAGGAATCACTACTGAAAACAACATCTAAGTGTCGAGTGTTTTTCAAAGACTGTACGTTACACAATTTGACAATGTTTCAATTCAGTCTCCTTTAAATGTAAATAGAGCATCCTGCAGTTGTTCTTGTAAATAAATTATTATTTGTAAATTATTCTGAGAGTGTAAGCTTAACGGCGTTGTTATAATTAAAACGTTTTCTTCGACTTTAACAGAGTCAATGTATGTATTATTGACGCCATTTAACTATCACCTGTTACGATACAATGATGCCCTTAGTCACAACATCGACCAAAAGCCTGGTTGTGAAGACGTTACTTAATATTCGGTACCAAGATTTGCGAATATTGTTATTACAGATAGAAAATTGTTGTTACAGACAAAACTATAAGAATAAAAAATTCACCATATTTACCATATATATATGTCTTCTTCTAAGGTTCGGGGTTATCCTAGTCAAAAGCTGCTCAGTCGTAAGACCCATTAGTAAACCCCCCCCCCACATAGATCCTTAAAAACTGTAGGTTGGTGCCTAGTAATAAATATTCAAAACACCTTCACTATCAGGTTTTTGTACATAACTAATTTACAAACCTGGTGTACAACTAAATGAATAAGTTAAAACACAACGTGGACCAATATAGTCATAATGTGACAACCCCTTTTTAAATATGGCCAAGTGTGGTCAATAAAAGGTCTTGTCACAAGTTCAGACTAATAGGTTTTAAACTAGGATGGTACAATAGAATTAATCAAACAAATAAAACTTAAAAAAATCATGTTGAAATTTTTTACTTTATTTACCAGTTTTCATCCCCTTTTTTATTTTTCACTATTTCTATATAAATATTTCAAAGTAATAAATATTATTTTTAGTTTTTATTTTTATTTTAATTACTTTAAAAATATTGAATCGTTATAAATTTACGTTTTCGAAACAACTATCTGAGTAATATCAATATTTCTTACAAAGAATATACTGTTATGTCAATGTCAACTTACAAAGATAAATTTTTTTGCCAAATTTCCGATTATTAGCACTCTAATACACTGGATTATTTTAATCAAATTAATATACTTTGCTACTTGAAACGTATATTTGTATTTTTTTCATATTTTACTCAAACATTCCTTGAAATAAATAAATACACATGTTTTAATTTTTAAATTACTCATATTAAATTAATATTTAATATTAAATTACTACTGACAAGTTACTACTATATACAAGAAGAAACAAGGTCTTCGTTTGATTGGCATCGAATGAACTTCCGGAATTATATTAAGAGTTCAATAGTACTGTATTAAAAATGTACAGTTTAGTAACTCAATCTATACTGATAAGGAAAACCACAGTGAAATTGTTTTTAACGTATGTTTTTAGTATTAAAACATAGTATATAAATAGTAAAATAAAACATATTGTATAGGGGAATCATTATTTTCCAAATTATAAAATTAGGAAACAATTCTAATTATAAATTATATTATGATTAAATTATAAAAATATGAGGAGAGAATTTCGGTAGATAATGATTTTACCACACATCACAAGTATCTATATTATATAATTACTAGCTTATCTTATATTACAATGTAATAGTTGAAATAAATCAAATTCAGTCTATGTTCATGAAATATATTCCTCTTTTATTGTTTCTGATATATATTATTTTTTAGTAAAATATCACATTTATTTTAATGTCTATTCAATAGTTTGTGTGCGTTGAAGCAGGTCAATGGACGTAACCGGGGTGCCCGGGCTCGACACACCGCAAGCCGCTTAGCAGGAGTGTAAACCGTGCAGTATTCCACCACTCTAAGGCGCTTTACTTAAATGTGGAGTAGCCCTCAACAGCTCCGCGCCTAGCAGTTCACCTTCAAAGAATTCAAAGATGTCTTAAGGTTTTATGTGATATCCTTACAGAAGCTTTTATACTTATATGTTAACTAAAAAGTAATAAATATGGTTTTGAATTTGCAGATTTATTTTTATAAAATTGTAGTAGTCTGAACCCTTGACTAATGTTAAGTAGAAAATATGATTTGTAAAAATGTATATGTAAGTTTGTACATATAATACATACACACACATTTATGAATCTAAATAATCCTAAATGAAAATCCTTTGACTTGAATATATTTAAATAATTTATACTTTATTTATTTAAAGTTAAATATATCAAGACTTATAAAATGAAAACATTTCATGAAAAATACAATAACAATATTTGTATTGGTTCATTAATAAACATAACATTATTGAATATTTAAAACAACACACGCACTTATAGTATAAATGTGATAATTTAATCTCCATATTTAGAGATAAATTTAACGAATTATATAAAAAAAATTGGTAATCAGTAACTCGACTCTGATGTAAATGTATACAAATAGAGTATCTAAAAATGGCCTTAGATCACAAAAATTCACATTAAAAGTAATTTAAGTTTTCATCGACTTACTTCTGCTATCGAAAAATAAACTACAAGCACTAAACTCGTTATTATTCATATTCAATATGTCTAATTAAAGATACAGCTTTTTACTTACTAAAAAAGAAAAACAAATAATTATTCCAACCAATGTTAACAAAATTTCTGTGTGATAACAAACTGCTAGACTTTTCTATCCGAAATACTCACTAAACACACGCTGTCTAGTGTGTATAGTGTTGTACGTTATAAAATATGAACAATTAACAATACGTACTCTGTACAACGTAAAGGCGTGTTTTACTGCCCATATATTAACTGTATCGTATTAACTGTGCATCGTATACAAATTGATGAACAACTGTGGGAGAAGTAAAATGATGACAGTAAAAATTAAAAATCATTTTAAAATGAAAACAATACACTGGATATAACTTATGCTTGACTCACTCCACCGTGGTGGCTCAGGGACTAAGGCTTCGGATTGCGAAGGGCGAGTCATAGTCCTGCAGGCTCACGTGAACTGGCGAGTGAAGTTATAACAATTATTTGGAAACTTAATATCAGTATCAAATATTATGCACTGAAATACAAAAATGTATGATAACATTTTACGAATTTTAATTAAATTTCAGTAATACTAATCGAAAACAGTTATAACCGGGGAAGTTGAATTGACAATAATTAAATTAAATAAAAATGGCGTATTATTAATACTTACATTTATGTTTTGTAAGTTGGTATCCAACAAATATTTAAATATTCTTGAATGTACGTTGTGGGCGAAGACTATTTCGTGACCCCGTAGTCCACATCTCTAGAGACGGGGTGTCATCTCAAAGTCCCCTCCCTAAACTTTGACCCGGGACGGGCGTCACTCAACCCGAAATATTCCCATCTTTCACGGTCCAAGGGTTCTAATACGCCGGTGACTCGGGTTGACGCGGGCGGCGACTTCACACGATGATATGCCGGATATTCCTCTCTGTTGATATAAACAGTTGTTTTATATTACACTTTTTTCTCGTAACTTGAAAATCAAGCTATAAAATGAGTTTTCCCTGGTATACTAGTATTTAATTAATACTCCTGAAGTTAAATATTTAAATTAAAATAACTGTCAAAATTCGAAAAATTTCTAAAAATTGGGACTTCTTCAATAATTACGAGATAATCGTACAGTAACCTAACGAAGAAAAATTAACTCAAATTACTTTGTAGAACTTTAAACGTTCATTCTAAGCGCTATCTCTATAATTCTCTACACTTTATTTTCACAACGTCCTTTATACAATTTTATAATTTATAAATTTCTTCAATTAACTATCCTTATTGTTAAAGAAAACGCAGCATTTAACCGTAGGTAAGACGTTTATACCCGTAACCCATTGAACGTAAATAATGTATTTGATCTAAACGTACACTGTTAATGTATGAACATACAAATTAGGTAGATGCCTTTGATCGTTGCCATCGCGATTTAAATGTCTTTTGTCACCAGGATAGAAACCGATGGTAATTTCAGCAAAAGGTATACAGGGTGTCTTTTAAATGGGCCACCATTGTGATCTTGGGAACCATAGAGTCTGACAACAAACTCTAAATGGGGAACCTTACCTTGTTTTTTAAGACAATTAATAATACATATTTCAGATTTGGAAAAATTCTAATATGGCGGTCAACTTTGTTTTTTCTTATGGAACGCACTAGATGTTATTATGATAGTTTTAGATAGAAATTGTAATTTTTCAGACTTTTTTATACTCGGTGGTTTTTCGATTTTTGTCTTAATAACGTAGATATGAGAGCTCAAAATGTTCAGATTCCATATGGAGTTTACCATTGAAATAAAAAATGTTTAATATTCATTTAAAAAAAATGTAATCTGCAAACATAACAACAAACATTTGGAAAATGTTTGCCTAGTTATTCTTTTTTCATGGTTTGTATTTTAGAATTAAATTATAATAAACAGACATTAAAAAAATAAGTTACTATTTTGTCAAATATAAATTGATGTTGACAGCACTGTTACAATTATCAGCAGTTTAACACTACTTCTAATAAAGCTGTCAATCGATATTGGAAGTTACCTTAAACAGCTGATAATGGTAACAGTGCTACCAAAATCAATTTATCTTGGAAAAATAGTTACGTATTTTTTTAATATCTGTTTATTATAAATTGATACTGTCAAATAATAAAAAAAAGAATAGCTAAGAATACATTTCTCAAATGTTTGTTGTAATGTTTGCATATTAAATCTTTTTTTAATGTTTATTAAACATGTTGTTTTTCAATGGTAAGCTCCATAAAGAATCTGAACATTTTGAGCTCTCATATCTACGTTATTAAGCAAAATATCAAAAAACTACCAAGCATAAAAAAGTCTTAAAATTACAATTTCTATCTAAAATATAGGGCGTTCCATAAGAAAAACAAAGTTGAACGCCAAATTGGAAAATTTCGGCCATTTTTCCAAATTTGAAATATGCTTTTTAAATCTTCTTGAAAAACGAGGTAAGGTTCCCCATTTAAAAAAGACACCCTGTATACGATCAATGTAGATTCCCAATAATTTGTCTATTAACAATTAACTATTTCAATGATCACTGACTTCAGCTAGTAATGACTACACCAATCATGAACTGTTGTATCATACAGTCATTCATCTCACACAGGTACACGAAGTCCTTCCCCTTGTGGTGTAGTGCTATATTCCAGCAACTTGGGGTTTAAGTGTTAAGAAGACGGTAGTTGGTATGCTATGTCTTCTTAGTTCCAAAATGGCGTCCACTCAAAGGTTGCCATCGACGTGAAGAGTAGTAGAGAAGTCTTGGGTGTCCATGTAAGATGTTTGTCTGGAATCGGGTTTTGTGCAAGTTAGAGAAATCTATCAGGATTGTTAGTTTGCCTAAAATCAGACAAATACTACGTGGTTCGGATTCCACGATAACCTGTAGGTCTATTAGTTGCCCTGGATAGAAAGATAAGAGAAATAGCCATGTCTAAGGTTGAACTAGTTATTAACAATTACTACAATCGACTGAGGTAGTTAAAAAATAACTTATGGACGTTGACATAGAATACTTTGTAGTAATAAATGTATTTATTAATAAGACAACAATCATCAAAATATCAGAAAATATGGATGGTGAATGAGTGAGGATGAACTGATGTCAAAGTTTTTTTTTTTTACCTTTTACAATAGTTCATCTCACTCAACAACAGTTATTCACCATCCACATTCTTCCATCGTTTGATGATCAATGTTTTATTGATACATAAATTATTTTATATTATACATGCATTCTATATCAATGTTCATAAATAAAGTTTTTCCTTTCGCTCGGTGTTTCTAAAGCGCAGGTTGCGCTGGCTGTAACACAGCTCCGACCAACTACTCCCAGGAGCCTGTTGATCATCCTGCTCCTATTTCCCTCAAGTTCGATTTGTCTGTCCTCTTGACTGGTCGGTTATAACATCCCTACCTGGAACACAGTGTTGGCAAGGTGGTAGACACTTGAATGTTTTACACACCACATTTATTTACTTATAACCTAATATCTCTACTATGTATATTTACAAAAAAATGTTCAAGTGGTTAGTTAAAATCATTTATTACAATTAATTAAAAGGATAAAATATTAATTTTAATAAATTTAAAGTTGTTTTACAATCTATTCTATAAACTTGAGATTTGGATACTATACTATTGGATGTTAACAATATTTTTAATTTTAGCTAACTTTTCTTTATTAGAATTCTGAAAAGGGACGGGGTCCATTACTAGTAAAACATAAACATAAACTGAGTTGGCGAAAACGAGAATGTATATTTTTATAGTTTTACCAATCGAATATAATAAAACCACATTTGGGGTCTCCCAAAACATTTTAATTACCCTGAAGGTTTTCTGTCCTTCGATTATTATGATATAAATAATACAATAATAATTCTAAAGATACGATAAATACATTTTAAAAATATTATCAACTTACCTTAAAAAAACTTTTAATGGTTTAAAATAATTTAATCTATAGAAGTTCATTTAGAGCTCCTAATTTTAAAAACATCCATAGACAACTAAGTTGTAATATTCCTTAATACAGTAATAGTTTATTGAACACGTATTTATATACAATATTAGTGCATTGAACAATTTCTCAAATACAATAAAAGTTCATTGAACATATTTCTAAATACTTTTATGATTAGTTTAATGTTTCATTAATACATCAAATCGTCATAGAATATGTTCTCGAATACATTAACAATTCATTCAACACATTCCCTGACATACCATTAAATAGCTCAACACATACAGTTTATTGAATGTTAAATCAAAGTATATTTTAGCTATTTTATAAGTTGTTAAATAATTTATTATGTATGGTTGTATTAATATAAGAAATGCATGGTGAAGACGACTTATAATCAACAATCTTTCTTCAAAGTATTCTTCCAACAAGGAAAATTTGACAGTAGTTGTGATTACAAAGTAATCATTAACTAATTCTTCAATTTGAAGACGGATGTCACTGGTCATATATGATTACAAAATTTACTTACATATGAAAACTTATTTAAATAAACTGAACGACGGAGATCATAAAAATGTTATCAAGTGCTCGGCGATCTTCATGTAGCAATGCGCTAACAAGTAATATGGGTTCAGTATCCGTATTGCCTATTCCAAAAGTCAAGTGCACAGCCAAACAGTGTCACATTCACACATTTTACAATGGTTCTCAAGCAGTCGGCGATTTTCATGTAGCAAGGCGCTAACAAGCAATATGTATACAGTATCCATATTGCCTACTCCAAAAGTCTGGCGCACAGCCAAATAAAGTGTCACATTCACACATTTTACAATGGTTATTAAACGGTCGGCGATCTTCATGTATCAAGGCGTTAACAAGCAATATGAATACAGTATCCATATTGCCTACTCCAAAAGTCAGGCGCACAGCCAAACAGTGTCACATTCACACATTTTACAATGGTTCTCAAGCAGTCGGCGATTTTCATGTAGCAAGGCGCTAACAAGCAATATGTATACAGTATCCATATTGCCTACTCCAAAAGTCAGGCGCACAGCGAAAGTGTCACATTCACACATTTTACAATGGTTATTAAGCGGTCGGCGATCTTCATGTATCAAGGCGTTAACAAGCAATATGAATACAGTATCCATATTGCCTACTCCAAAAGTCAGGCGCACAGCCAAGGTGTCACATTCACACATTTTACAATGGTTATTAAGCGGTCGGCGATCTTCATGTATCAAGGCGTTAACAAGCAATATGAATACAGTATCCATATTGCCTACTCCAAAAGTCAGGCGCACAGCCAAACAAATGTTATATTCACACATTTTACTTTATATATATATATATATATATATATATATATATATATATATATATATATATTGTATATATATTGTATAAATAAATATATGACAAAAATGTAAGAAAAATATGTCACTTTTTGCCAAATATTTGTCTGTAACAATAATCCACTGATTCCTGGCTGGCACCAGAGTGTACATTGTTACGAGTTCTATCTCAACCAACATGACTAAGAAATAATGTAAGTTGAGAATATAATACATCTTTTATAAAGTGTCTTAAGCTTTAAATACTTACTTTGAGTTTGTTTTAATGAATTCCTAATGTCTTAATTAGTTAGTAAGTTAAAAAAATATTCATTGGGTTAACACACATACATGTAATGAAAGATAATTTAAATTTAAATTTATAAGTAATAATAAATTAACATGTAATGATTACAATATGATTAAGTACTTTATGTCAACGTGAAGAAAATGCTCACTGATTTAATATGATAATATTTTTTACTAACATTCGGAGACATACACAAGCTTTAATAAACTGATACACAGGATGATTGTAAGTTTTAAAAAATGGGTATAATAGTAATTGGAATATTCTGGTTTATATAGAACAGGGGCCTTGTTGATTTTTTGGCTGATTTTTTTCCATAGTAAGCATAAATAACCAAGAAACAATAATATGATCGGGGGTTTTTTTAGTGGAAAGTCCGGAAAATAAGGAAATCGTAAAATATGATTTTATTCGTGAATATAGTGATGTGGATACTTAAAATGTGCAAATTTTGTCCTGATCACGTATATGGCCAGGGGTTTTCAATCGGATTATTATTAAGTGGGTTAGCTCTGGAAATGTCCAGTTTCAGGGAGGTTATTAATTATTCATTTCTAAGACACCGATCGTAGATAAATGGGCGAATATGAGGTTTGAATGAGTTTGATCAGTGTAGATGAACGAGTCTGGTCATTGTTACTATCTGAGTTCGACTTAGCCCAGAAAGAGCTATTTATTAATAGCCCAATAGCCAGGGCAACTAAAGGATCTACACCTTTAATTGGATTCCGAACCAAGTAGTGTTGGTCCGATTTTCAGCTAACTGACAAATCTGACACACAGTTCTCTTCCCTACATAACATACGAACCTTGACTACCATCCAACATAACATTCATTAATATGATTATAATCTTATTTTAAAACATTCAGTTATAATTTTTATTTGACCTTATCTATTTAAAGATAAACGATTTCTGTACTATAAAATTACTATATATACACCTACCAGCCTTACCATAACCAACTAAGAACAAATACGACTGATCTATACACTTACTGACGAAAGTAAACCACACTTCACACAACACATACGACTGGTCTATCCCCTAACTGACGAAAGTAAACCACACTTCACACAACACATACGACTGGTCTATCCCCTTACTGACGAAAGTAAACTACACTTCACAGAACACATACGACTGGTCTATTAAATTATTTATGAAAGTAAACCACACTTTACATAACAAATACGACTGATCTATCCATTTAGTGACGAAAGTAAATCACACTTCACACAACACATACGACTGGTCTATACACTTTCTGACGAAAGTAAACCACACTTCACACAACACATACGACTGATCTATTCCCTTACTGACAAAAGTAAACTACATTTCACAGAACACATACGACTGGTCTATTTAATTATTTATGACAGTAAACCACACTTTACAGAACAAATACGACTGGTCTATACACTTTCTGACGAAAGTAAATCACAATTCACACAACACATACGACTGATCTATACACTTTCTGACGAAAGTAAACCACACTTCACACAACACATACGACTGATCTATTCCCTTACTGACAAAAGTAAACTACATTTCACAGAACAAATACGACTGGTCTATTTAATTATTTATGAAAGTAAACCACACTTTACAGAACAAATACAACTGATCTATCCCCTTACTGACGAAAGTAAACCACGATTCACAGAACACATACGACTGGTCTATTTAATTATTTATGAAAGTAAACCACACTTTACAGAACAAATACGACTGATCTATCCATTTACTGACGAAAGTAAACCACACTTCACAGAACTCATACGACTGATCTATACACTTACTGACGAAAGTAAACCACACTTCAAAGAACACATACGACTGGTATATCCATTTACTGACGAAAGTAAACCACACTTCCAAGGACACATACGACTGGTATATTCACTTATTGATCAAAGTAAACCACACTTCACAGAACAAATACGTCTGATCTATCCATTTACTGACGAAAGTAAACCACACTTCACAGAACACATACGACTGGTCTATCCAGTTCCTGACGAAAGTGTACAAATACCGTACACTGTTTACTTTATTTGTAGTTTTATTATTATTCATACTATATATAGAATAGCCACTTTATATCTTTGTTTATATAATTTTAGATTTATCATAAGTATACTTCTGCTATTTTTTAGTATCAATATTGTGTTGCCATTATGCATGAACCCATTGCTTGGAAAGTTCTGTTGTTTTTGTGCATATTCACCTTCTGATCAGTCATCTATATTTATTTATATATAAATACTCAATACAATACAATTAGATACAAATATTCAATATGTAGTATAAATACTACATAGTGAAACTATATCAAAATTAAAGTAAAATGGATTCAAATAAAAACAAACAGGATATAAATATATCAAAATAATAACAACTGTGGGTACGTACATACACAATTAACTTTGGTCTGCCCACCAACCTACGAATGCATACTTATATAACTCACTAATATGGTTCACACACATATTAACCATATATACAACATACACAATTCTATTAACTCCCCATCAAACACATTCAAATATCATTAGCTCACCCATCAGTCCTACGCGCATTTACCACTGACGGGGGCTAACAACGTATCATACAAATCAGTGGAATGACCTCCCACACATCCATCCCAACTCTAATTTATTGTATGCAAACCTCTTACTTGTTTCATCATATTTCAGGGAATAAAGTTGCTTGCGATACAAGGTAAACTTTCTTTATAATTGCTTGCCAATAAAGAAAATTGTAAAATAGTTCTATTGAACTCTTCGACAATGAGGTTGAGTAGCCTAGGAAAAGGTGTTTGCGTAAATAACTAAATATTACTGTTCTAGTATACAATTAGTAATGACATTTTTATAAACGTATTGGGAAATATATTGGAAACGTATTAGTAGTATCGCCACTTGGAGTCTTGGCACGGGTCTCCTAAAGACGAGATAAGACACGCAGTGTATAATATATTACTTGACGGTTTTCACTAACCCTAAACCAAACCCCATTATCCCAAGGTATAAATTCAGCCATTACTATTCGGCCCTGAAGCCAGGCTGAGCCAAAGAAGTTCCGGACAGTCCTAAATTGACGTAGGGAGACTGCCGAGGAGGCCAGACCAGATTAGGGCCGATCCATTAGACCGGGGTGAGAGGAGAGGGGTGGTCGGTGGCTATCTCAGGCTGGCTATAAATTAGATCCACTTTAAGAGCCTATTAAACGCAGATCCCCTATAAATTACGGATACAGTGACCGTGCGTCAACCTCCACCGACCTGCGAGAGGCCATATTGGATATCTTACTGACAAGTTTATAGATTTTAATCTTGTGTTAAATACCACTAGAGGTATATATATATATATATATATATATATATATATATATATATATATATATATATTATACTGCTACTATTTTTAATATATTGAATAACTGTCATATGTATGCTTACATTATAATTAAGAATAAGTTATTTTTGCAATAAAAATATTATAACTGCACTACTTAGACAATTTAAAGCTCCTTTGATATACATTTGTTACTCTTATTTTTACAACACACATTTATTACAATATAAGCACAAAATGCACAAATATTTGTACTTGTATTGTGATATATTTGTGCATTTTGTGCTTATATTGTAATAAATTTGTGTTGTGTGACGTTTACTTGTACTGTACATGTACCAACACGTATTATGCTAATTAAAAAACTATTTATTTTTACAACGATAACAATTATTTTAATCTGTTAACAAGCCTTTGTAATGTTTTATTTACGAGATTAATTTAAAGATCGCTTGAATCTATTTATTACATTACACAAAAATAATTTTCATTGACAACTACTGCAATTTATTTAAGTCCCATCTAAAAACTGTTCAGTAACAATATTACTATACTTACTGAGAATATTTTAACAAAAACAAAACAAAGTGGTTGGAATCTGAAATTAAAATTAATTCTTTATATTCTGAGAAAACATCAATATTCGTTTAAAAGTTGCGTAAATATTAATATCGAATAAGGGTTGCTTGTGAAATTTTTTTCTGGTATAATCACATGTTATCATTTGGAGGATGGGGAGCCATTCATACCTGTAAATATTTGTAGAAAGGGTAGGCGATCTACTAACATTAATATGTCTTCCTTGGAAGTTTATAAACAGATTAGAAATGTGTTCGTACGTATTAATAATAATAATAATAATAATAATCTTTATTGATCTCAGAAAATAATACACATAACATTTACAAACAATATGAGAAAAGCCACCACATGGGTGATGGCTGAGTTCATTCAGTTTATGAATTGTTAATAAATAATAAATACTTAATTCTAAAACAATTTATAATGTGAACTAAAAACATTATGAAACTAACAAACATTGTGAAGATATGTAAAATTACGTATAATAATGGAAAATAACAGTAAAGTAGAGTTAAGGAGTTGAAGAAATGTCACTATCACTTCATACTACACTCATGTTCAACACTCGAAAGATAACACTTTTTGCCACTCACACTCACGTTCAAACCACTCAGACCCTCAAAACTATTATTGCACGCTCACATTCAATCAAATCAGAAGAGGACACTAACATTACACACTTACACTCACGTTCAAACACTAAAGATACTTGGAATAACCTAAGTGGAGGTAGAGTCTTCTAAGTTTATAATAATATTAATGTTTATTGCATCAAACCTCAAATGAGGTATTACAATATATAATATAATAAATATAATAAAAATTGAGTTAAATCTACATATAAATTACAGTTGAATTTTAAAAAAATCTTCAATGTTGTACAAACATTCTTCTAATAAATAGTTGCATATATTTTTTTTAAATTGTTTCATTACCATATTTCTTAATTTATAAGGCAATTTATTATACAATTTAATAGCCATAAACTCATGATTTGTTTGTGTTGTTGAGTATTTACATTGTTTAATTTTCTGTTGATTCGAATTTCTTGTGTCGTATTTATGTATATTTTTGTTTTGAGGAAATTTATGTAAGTTGTTTTTGGTGTATAATATGCTTTTGTAAATGAATAGTGAAGGAAGAGTCATTATTTTTAGTTTTTTGAATAGAGGTCTGCATGAAGTTTTAAAAGATGCTCCACAAATTATTCAAATTGCTCTTTTTTGAATTTTAAATAATTTAACTGAATTTGAAGACTGTCCCCATAATATTATTCCATAACTCAATATGGAATGAATATGCACATAATAAATTTGTATTGTATATCTTCACTCACATTGTACTTTAGTCTTCTTAAACAGTAGATACCTTTGTTCAATTTTTTTATGGTATAATCCACATGATTATTCCAAGATATCTTATGATCAAGGATAATTCCTAAAAATTTTATTGGATTTATTTTAAGGTCCAGTCTCAAATTATTTGAGTAGGTAAAATTTATGTCATGTGTTTTGTTTAGATTAAGAATTAATTTATTAGCATTGCACCAATTGATAAATTTCTTTGTAGCTAAAGAAATCACTTCTTCGTAGTAAAAGAAATCAGTTCTTCTAAATTCTCATAACAATTTGATGTAAATACCAATCCAACATCGTCAGCATATAAGAAACATTTAATATTTATGGGGGTCATATTTTCGGAATATCGTTTATGTAAATATTAAAAAGTAATGGACCCAAAGGAGATCCTTGTGGTACACCATATTTAATTTCTTTACCTTCTGAAAGTTGACCATTAATTTCTACAAATTAAAATCTATGTTCCACGTATGATTTCATTAATTTTAGTGAATTACTATCAAATCCATAGAATTTTAACTTTTGGAGAAGAATTTCATGGTTTATACTATCAAATGCTTTTGAGTAATCAAAAATTCTTAAGCAAACAACTTTCCCACTTTCAATAATTTGAATGCAGTTAGAAGTTATACTTTGAACAGCATCAATTGTACAGTGTTTTTTTCTAAAACCATATTGTTTTTCAGTAAATAGATTATTATCTTCAAAATAAATGTAAATTTGTTCAAACAGTAGTGATTTAATATTTTTGAAATAGCTGGAACATAGAGATAGGCCTGTAATTTTTGTATGTTACTTCTCCATATTTATAGACAGGAATAACTTTTACTTGTTTAAATGTTTTAGATATATTCCTAAGTCAATACATTTATTATATAAGCATATAAGTACTTCACATATATCAACAGAAGCTAATTTTCAGATTTTAGTATTCATATTGTAAATATCATAAGTTGAACTAGTTTTAATCTTGTTTATGTTCTCATATACCTTTTCAACTGTAAAATGATCAAATTTAAAAAGTTTTCTTGAATGAGTACAATTTTCTAAGAGTTGAATAGAATTTAGTGAATTGTCTGTTGTTATCGATAGAATGAGATAATAATTTAATAATAATAATAATTTAAAGACGGCTGTAATATATTGATATCATTAAAAAATTACTTAAAAAATAATTTTAACTTGAGCCGTTACCTTGAGTCCCATCTTCATTTACCTGGGAGTTCACGAGATCTGGTAATCCCCAGCATCCCAGTACTTTTTATAACTGTGTTAAGTTATATATTAAATTACGAAGCTTTATCAAGCATGAACAAAATATAAATAAATTTAAAAATATTAAAAGCTTTGTTGCTGAATAAAGAATATCATTCGGTAAGCTGACTTTTTGAGTGATGCTACCGATCTTTTAGTTTGTTATTATAACTGTTAATAAGATTATTTTGTTGTATTATCATTATTAAAGGGACTATTATAGTATCATTTTTGTTTTACGACAGTAAATCTGATTCTTTGTAGGTACTGACGGTGTGTTTTTGGATACGAGACAGCATTGTGTAGTCATTATGATTCCGATGTATAAGTTACCTAAACAACCTCAATACCAACTGTTAAATGTTTATAGACTGTTTATTGAAAGTAAGTAATGATAGAAATATTATAAGTAATTATTCAATACCCTAATCATATGTATTATACATTACTGTACTACGTTTTATTCATTTTTCATATTTATTTTATTATTATTATTTTATTTTTCTCTTTTGTATCCTCGCGTTCTAGTAATCATATATTTAGTATAAGTATAAGCCTTTTCCGTTTTTCTTGATAAACCTGAACTGGATACATCAGACCTTGTCTGGTAAGGAGAGCTCTTTGAAGATGTCCTGGGAGCCACAGGACGCACATCGCTTACTTACTATATCACGACAGCTGTAGATATCCAACAGTATTTCCTTGAAACTAATAGCAATTATCTATGTGGCAGATGATTACAAATATATACAACTATACAGCCTCACGAAAAAAATATGTACACTTTTGTTTTATACTTTTCACAACATATACTTTCAATTATGTTTTGTACAAAATAATTTGGTAATTTCTACTAAGTTTTCACCTTTTTTCAAAATTATCTTTTATATTTATTTAATTAAATCGTATATAAAAATTAAATTTTTTTAAAATAGGCGAAAAGTTAATCACTACTAACTGTGCACCACCACTGTAATTATCGTGTTTTTTTACTTATTTATTTGTTTACGTACAACTATGCGAAATTCCAACACATGACTCATTTCTTAGACATCCGCACTGTTAGGTGAGGGGCTGTGCTTTATTATAGATACTCACTTGGTGACTTCTTGAATTTGTGCAACAGTCTCATCACTAAGAGACATATAATGGATCTACAATACCTAACCATCGTGTCCACAGCTGTCACGTAATGAGAAGCTGCCTCTTCGATCTGCATGCCCCATTATTATGGGCTGTGATATTATTATAGGATCTAGACTTTGTACATTAGGAAGTACTCGGTCATCGATGGTCAATAAACATCATTAAATTGATTCCAAAAATAATTAAAATAACATTAAACTGTGACGTTATTTATAACCTAGCCACATATTCAACATTGATGAACCATGTACGAGACGTCAGCAGTGTTAGTGATTACCTAATAATAAGACATAAGTTCACTGAAAATATATATTTATTAATGGATTTTACTTCGTATATTCTCTAACAAAGATATGCGACAGAAAAATCGCATTGCAAAGTACATCGGATTCCGTTGCTGCATGGTAGTAAATTACATCGGATTCCGTTGCTGCATGGTAGTAAATTACATCGGATTCCGTTGCTGCATGGTAGTAAATTACATCGGATTCCGTTGCTGCATGGTAGTAAATTACATCGGATTCCGTTGCTGCATGGTAGTAAATTACATCGGATTCTGTTGCTGCATGGTAGTAAATTACATCGGATTCCGTTGCTGCATGGTAGTAAATTACATCGGATTCCGTTGCTGCATGGTAGTAAATTACATCGGATTCCGTTGCTGCATGGTAGTAAATTACATCGGATTCCGTTGCTGCATGGTAGTAAATTACATCGGATTCCGTTGCTGCATGGTAGTAATTACATCGGATTCCGTTGCTGCATGGTAGTAAATTACATCGGATTCCGTTGCTGCATGGTAGTAAATTACATCGGATTCCGTTGCTGCATGGTAGTGAATTAAAAGTATTTACATTCAATGTAGTTTGCCAGAATAAGTTAGACAGTTACTTTATGGTATAATATATTCCATTACGTCCATGTAAGTCTATTATCCTTAATACCCTTACACAAACAAAATAATAGTAAAAAAATATAATCTTTAGTCTTAACAATCGCATTGTTATAGAAATAATGCCTGTCATCGTAAGATAATTTAAACACTTTATTCATCAACTACTGACGATAATAATATGTAAATTATTTCTCTATTTTATAATATAAAGTAAATTGTTATCGCTGCTAAACAACAAATGTTAAAGAACAATTACTTAAAAAGTAGAATTAAGACTCACTTCGAAGGCAGCGCTTAGTGCTACAGAATAACGAGATAGATTTTCATACATTTCCTTAGAGGCGGAATAATGACACCACTCGAGCCCTAAGGACTGGTCAAGATTCATTAAGAAACACAGAACGTAAAGAAATGAGGGGAGAAACTTGTGGGGGGGGGGAAGTGGTTCCATTGTGGCCCGCTCCATCTCGGGCCGTATTTCAAATCTGCACTGTGGGTTAAAAATATGCTCAGACAGCAAATAAATGTTGGTCTTCCCATCGTTGGGAGGGAAGTGATGTGGAGCACTTAGCACTTAGGGTCTGTGTGTGAAGGGCTGCTACATACGATAAAATATCGTCGTATTTGATTTTAGCGTAAGTTGTATGTTCCAAGGAGTATGTTTATTTTATATGGTTACTTTGCGTTAGCTGTTTGATTGTATAAATTTGATTAGTATGATGGGGACTGTAATTACAATTTAGTTTCTCGTGCTATAGTTTGGAAAATAATCTTTGACATATTATATAAATGATTTCCATATTTACTACACATTTTAAAGATAGAATTTTGTTATATTACTTTTATTATAATCACTATTTTACTTTAATATAAACATATTTTGATTACTTATATTATATATCCAGTTAAGTTTAAAATGTAATATATTTTCCAGTTAATTTTTATAAGAAAAATATTTGAATTCCATATTCAATATTGTATTGGAGTATGTACTAGTCGTTCTGTTGTCGGTTTTCTCTCCATTTGCTGCAATACGCACATCAATGGCAAATGTATTTTTTGACGTCAACAAAAGTTCTACTATTTAAGCTTTTGTGTGATTTCTTATAGTTATTTATAACTATTAGCTTGGTTTTTTATACTAAATCCGATCCTCTACTTACCAAAGAAACTCTTGAAATAATAGTTTAAATGACTTTGAACACTGGTCATTTATTGGAGTTTAAAAGTTTCGCCATGTCGAACAAAGTTTGGACAGCTCGTTTGTGTAACTTTTCCAATATTTCTGATTAACTTTTCAGATAAAACCGTCAGAGATGAAGAGTTTATCAGTATTATTTTGCAATAAGCTTAATTTATTGAATTAAAATTACGTCAATTTAGATTTTAAAAACCATTTTATAGTGTTTTTTTATTTTATTAAAGGTAAAAGAAAAATGCAAAGTAGATATTTTATCTTGGACTGTTAAGTTGTGTTGAAGTATGACTAAGAAATACACTGTCATAGTTTAATCATAATTTAAAATATCTTTTATTTTGACAAAGATATGCTTGTGTATTTTTTATTACTAGCAAAATATGTTTATGGCTTAAACTAAACACTTTATTAGAGTGCTTGAATCCCATATTATAAGTTGTTACTAATTTTTGATCATTAATAAGATAACTACAGAAAGTAAAATATTTTATTTATAATGATAACATTAAGGAGATCCAAGAAAGGGAGCCTATTTACAATATGGAACAGGGTTGTGAACGGGCCACTAAGTTACCAACACTTGTAACACAGTTAACAACACTAGTATTACAGTTACCAGCACTTGTACCACAGTTACCTACACTAGTACTACATTTACCAGCACTTGTACCACAGTTACCTACACTAGTACTACAGTTACCAGCACTTGTACCACAGTTACCTACACTAGTACTACAGTTACCTTCACTAGTACTACAGTTACCAGCACTTGTACCACAGTTACCAACACTTGTAACACAGTTACCTTCACTAGTACTACAGTTACCAGCACTTGTACCACAGTTACCAACACTTGTAACACAGTTACCTTCACTAGTACTACAGTTACCAGCACTTTTACCACAGTTACCAAACATTTGTATCACAGTGCATCACTATTATTACAGTTACCAACACTTGTACCACATTTACCAACACTTGTACCACATTTACCAACACTAGTATTACAGTTACAACACCAGTACCACAATTACCAACACTTGTACAGGACTACAATTAACAACACTTGTACCAAAGTTACCGGACAACAGTTATCACACTTATACTACAGTTACCGACTCTTGTACCGCAGTTAATAACTCTTGTAATACAGTTAACAATAGGTTTATCTCAGTTACCAACACTTGTATCACAATTAGCAACACTTTTATCACAGAAACCATCACTTGTACCATAGTTACAACTCTCGTACCACAGTTACCAACACTTGTTCACAATTACCAACACTTGTATACAGTTTCCAACAGTGATTACAAACCACTTCATATATTGATTAATATCAGTGTAGTGACTCCTAAATATAGATATTGATTCTTACATAGAAACAGGTTTACTCTCGTACATCAAACCCCTAATGGAGGCAGGGTGGACTTGTGAGTTACGCGTAGGCGCTTGATATTTATGCTATGAGATAAATATTAGATATTTTCCATTAAATAAATTTGGTATTTATTAGAAATCACCTAATGTATTAACACTACTAAAATCTAACAAGAATTCATGGGAAGTAAAAATAACAAGTTAGTATGGAACAGTACAAATAAATAGAACAACTATCGTTATTTTGATGGTCAACATTTCTTATAATGATAATTTTTATTATGTTTCTAGCAATTTTGTGCGTTATAAACTTTTAATTCTACTAATAGAACAGAGGAGATTAAATTAATCAGTTAGAAGAAGTGTTTTGTATTAACAACAAATTCTTATGAAACGCGGTCAGCAAGTTACTTGATATTTCAAGAGTTAGTTAAAAATGTGAATTAAAGTATAACGCTTGATATATCTAACAACTTATTGACCGTGTTTTCCAACAATGTGATGGTGTTACAAAACACTTGTTTTAATAAAGTACCAAATATGAATGCAGCGATTTAATAATCGTTTAGTTAAGGAGTAAACTGTGTAACTTGTCTATGAAAATGTTAATGCACTAACGAAAGTTCCTATTTTCCCCAACAGTTTAGCAGCTGTTAAGTTCCCCTTTAGTTTCCAAGTCCGTCTAAGAGTAGTGACCAACTAACTTAGGCGACCAATCAGCGTCAGTCCAGAGACTGCTAAGCGAGTTACCGACTGCTTGGTGGTGAGGGCGGGGGAGGGAGGGGGCCAACTGCTTTAATTACGGACCTCAATCAGAGAAGGCCGAGGAGATTAAAGGGCCACCTGCGACTGCGGCCAGCCGCGGCCCGACCACCTCGGGAGCGCACGTGTTTACTCACCTCACAGAAGAAAGCAACAATTCAAGTAGTTTTGGCCAAAGTCAAAGTTTTACTCTTGATAACAGAAAATCCTTAGCACTTAAAAGAGTTTGTAGTTAAATCAACAACATCTAATATATGATATGGCATTTTTAGTTCGTTATTCACGTACAAAAGATAAAAAACTTGAAAATAGAACGTTCCTTTTAAATTATGTAACAGAAAAAGTCAGAATGTCTCATTAATCCAGAAAATATTCATTTATTGCAATTTTTGTTCTTATTTCAGCCAATATTTTCGAGTTACACCTTAAATAACTTCTAATTCTAATCTATAAAATTCCAGACAAAATTAAATAAGAAGGCTCAAATTGTTTACATTTATTTATTTTATTTAAATATCAACCAACTAAGTAAATTTGGTTTGAAACTAGTCCCTTGTTACACTGATGAAGTTATTTTTCTTATATTTAGCTGAATAGAAACAAACTAACACCCACAGAGATCCAATCTACTGTACATGAAAGGACTCAAAATTACTTTGTGAATAACCACAGAGAAGAAAGGGCAGAGTTTACATCCAATATTGTGCCAAATGGGTATCAAGTTAGAAGCTTGGAGATCCAGTTCGGCTTGCGGATGTCAGGGCCATCCCTGTTGTTAGTTTCTCCTCTTATTCTCCAAAAATGCTCAAGGATAAACTTAGTAATTATTACAAAAAATGTATAATAATATACATTAGTTGTAATCTATTTGTAACTCTACTGAACCCTTCGCTGAGGCCATAAGAAGTGACCTCCGATTATTTTTTTTCTATATGCAATAACCTTTAAGTAACTCCAAGTTAACAACATCAGGTTTTCTCGTACATGTTCACTGAACAACTAGCCCACTCTCTGATCGTAATACGTTACCCTACCGTATATTAAATGTCTTGAAACTAATATAAACACTAGGCCTAACATTTTCATTCCTTCAAACAATATAAAAACAAAACATATCAAGATTGAAAGACTGTAGAAATATAAACAATTTTTAAATAACGTGGTATAAATTGTGGAACTTGAACTTATAAAAATACAAAAAAAGTTATCACCCACATAACTGTATATATACTTACAAACTAAATTACTTAAAATATAGTAATATCTGGTGGAAAAGTTATTTTAATATTATTAGGAAAGTAAGTATATTCTGCCTTTTTATGGTGAACTTAAATTCTAAGATTGATGCAATTGGGTTTTCATCTTTTTGCATAAATGACGTATAGTCAAATAAGATAAAGTAACAAGAAATATTTTCTATATTAGCATATTACGTGTTCGTAAAAATACAAAACAAGTAAATGACACACAGTTCACATGTATTACAATACTAGAACAAAAGTTAATAAATATTTAGATGATCTATTTCTGCAAACCACGTTTACAATCGTCAAACCAGACGAATTCACAAAGGAATAACTCTTACGGCCTAAGGACGGTTAACTTGGTTTGCAGAAATAGATCACTATAATAACTGTCATTTTTGTACATATATTTGTGTTATGTGACGTTTTCTTGTTTTGCAGTGAAACGAAGCTACTGTACACTCAGGTGTTTGTGATATTTCACTGGTCAGTTTTCTTTATCATTGTAAATCAGTGTCAATCAAAATTCAAAATATCTGCAATATTTCGCGATGAAGTTACATTAGGTACATTTAGTTAACAGAAGACCCATTAAAAGACATGTAATAACACTAAAGACAATAATAATAGTCATGCAGTGAGGGTCATATGCATCTACTTTAGCCCTGAATTTGGAAACAATTCTGTGTAACAATTGACCTGGAAGATCGAAATATAAAAAATAAAATAAAGTCGATATTAGATTTTGAAGAAGATTGTATAATACAGTTTCAACGAGTTAAATAAATCCCGGGATGCCCTTATATTTTTATTATTTTTTGTTATATTTTAAGTTGAACTGTCGAGTTTCACTAGATCGTGAGAAAATGTATCCACAACACTGAAGGAATTAAGTAGTTTTTTTATGTAATGGAAATTTTAACAACCAATCGTGCTAAACATTTTCAAAAACAGCTCAGGAAATCACTTGAACAGATATTTAAATAATCAAACCCCTTAGTTGTTGAAAGGCGATGAATGCCTAAATCTGATTAGAGTTATTAGAAACTCTCAGGAGGAAATTGTATGAAATTCATTTCTGGCGGTGAAATTATTCTCGGGACTAAATGTCCGTGGGTGAATTAATGTTGCGTTGCTTGAGAGAAATGATTGGCGTTGGAGTGAATAAGTCTGAGGCCGGGTTAGTTATGGGGTGATTATTGGGGGTGGTGCCACGATAAATAGAGTTATGTCGGATTGCCGGCTCTACCATCACTCAACGAGGAAATCTTTCTGTAACATCAACTATTTATTTAACATTTTCATCATTTACATAACTATCGTAACATTTCACTGCCTTTGTTCATGTAGCCTATTGTACTTTTACATTGCACGAATCATTTTGGACCTTGCCCTCCACAGTCCGAAGCCTTTTAAACACCCTAAATGTAGTGTGGGTTAGTATTAATTTAATGGTACATTCAAAAAGATAATCTTTGATAAATTGTGGAAACAAGTTTGTGGGTAACTGACTTAAAACTCACCCTGTATATTTGTAAATTAACATTATTTTAACAAAAAAAATCACGTAAGCAGGGGGTGGAGCTTCACTCTCAACTGTCCCTGAGTAGCATGTAGTATGAGACTCTGAAATAAAAATATAAAACCTGAATTTGAGAATTGAGATTTTAATGATTAACAATAAATAATCCAACCAGTTAATTCACTGCAAACATTGTTTGAATTTTAAAATAATCACGATAGTAAAAGAACGAACAAAATTTTAACATGAAACTATATTCATAACATTACAAAAGTCTTTAATTTAATATTTGTAAATATATTTCAGAAAGACATAATTTTTAAAAATATTGTATTTCTGTTAGTTAACAATATCACTATTTTGACAAATAAGGTCTTTAAAATATGTTATAATGAACACTGTGTTTTTAAATGGTTTAGTTTGTATTAGTTAATATGATAGTTTCACAAATTACATTACATTAGTTGTCATAATTATGATATTGTAATAACTAATTATTAAGGTAAACTTTATTGTGTAGTTTTATTTTAAGAATACTGTTTAATTTCTAACATAATTATATAAAGAGTCATTATAGGTCAAAAGCAGCACTTCAAAATAACGAGATAGATTTGCATAAATTTGTGTAAAGGTGGAATAATGACATCATTTGAGTCCTTAAGGATTGGTCAAGATTCATTAAGACACGCAGAATGTAGAGAAATGAGGGGAAGATGGCAGGGTGTACGGGGGGGAGGAGAAGTGGCCTCATTGTGAACTGCTCCATCCAGATCTCGGGCCGTATTTCAAATCTCCGTTGAGGGTTAAAAATACCCTGAGACAGCAAATATGTTGCTAAGTATGGTCTCTAAGTCACTTAGGACTTAGTAACCTATTTGAATGTAAATGACGTCACCAATGGGGCATTGGGAGAAACATGTTGATTTGTATACAAGAATAAATGTTGCATCGCCAATAAAGCCAAGCGGTGAGATAAGTATTGTATATGAGCCACTTAGCACTTAGTGAGGTATTTGAATGTAAATGACGTCACCAATGGGGCATTGGGAGAAACATGTTGATTTGTATACAAGAATAAATGTTGCATCGCCAATAAAGCCAAGCGGTGAAATAAGTATTGTATATGAGCCAATTAGCACTTAGTGAGGTATTTGAATGTAAATGACGTCACCAATGGGGCATTGGGAGAAACATGTTGAATTGTATACAAGAATAAATGTTGCATCGCCAATAAAGCCAAGCGGTGAGATAAGTATTGTATATGAGCCACTTAGACTTAATGAGCTGTTTGAATGTAAATGACGTCACCAATATGACATTGGGAGAAACATGTTGAATTGTTTAAACTTGCAATAAAAAAATGCGTTCCAATAATAACTTTGTGGATTATTTTAGTTACTATGATTTAACATCTGGAATATCATTTAATAATAATGGCCTATAAAATGAGATAGTTTGATTTATTAATAAAATCAGTGATAAATAAGGTGTTAATTTACATATAAAAAGGGAAACAGTTCAGTATGATCAAATGGCGAACACAATTAAAGATGATTTACAACATCAATTCTAGGCCATTTTGAAACGGTAAACAATACTAAAGGAACCACAACTTAAAAATTATTCTAATTCCTTTAACTTTATAAAATACGGTATTTTTATGATGAGTATATTAATTTTAGACACATCTTATTTTTAAATCTACTATTTTAATTACTCATTAAATATGTATTGTCCTTTTATTTCTTTGTTTTGACATTGCGATATTATCACTATGCCTGTAAGTGCCACTTGACTACAATAGGCACACTACCCGTCCTGTAAGTCAAACCTGTAAGTGCCACTTCACTATAGTTCGAATAAAATAACTTTGGTACTGGCGGAACGGCCTCACGCCACTGGTCTGAAATGACAAAACTCTGAGCTTTAACTTGCTGTAAAACGTAAAATAAGTAAGCAATAATTTTCAAACTAATTGTATAGTGTACACCATTTTATATTCTTTAAGGAAAAATTATGCTGGAGATTTTTCTAGAGCTAATTTGCTTTTTAAAGTGATATTTGTATTTAAAAACATGTTTTTATGAGTGAAATTGCGCGTGAGTCGTCTTTAACCTGTCACTGTTGCGAGAATAATAATAATAAAATAATGTCTTGTGGATGGATGACAGTTTGATTTATTGTGATTAGTTTGGTATAAGTCTCATTTAATAATTTTAACAGGTTAATGAGAAATTAATTTTTTTGTAAACCCTTGCAAACTCTGAAACGAAAAACGCTAGACAAAATTTCTTTGAGCAAACATTAACTGTGCTATTTATGTATTACTAAAATAATACTGTGGTACTAATAAAACATGTGGAAAAATAATGAAGAGTTGATGAAGTAAACTCATAGTTTGTTTACATCGAGGCTGTGTCGGACTCTGCTCAAGGGAAAGTGTAGACTGAATATTCAGCCCAAGCGTAAAACGAATTCCGGTCGACGATATTTTCAGATAAGAAATGTTTCTCCAGTAATAAATAAGGTAAGTTAGTAGACTTTTGACTTTGAGGTGTGTTCGTGTTCATTTCTTTATCGATTTAACAGTGCTTACTATAGTATAACCACTAGTTTATTTTGATTACAGTTATTTAGTTTTAGTGATATTACATTTTTTTTTATTTAGATGTGACAATAATGCTATAGGATTCAGTGTATATATAATTATCAGTGTTTATTGCAATTCTAATATTTAGGCTCTTTCAAATTTTAGGTAATGTTCTATTGGTAATTGACAAGATTTGTTTGCAATGGAAGAGGCCAGAGCTGAGCCAGTGACTGTACATTGTGCGTGTGGTATCACCGCCGCCTTGTTGACAATCTAGTTTTGAAAACTCCTGAATCTTTCTTCCTAGTTCAAGAAAATTCTATTTAATACGAGAGTAAGATTTTAGTGTCACTTAAATAACACAATTAATTTAGGTTTAAACAGATTTTGTCTAGCGTTTGTCATTACCGAGTTTGCAAAGGTTTACAAAAAAATTAATTTCTCACTAACCTGTTTGAATTATTAAATGAGACTTATACCAAACTAATCACAATGAATCAAACTGTCATCCATCCACAAGACATTATTTCATTATTATTATTCTCGCAACAGTAACAGGTTAAAGACGACTCACGCGTAATTTCACTCATAAAAACGTGTTTTTAAATACAAACATCACTTTAAAAAGCAAATTAGCTCTAGAAAAATCTCCAGCATAATTTTTCCTTAAAGAATATAACATGGTGGACACTATACAATTAGTTTGAAAATTATTGTTTACTTATTTTAAGTTTGACAGCAAATTAAAGCTCAGAGTTTTGTCATTTCAGACCAGTGGCGCGAGGCCGTTCCGCCAGTACCAAAGTTATTTTATTCGGACTATACAATAGGCACACTACCTGTCCTGTAAGTCAAACCTGTAAGTGCCACTTCACTACAATAGGCACACTACCCGTCCTGTAAGTCAAACCTGTAAGTGCCACTTCACTACAATAGGCACACTATCCGTCCTGTAAGTCAAACCTGTAAGTGCCACTTCACTACAATAGGCACACTACCCGTCCTGTAAGACAAACCTGTAAGTGCCACTTCACTACAATAGGCACACTACCCGTCCTGTAAGTCAAACCTGTAAGTGCCACTTCACTACAATAGGCACACTACCCGTCCTGTAAGTCAAACCTGTAAGTGCCACTTCACTACAATAGGCACACTACCCGTCCTGTAAGTCAAACCTGTAAGTGCCACTTCACTACAATAGGCACACTACCCGTCCTGTAAGTCAAACCTGTAAGTGCCACTTCACTACAATAGGCACACTACCCGTCCTGTAAGTTACCTGCATGCTCTTCTTATACGGAAACTAAAATTAATTGAAGAATAAAAACCATCTGTTCTTTTAAAGCATATATAAGTCATACTTATCCCATATAAAAATAAAAATAACTATTTTTACTGTTTACCTTCACAACTCAGCATTAGCTTATTAACTATAATTTTCTAATCTATAAATATAAAAACCAAACCAGACTGACCACAGTTTCTCAAGGCTTTGGACCATCACAATTGGCACAAATGTCCTTCATCGGCTCTAAATGCGGACAAACTAAGGAATGATTTTAAAATATTTTTTTAAAGAACTAAACTAAGGTAGATAACAAATATCCCAATACTGACCTATTAGAGTCTTTGTTAACATTAAAATATAAATGAGAGGTCATATGGCGTGCAAATTAACATACGGGGTTATTTTTCACATTGCAAGAGTGCAAAGTGAAGAAAAAAGAAAAAAAAACGAATGACGTGATTGGCACATTTTTGCGTGTGCATTTTTATAAAACTACCCTAACTAAATATTAATGGAACATAGACATTGAAGAACCATAAGATTACAAGAAAATGTTCATTAACACAACAAATAAATAATATACATTGACATAAACATATAATAAAGTTGTTGAAATTAATTTAAATAATGATTAAATGATAATACTTATACTTAAACTTGAAATATCCTAAGAAACACTAAATTTGTTAACGTTTTCATAACTTAATAATAATTTATGAATTAAAATACATTATCACAGGCTCGATTTAACATTGATTTATTTAATTTGATAGTTATTATTTTCTAATTAACTTTAAGGACATTTTTAGACGGATGATTAAAATTGTATTTTAATAATTAAATCATATTTACCTTATACATATTTTGTAGACTTAGTTAAAACACATTTGTATCAAATTAATTTGAAATACATTTTCTATGCTTGATAAAATTAGTATACTAGTATTTAAATTACAAAAATGTAAATAAATAATGAACCATAACGTTTTTATTTTGATTGCTTTTTTTTGTGAGTATGTTGCATTCAAATATAAATTACTAAACTATATACATCAAATAACGAAATAACGTACATACATCTCACTAGTTCCTTTTATATTTTAGTTACGGAACTAAATGAAGAAAATAGAAAGTACATATTTACCAATATTTCCTAATGTATATATATATATATATATATATATATATATATATATATATTGTATTCTAGGTAGGGCTTACAAAACTACATTTATAAATCCTACCATTTCAACGCTATATAGAAAAATAAATAAAATGTAGTAATTTTCTAAAGTTTATTTTAAAGTTTTCAATTTATGATTTTCATAATATTGTTATATTCATTGATAAAGATAACGTTCATGTTTTCTTTTAACATTTCAACTAAGCTATCACTGCTTCTAAACCCAGAGCGCAAACAAAAATCCCCCCAGTGTACACTGCGGCCCTAAACAAGCCAGATAAACATAAAACAATACGCTTGTTGTCCGCTTGATTTGTCGGAGGGAGCTACAGGTTCCTTCAAATTGGTCAGAACAACAAAGAAGATACGTGGGGGTGGGGAACGGTCCAGGCAATGTAGAAAGAGAGGAAGAGAAAGAGGGGAACTTTAATTGGGTAGGGGTTATTGATTTCCCGTTTTCCGAGTGGTCCCTGGCCGTTACGGCCGTTCCATTTGCATAATGCACCCGTGTGGGAGGAGGGGGCGGTGGGGAAATTGGAAAACATCCCTGTGACATTTTCCAACATGGCTGACCGGCCCGTGCGGCAAAAACAATGTATCTTGACCGAATGACTCCCTCGGCGCGCGGGACAACCACGCTGCCTGCCGCAGTGCTCGCCGACCAGGCTCTGTCGTGACTCAAGTTGACAAGGAATTACTCAGATATATTTGTTAACTGCTAAGTTATTTTTATTTCCATGCTAATTACATTTTTTATTACGTAAAAATTGTCTTATAACAATATGATTTACTTTTTTATATTAATATAAAAGATAATATAAAGATGAATATAGAGATAATATGATCTTTTTTAAATTAATATGATTTAATTTAATCTCATTGTATGTTTTAGGTAAAGTTAGCAATTAACGAAGATTTTTTATAGATATATTTTAAGGTTAAGTCTTTTGATTTGTTGTTAAATTAGAAACGTTCTTTAATTTAAATGAATTTATTTTATATTCATGGTTGTTGTTATTTAATATTATTACTTTGTTGTTTTATTTAAGATTATGCCGCACAACCGGTTTAGTTCCCTTGTGTAAAAGGTACGCACTGATCTTGGAGGACATAAATTATAAATTATTTAAACCGATGTTATGTTAGTTGATTAGTACACGTACAAGGTTATAAGGAAAACTAGTTGGACTGACGTTCTTTTATTAATCTAGTAAATGTTCGCAGAATCAATAGTAAAACAACTTGAGCGAGCATAAAATAATTATTATAATCAGTATCTAGTTTCGTAAATTGGTCTAATTAATCATAAAACAACTAATTATTTTTGTAAAATTTAATTATTATCTGTTGGAATTCAGTTTCAATATTGTTGCATTAAAATCTCTATTTTATAATTTATAAACTTTACTTTCACTTCTACAAACTGAAAAAAATTTCTTGTTCTTACCATTTATTAATTAACCATGATATTTTTGTCACCTAAAAGCAATACGTAAAATATAAAAACACACACACATACATTCACTGAGCCAGAACTCAGTCTCTTTTGTATAACACATCTTTCTGAGGATTAATTAAAAAAAATTACTAACGATACTTTTTTAAGTGCAAGCTGATTAATGTTTGTGTTAAAAGAGCAAATCAGTTTTTTGTTCTTGTTTTCAAAGTAGAAAAAGTAAACTAGCTATAAGTTAATTTGTTCACCACTAATTTGAAAATATTTTTTCATGTCTCAACTCTTTCAATTAATTTTTTAAAATTCTTTTGAGACTGTTACTAATATTTAGAGAAATTATGTTAAATAACTGCATTAAATGAAGTAGTTGTAGTAATATGCCAATATAGGTAATGTAAAAAAACACATAAAGATAGTTGAATTACTGTATATGGTTGCCTTTATATCTTTTAAGTGGGTTACAAATTTAAAATGTTATTTTATAAAATTTGTTTTTAGTAGGTCAATCATCATTTTTGTTAGCTAATTTTTCTGTACCTAATATCCAATTCTGAAGATGAAATCAGGAACATTAAAATAAAAGAAAATAAATCAGATTGACATTTTTAGCAATAAACACACAATTCCTCATGATGTTAATATTTTTCAGATAATATTAATTGAGGTAAATTAACAATAAAAGTTAACTGCTTATGTCATAACGTAAAATTAATCGAAGAAACAAAAACATTTTTAATAAGCCTTTTAGTTTGTTAGTAAACAACCTCCAAACTCGGGTACACATAATTTCTGCGTCAACAGTAGTATTCAGACTGCTAAGTCACCCATATTTATTTCATATTTTGTGTAAAGACATCTCGTCTTGTATGTTGTTTTACAATGTTACAGTTTTACAGTGTGTCACAGTTGAGTACCGGTACTCCAACATTCACTGACTTTCATCTCACTCAGCTTGTTAATAACAACCTTAAAACATTAAACGCATGTAAGCGGTTAATACTTATTAAATTAATGTTAGAAAAAGTTAAATAAATAAATTACGCAATAATTAACAAAAAGTACATAAAACTAATTTTTTTATAATATTGTAAATAATATTAGATTTTTTAATCTTAGGATAGGGCTTTTTAATTATTTGCTGCAAATTATACTAAAATAATTATATATAAGGCAGATTTTGTGACAGAGTGAGATTTCTAACTCTTACCTGTTTCCAACTTTTCACTGACAGCAACCCTCTGAATTAGTATTTCGCTTTTAATTAGTTATTACAGAATATGACTTAGTTTTTAATATTAAACATTGACATTTTAAGTCATAATTTCGACATTTAATCTGTCAGATTGGACAAAGAACAATTGTGTTGCAAGTTGAGCTCACCAATCGTAACGCCAATCTGGGCAGCGTCGGAACGTATAATTTCTGACTAGACACATATTTGCCCACAACCCTCGTATCGCTCTGGGCAACGGAAATGCCGACCCTCCCCCACCTCACCAGCAAGCCAACTCTGGTAATCACAAGTGTAAATTAAAAGCAGTTCTTAAGCCAAGGGATCAGGTACGCTGTGGTCACTCCCCTCCGTTATTGAAAATTGGGATTATTGCCATTACCGAAGTGGTGATAACGATATTCACCATTTCGTCCCTTCTGTACGACTGAACATTTATTTAGTTACCTCTATGGATGTTTATTTCAAGGAAGCTTCAAAGTAATATTGCTAAGTAGTTGTAATTTTTCACTTTGAATAACCCACACCCACCTAACCCCACCTAACCACCCAACAAACAGAATGGTATCTATAGTTTGATGATAATATTTTATAAGTGAGAAATAAGAAATAATATTGTTCAAGGTAAACATTTGAACAACTTAAATGTTTTTTTTCCA
This sequence comes from Stictocephala bisonia, assembly GCA_035578905.1. Classification (NCBI taxonomy): domain Eukaryota; kingdom Metazoa; phylum Arthropoda; class Insecta; order Hemiptera; family Membracidae; genus Stictocephala; species Stictocephala bisonia. The sequence goes on along the minus strand of JAQJVL010000217.1, from coordinate 296,484 downwards.
CGTGATAAAAATAATTTAAAACTGAACTTGTTTTGTTTTTCTTGTTCCTGTACTATTCCTACTGTCAGTATTATTAGATATTACCTTTATAACTAACTGTAATCAGTATTTATATACATTATTGTATGAGAATGAATTTAAATGTAAATATTGAATTTGTTTGGACGTGTAGATTAAGTTTATACCTTAAACATCTAAGGCTTAATGCAAATTGTTTCTTTAGTTATTTTTAAATCGTAAACTTTATTTTAACTAAGCTGGCATTACTAATTTAATCTCAAAACATGAATTTAAAATGATCTTGTGACAACTTTCATGGAATCTAGATTATCAGATTATCTCACTAAATATGCACATTTTAAATGATTTTATGTAAGCTAACATTACAAATGTGTAGACATTTTTAAATCAGTAGCTTCAACGTGTTTCTAGAATTAAAATTGATCCCATGATATTAAAAAGTAATTTTATGTTTTTATTTCATGATCATGAACTCTTTTCTAAAAACATTTTCTTATTAGCTGAAATATTCATAATGAGTTTGACCTAATAGTATGTTAAATTAAATATTTGGAACAGTAATAAATATGTTGTCACTGTAATAAAATATAATCGAAAATTCAAAGAATAATTTAATTTTTATTTGCCAACTACTAATTAAAGGTAGAAGTAAGAATTTAATTAACAATTATTAAAAAATGTAATTGTTTTCTCTTGTTGAATTGATGATGATGCTGTATTTTTTCTAACAAATATTTGAAAAGTTGCAAATACAATCAAAAATATGCTAGATATGTTTAATTGTATATTTACGATGTAGGTTTAAATAAGAATATAAATAAAACCTAAAAAAAAGAAATTAAGTAAAATGGCATACATTTTTCCATAAATCATATATGAAAAATAATACATAAAGTAATAATAAGAGGCTACTTAGTTTCCATCTACATATGTGTTTTAAAAAAATTATCAACAGCTTTGACACTGGAAGCAATAAAAATTAAACAACAATTTCATCTCACAAAGGCAATAAACAAACGATTTTTACGCGGTGCATCAATTTACAAAGTAATTCGAGGCAAACGCGCAGCAAAAACATACTAAGCTTGCACCGTCAATTGAAACAACACTATGGCTCTGAGCAAGTTTTAATGAGCAAATTGAAATGGCACTGCAGAGTTATTTTGGCTCTCGGGTAGAAAAAACAGGTGAGCAGTTGTCGGACCTATTAGTCGATACGATCATTACTGTTCCAACAGCTACTACAAAAACAGCCTTCAGCAGTGTAATGAATTGTCACAAAAACTGTAACGTTTTAGTTGTGTTAAACTTAACACAAATTGAAATTAATATGATGTGACATCAAAGTTCAAATTCATTTAGTTTAAATGTTCAAAACGTTAGGATTGTATTTTAAAACGTTCTCTACGGCTATTATCCTGGATCCTTTCTCTGTGAAATCCTTTCTCGTATTGAGAAGTTAAGGTACAGGAACAAACCTAATATTCATATTATCCTGGGTCCTTGCACTTGGATTAGTTGTATTACTGAATCTGATATTTAATTTAAATTTATTTAACCTTTTTTTATAATTAATGATAAAACTAATTATTTGGTATTTTATATACATTTTAATTGTTTGTGTATTATTTGGTATGTTTAGGGCATATTTATAAATGCAATTTTTAATTAACTAAATACTGAAGAGAAGATATAATTGTATTGTTTTGACATTTGCATAAATTGTAATAACAATATTTTAAATATACACAGAGCAATTTTTGTTGTTGCTACATTTTCAGTTTGCTAAATATTATACTAGAATTTATAGTGTAATATGGATGACATATTCTTTAAATTAATTCAATTGGGAAAAAATTAAAGAAAACTAATACATAAACTTATTCAATAATCAATTTAAGGCTATATTTTAAGTTTGAAAGTTCTATAAATCATAGTTAATAACATACTAGCCCTATAATTACTGACCTAAACACAGTCCAATATCGTTATAAAAATAATGCTTTACAATACTTGACCAAGCAACACTACACTACTTCCTCCTTGCAGGTTAGGTTACGACTGAAGGTCGGTAGGTGCAGCCGTAAAAAGCAAGGACCCAGACAGCAGCCTTGGAAGACACCCTACTGACTCCTAACACCTGCCTTTTTCAACTTCCTAGCCTTTGTATCCGTAATCATAACAGACGGAGGGGAGCATCGACTGTAACCCTTTTTGGTTCCCAGGGTGAAACAGTCGCAACGAAACCTCTACCTGCTCTTCCTCTTCCGGGGCAAAAAAAGATCCGCGCTAACCCGTATTTTTTGCCATCGATTCTCACGGCTACGTAAAGGGTTGGGTAACGGGTTATTTGTAGCCTTCTAGCGTTACGTTCCATTGCACATTTAGAGGAAATTTTTAACAAATGGCTCACATTGACAGGCCCCTGTAGGGTGACCCATCGAAGATATCCCATAAATAAACGTTTGCTAGAAGGGATTGAAGGGTTGGTTTGGCGCCAAAACGGTTAAAATAAAAGAATAAAGAGATAAAATAAAAAATAAAATTCGAAACATTGAAACCATCCCATATGGTTTAGTATTTAAGAGGTTAAAAAATTTAAAAAATCCAACAAAGTAATCAAATTCTGATGTCAGACCAACTAATTTTGTAAGATAATCTGTACCTTATACTGTTACAAGATTTTGTAAGATAATCTGTACCTTATACTGTTACAAGATTTTGTAAGATAATCTGTAGCTTATACTGTTACAAGATTTTGTAAGATAATCTGTACCTTATACTGTTACAATATTTTGTAAGATAATCTGTAGCTTATACTGTTACAAGATTTTGAAGATAATCTGTACCTTATACTGTTACAAGATTTTGTAAGATAATCTGTAGCTTATACTGTTACAAGATTTTGTAAGATAATCTGTACCTTATACTGTTACAATATTTTGTAAGATAATCTGTACCTTATACTGTTACAAGATTTTTTAAGATAATCTGTAGCTTATACTGTTACAAAATTTTGTAAGATAATCTGTAGCTTATACTGTTACAAGATTTTGTAAGATAATCTGTAGCTTATACTGTTACAAGATTTTGTAAGATAATCTGTACCTTATACTGTTACAAGATTTTGTAAGATAATCTGTAGCTTATACTGTTACAAGATTTTGTAAGATAATCTGTACCTTATACTGTTACAATATTTTGTAAGATAATCTGTAGCTTATACTGTTACAAGATTTTGTAAGATAATCTGTAGCTTATACTGTTACAAGATTTTGTAAGATAATCTGTACCTTATACTGTTACAAGATTTTGTAAGATAATCTGTACCTTATACTGTTACAAGATTTTGTAAGATAATCTGTACCTTATACTGTTACAAGATTTTGTAAGATAATCTGTAGCTTATACTGTTACAAGATTTTGTAAGATAATCTGTACCTTATACTGTTACAATATTTTGTAAGATAATCTGTAGCTTATACTGTTACAAGATTTTGAAGATAATCTGTACCTTATACTGTTACAAGATTTTGTAAGATAATCTGTAGCTTATACTGTTACAAGATTTTGTAAGATAATCTGTAGCTTATACTGTTACAAGATTTTGTAAGATAATCTGTAGCTTATACTGTTACAAGATTTTGAAGATAATCTGTACCTTATACTGTTACAATATTTTGTAAGATAATCTGTAGCTTATACTGTTACAAGATTTTGAAGATAATCTGTACCTTATACTGTTACAAGATTTTGTAAGATAATCTGTAGCTTATACTGTTACAAGATTTTGTAAGATAATCTGTACCTTATACTGTTACAATATTTTGTAAGATAATCTGTACCTTATACTGTTACAAGATTTTGTAAGATAATCTGTAGCTTATACTGTTACAAGATTTTGTAAGATAATCTGTAGCTTATACTGTTACAAGATTTTGTAAGATAATCTGTACCTTATACTGTTACACGATTCTGTAAGACAATCTGTACCTTTACTGTTACAAGATTTTGTAAGATAATCTGTACCTTATACTGTTACAAGATTTTGTAAGATAATCTGTACCTTATACTGTTACAAGATTTTGTAAGATAATCAGAGTTTATACTGTTACAATATTATGTAAGATAATCTGTACCTTATACTGTTACAAGATTTTGTAAGATAATCTGTACCTTATACTGTTACAAGATTTTGTAAGATAATCTGTAGCTTATACTGTTACAAGATTTTGTAAGATAATCTGTACCTTATACTGTTACAAGATTTTTTAAGATAATCAGAGTTTATACTGTTACAAGATTATGTAAGATAATCTGTACCTTATACTGTTACAAGATTTTGTAAGATAATCAGAGTTTATACTGTTACAAGATTATGTAAGATAATCTGTACCTTATACTGTTACAAGATTATGTAAGATAATCTGTACCTTATACTGTTACAAGATTTTGTAAGATAATCAGAGTTTATACTGTTACAAGATTATGTAAGATAATCTGTACCTTATACTGTTACAAGATTTTGTAAGATAATCAGAGTTTATACTGTTACAAGATTATGTAAGATAATCTGTACCTTATACTGTTACAAGATTATGTAAGATAATCTGTACCTTATACTGTTACAAGATTTTGTAAGATAATCTGTACCTTATACTGTTACAAGATTTTGTAAGATAATCTGTAGCTTATACTGTTACAAGACTTTGTAAGATAATCTGTAGCTTATACTGTTACAAGATTTTGTAAGATAATATGTACCTTGTACTGTTACACGATTCTGTAAGACAATCTGTACCTTTACTGTTACAAGATTTTGTAAGATAATCTGTACCTTATACTGTTACAATATTCTGAAGAGATAAACACAATTATGTTCTGATAAATATACATGTGTTCTTGATAAAAAAGTAAATAAGGTATATTCAAAATATATTTCCAAACAATTTATTTGTTATATTTTTGTAACTTAATTGTGGAAATAAATCATTTATTCATTTAATATACCTTATTTACTTTTTTAGCAAATATATATATACATATATATATATATATATATATATATATATATATATATATATATATATATATATATATAGTGAAGCCTGTATTTTTAAAATTACTGTTATGCACTCGGTACCTAATTTTAATAACTAAATTTCACATATGTACACAAACATCCTTTATATATTAAAGATATTTCAGCTTATTAATAAAGTTTATACACATTGGACTAATTAACTCTCTTGTTTCATTTTATTTTTATTATGTTTATAAAAATTAAACTTTGTAAGATATCAAAACACCAAAACTACTATTAAAACACTATTAAATTATGACCAGGCCACTAAATAAACTTTCAATCATGTAAAAAAATGAAGTACCCTAAAGTCCACTTCTAACTACGGCAATTTTATGAATGTTTCTGTAACATCAACTCTACCTTAGATACAACCATTTAATTTTAGGAGCCTTTAAAACAAATATATGCCTATCCTTTTGACTTGGTCTAAACCATAATATTTTTACTTTAAGGGTTTAGAATTTAAATGTAATAATATCCTTTTCTCGATTATGGTAAAATTAGTAGATCACGTTGATCACTTGACGACCGATAATTTTTTTATCCCCTATAGTGTTGTATTACATAAACACACATAGTTATTGGGAATCTGCAGTAACCATAACAATCCTTCATTAAGGTAAAAAAGCTGCTTTAAGACTGTACTTGATTGAAGGCCGCAATTGGCGAAATGCTGCAGTGGCAGTACCAAGCGACAAACGACTTGGAAATAATGCCCAAAGTAACCCCTAGCTGATGCCAGCTCATTTCGGACGTTAGGCCTAATGGAAGGGTGGGTGCCCTCCCCCTCTAGCCGGACATTTTGAACATGGCTGAGCTTTTTTCTCCGTTTTTATTTCCAAATTGTTATTCATGGTTGTGAGCTAAGCTTAATTATGTTTCCTAGCCCCTACCGAATCACCAATGAATTCAAAATGTTGTTTGAAGAACATAAATTACTTTTTCTATTATGTTCTATATCAGTTTAAATGTTTAGTTTCAAACTTAGTGAAATATATATTCACGTGAATTTTTAAAATATTTGTCCATTTCCCTATAATTTCGCTAAATGTTTTCTTATCCCTCGAGACTAAGTGATATAAGCTACAATTTCTTCCTTTGTATTTGTGTTTAAAATAACAGTGTTTAAAATGTTTACTTTTTCCCAGTAGTTTGAATATGATTTCTTTACGTTTGGATTTTATTTAAATCATTGGCTTATAAATATTTTTTAACAATGGGAACAGAATTCAATTAACTGATCAGTCCGTAAATATGATTAAAAGGATTCCAAAATTAAAAAGAAAACTGACTAGGTTAATAAACTGGAACATAATATTAGTTTTCCTTTTTGTTTTCTAAATTAAAAATAAAACAATTAAATTTATTTACTAGCAATCAGTTAAATGTTAAGAATTTACATTGTTAAAACCGTGCATTATCGTCAAGGTCCTCCCTACATAGAGCAAACCTGCTTTTCCAATCCGGATATTATTCCCTTACTGGCAAATTGAATTTAGCCATATGTGTATCCAGGTCTGGTCTAACCCAGTGATGCCAACTGTGCATTATTAACGACCAAATGTCTCTCAGCCAGTCAAAGCGGTCAGCGATGTCGAACTGTGGTCCACACGATAATGGCCAAGTTTGCCGGGCTGAAATACCCTTGATTGCTTTACACTTTAGTGGGAGGGGAAGCGGTAGGTCGTGTGTTAATTTACTATCAGTAAAGTATTACATCAAAATTCAAATAAAATATAAATTTGTTCAAAATGTAATCTTTTTGCTAATTATAAAATTCATTATAACGTTTGAAGCTTATCTTTATAGAACTATTTTTTAAACAATTAGATTTTTACAATTAACGTTATTCTATTTTTTTTTTTAATTTACAACATTAATAGACGAAAGTAGCCATGTAATAATCGAAGTAATAGATTGCAAACAAGCGACTATAAAGTCAGAAAAAAGAGTAGTATATTTAAAGTCTAACAACGCATAACTAGGGTTAATGTCAATATTTTTTAACCATAATTAACTGCAGTAACCGTTTTAATTATCATAAGTGCGTGATAAACGATAGATAATAACAACAAAACAGTTGTTAGACAAGATGTTTGTGAATTTAAACTGGAGTTATTTTCTATTTAACGTAATTTCAATATCAGATATGAGTTCACTCATCTAAGAAGTTATGTATAAAACATATACAGTAATTTATATATAACTCTATACAACTATATATATATATATATATATATATATATATATATATATATATATATATATATACACATAAATTTAAACTATATACAGTAAAATAATAAAGAATTATAAAAAAATAAGACACTTTTGTTAACATAAACCAAATTATCTAAAGTTTTGATGGATTGGGATTCGATTACAAACTCACAACATTATAGAACAAACAGTGGAATTTGTAGGACCTATAATAACGTTATTATAGTAATAACTTATCTTCAGTACAGAACGTAATACAATTGAAAGGGAATTCCTTTTAAAGAGGAACATTTTAAAACCCAGTCTTTCGATAAGAGAAAAACCCACCAAAAATTAAAAAGAAAGGATTTTTTTAAAGATTCAAATCAGCGTGTAGGTAAAATGTAATTGCTTCAGCCATCCTCACTTCGTACATCGGACAATACCTATAAAATGTGATAATTAGATTAGTTTTGCCTCCTTTTTGCTTTTTAAATTAGTCCTTTCAGACAGTTCTTGTGTGTACGTAGAACATTTGATGGCCATCAAAAGTTCTTATATTCTTAGATATGAGACGCCGACACAACGTTGTTGGTATTTTAAGGCGAATATGAATGATTATATGAGTGTAGGATGAGTGTGGATGAGTGTAGTCTGGTTACTAACTGAGCTCAACTGTTCCTCAGAAAGGGCAATTTACTAATAGCTCAACAGCCTGGGCAACTAAGGGACCTACAGATTTATGTGGAATCCGAACCACGTAGTGCTGGTCTTATTTTCAGCTAATTGACAAGCCTGATACTCAGTTATCTCCCCCGTACAACATCCGCACAATGATTACCACCCAACATGGACACCCCAGACTTCTCTAGTAGTGTCCACGCCGATAGCAACCATTGAGCGGACGCCATGCCGGTATTAAGAGAACCGAGCTTGGAACCTATCGCCTACAATCTCCCAAACAGTTTGTCCCCAAGTAGCTGGCTTACAGCACTACACCATCAGTGCCGACATTTAATTCATTTCTTTAAGTAATTTCTCTAAGTACTTAATTATAGTTCTAGTAGCCCTAACTCGTGAACCAACTTATACATTATCAAATTATTCTAGTTGTTCGTGTAAAGTACGATGTTACAGATCATTCTACTCTCTTAGTAAACACAGAATGCAGTAATAACCTCAACACAATAAACACATCTCTCTTGTCCACAAAACTAAATATGATTGAACTGAATAAATGGATTTGAGGCGTATTCTTGCTCTTCCCTATGTATCTGAATCTTTCGAAATGTTTTTAGAAAAAAAATACATTTTGTTATAAAGCAGTGTGAAGTCATTCTCAGTTTAAAGAACAAATAAAATAAATTGAAGCCTTGTGCTACAAACAGTTTAATACGCAAAATAAAATAAAAAATACCCTATTATGCGCAAGCCTAATGACATAAAGTTAAAACAATACCGTACTGTAATAAATTTAGAATCATTTTAAATTTAGACACAGAAAGAATTAAAGAAAACTTTTATAGGTCAACATTAGAGAAATCTTGGGGAAATGTAAAATCACTATGGTAAAAAGTTAGTGAGTTAATAGAAAACGTTCTCTGAGACGTGGTATGTTTATGGGAAAGATGGGATTATAACTGTCTAAAAGAAAATGCTGATGAATTAAATTCCTACTTTCTAGGCATAGCAGAACACTTTAAGTATACGTTACCAAATCGCGTATTTCATTGTCTTACATAAAAAGTCATATTTAATCAACAGGTACACTTAAAGTTTTTTTTCTCATCAAATTCAGATACCAAAGTTCAAAAAATGAGAAATACATGGTAAAATAATAAACATTCGGTATTGATAACATCGATTCTAACTTGCTAAAGCAGATGTATCCCTATTTAATTCATGCGCTAGTTTACTTGTAGAGAGTTCCCGAGATGTGTTGAACACGCTGTCGTGGTTCCGAATTCACAACTATATATATAATTGTGTTATAATTTTATATTTGTTAGTGAAATGAATTTGTTGTTATTTCATATACTAAATTATAATTAGTGCAAAACCAATCGTTTTGTCATAATTATGTTTGAATTGTCTTAAAAGTTTACATTCAGGCGAGGTCGTCTAATAAGGTCCAAACATCGGCAGGCTCTGTTTGTTGTAAGACAAAGGTCGGCTTGCAGGGGTGTTTTAAAAGACCAAGGGGATACCTCCCCTCCGGCCGCCCATCAAAATGTCCGAGCCAGGACCTGTTAGATGGGAATTTACAGCAGTTTTACCGCGACTCACCACCCCCACCCTCCCACATCTCTTTACAAATTGTTATTCTCCATCTCAGGATAAATACACGGAAGATAAGGGGTTTTATATTACAGAGTAAGCTTTTCTCGAAACGCTTTGATACTATACAATAGTGAAATAAAAATAATTTTTCCAATATCTCAAGGAAGTTTTTTCTCTTTTTTCGAGACCCCGTGTAGCAGTAGAAGTTCAGTTTATAAGTCCTAATCATTAAATTTCAATTGGCAGTTACTTTAAACTTCTTAAAAAAAAAAAAAATAATATAAATCAAATGAGTATTTTAATATATGTTTGCAGCGGACGATGCACTTCGATGGATAACAGTCTATGAAACTATTATCTTAGCTGAAGCCATAACATAGATAATTCAGAGATTTTCTACCTATTAGTTCTATATTCCCAGTTTAGACAGTTTCATCGATCCAGAACCTGTGTCGATGTTGGTGAGAACATGTGTCAATGTTGGTGAGAACATGTGTCGATGTTGGTGAGAACCTGTGTCGATGTTGGTGAGAAGATGAATCGATGTTGGTGAGAACCTGTGTCGATGTTGGTGAGAACCTGTGTCGATGTTGGTAAGAACCTGTGTCGATGTTGGTGAGAACCTGTGTCGATGTTGGTGAGAACCTGTGTCGATGTTGGTGAGAACATGTGTCGATGTTAGTGAGAACCTGTGTCGATGTTGGTGAGAACCTGTGTCGATGTTGGTAAGAACCTGTGTTGATGTTGGTGAGAACCTGTGTAAAAGCACTGCATTGGTTTTACTTCTGCCTTAATATATATAGGATTAAGCGTTGTTTCCCCCGTCCCCCAGTTTTTCCAAAATGAATACAGCTTATTTTCCTGGATTTTGCCTACGTAATCTAAAACCTTGTTGGAATATTTTATATAAGCATACCTCACTTTCTTATAAAAGCCAGAATATGCTTGAACACACAATAATCTTCTTTCCTTAATACAATGTGATGTGCCGTTATGTAGGCATTTTTTTTATATACATTTAGATTGGCTTAGTTTGTCATTTTCAAAGGATGAAAACAACACAATCAGTAGTGATAAACCTTGTAGATGGTATCTACCTCGTTATTTACAACACCACAATAACTAGTGATAAGTCTTGTAGGTGGTCTGTACCTAGTTATTTACAACACCAACACCATAATAAATAGTGATAAGTCTTGTAGGTGGTCTGTACCTAATTATTTACAACACCAACACTACAATCAACATTGATAGGTCTTGTAGGTGGTCTATAACTAGTTATTAAAACACCAACACTACTATTAATAGTGATAAACCTTGAAGGTGGTCTGTACCTAGTTATTTACAACACCAACACCTCAATCAATAGTGATAAAACCTTGTAGGTGGTTTGTACCTAGTTATTTACAACACCAACACCACAATCAATAATGATAAAACCATTTAGGTGGTCTGTACTTAGTTATTTACAACACCAACACCTCAATCAAAAGTGATAAGTCTTGTAGGTGGTCTGTACCTAGTTATTTACAACACCAATACCTCAATCAATAGTGATAAAACCTTGTAGGTGGTCTATACCTAGTTATTTAAAACACCAACACTACTATCAATAGTGGTAAAACTTGTAGGTGGTCTGTACCTAGTTATTTACAACACCAACACTACAATCAACATTGATAGGTCTTGTAGATGGTCTGTACCTAGTTATTTACAACACCAACAGCACAATCAATAATGATAAAACCATTTAGGTGGTCTGTACTTAGTTATTTACAACACCAACACCACAATCAAAAGTGATAAGTCTTGTAGGTGGTCTGTACCTAGTTATTTACAACACCAACACCTCAATAAAAAGTGATAAGTCTTGTAGGTGGTCTGTACCTAGTTATTTACAACACCAACACTACAATCAACATTGATAGGTCTTGTAGATGGTCTGTACCTAGTTATTTACAACACCAACACCACAATCAACAGTGATAATTCTTGTAGGTGGTATGTACATAGTTATTTACAACACCAACACTACAATCAGTAGTGATAAGTCTCGTAGGTGGTCTATAGGCCTACCTAGTTATTTACAACACCAACAACACAATCAATAGTGATAAACCTTGTAGGTGGATTGTACCTAGTTATTTACAACACCAACACTACAATCAACATTGATAGGTCTTGTAGATGGTCTGTACCTAGTTATTTACAACACCAACAGCACAATCAATAATGATAAAACCATTTAGGTGGTCTGTACTTAGTTATTTACATCACCTACACCACAATCAAAAGTGATAAGTCTTGTAGGTGGTCTGTACCTAGTTATTTACAACACCAACACCTCAATAAAAAGTGATAAGTCTTGTAGGTGGTCTGTACCTAGTTATTTACAACACCAACACTACAATCAGTAGTGATAAGTCTCGTAGGTGGTCTATAGGCCTACCTAGTTATTTACAACACCAACAACACAATCAATAGTGATAAACCTTGTAGGTGGATTGTACCTAGTTATTTACAACACCAACACCACAATCAACAGTGATAAAACCTTGTAGGTGGTCTGTACCTAGTTATTTACAACAGCAACAATTCAATCAATAGTGATAAACCATGTAGGTGGTTTTAACCTTGTTATTTACAACAACAACACCACAATCAATAGTGATAAGTCTTGTAGGTAGTCTATACCTAATTAATTACAACATCAACACTAAAATCAATAGTGATAAGTCTTGTAGGTTGTTTGTACCTAATTATTTACAACACCGACACCACAATCAATAGTGATAAAACCTTGTAGGTGGTCTGTACCGAGTTATTTACAACATCAACACCACAATCAATAGTGATAAATCTTGTAGGTGGTCTATACCTAGTAATTTACAATACAAAAACACCACAATCAATAGTGATACGTCTTGTAGGTGGTCTGTACCTAGTTATTTACAACATCAACACCACAATCAATAGTGATAAACCTTGTAGGTGGTCTGGTACCTAGTTATTTACAACATCCACAATCAATAGTGATAGAGTCTGGTAGGTGGTCTGTACCTAGTTATTTATAACACCAACACCACAAGCTTTATCAATAGTGATAAAGCTTGTAGATGGCCTGTACCTAGTTATTTACAACATCAACACCACAATCAATAGTCATAAACCTTGTAGGTGGTCTGTACCTAGTTATTTACAACACCAACAACACAATCAATAGTGATAACGCTTGTAGGTGGTCTGTACCTAGTTATTTACAACACCAACACCACAATCAATAGTGATAACTCTTGTAGGTGGTCTGTACCTAGTTATTTACAACACCAACACCACAATCAATAGTGATAACTCTTGTAGGTGGTCTGTACCTAGTTATTTACAACACCAATACCACAATCAATAGTGATAACTCTTGTAGGTGGTCTGTACCTAGTTATTTACAACACCACAATCAATAGTGATAAAGCTTGTAGATGGCCTGTACCTAGTTATTTACAACACCAACACCACAATCAACAGTGGCAAGTCTTGTAGGTTGTCTGTACCTAGTTATTTATAACACCAAAATCAATAGTGATAACTCTTGTAGGTGGTCTGTACCTAGTTATTTACAACACCACAATCAATAGTGATAAAGCTTGTAGATGGTCTGTACCTAGTTATTTACAACACCACAATCAATAGTGATAAAGCTTGTAGATGGCCTGTACCTAGTTATTTACAACACCAACACCACAATCAATAGTGATAACTCTTGTAGGTGGTCTGTACCTAGTTATTTACAACACCAACACCACAATCAATAGTGATAACTCTTGTAGGTGGTCTGTACCTAGTTATTTACAACACCAACACCACAATCAATAGTGATAAAGCTTGTAGATGGTCTGTACCTAGTTATTTACAACACCAACACCACAATCATTAGTGATAAAGCTTGTAGATGGCCTGTACCTAGTTATTTACAACACCAACACCACAATAAATAGTGATAAAGCTTGTAGATTGTCGGTACCTAGTTATTTATAACACCAACACCACAATCAATAGTGATAACTCTTGTAGGTGGTCTGTACCTAGTTATTTACAACACCAATACCACAATCAATAGTGATAAGTCTTGTAGGTGGTCTGTACCTAGTTATTTACAACACCAACACCACAATCAATAGTGATAAAGCTTGTAGATGGCCTGTACCTAGTTATTTATAACACCAACACCACAATCAATAGTGATAAGTCTTACCTTAGGTATTACAGTGTATCATTATTTTGGTTTGTATCTAGATATACAACAGATCAACCCCAATTCAATATGATAAGCTTTAAAGGTGGTATGCCATTACCTTGTCTGTATCTCGTTATATTAAACACCACAACAGAATGTAAACATTTAGTGTAGTTTTGGGACCTTTTAAAGCCATAAATCTAAGTAAATTAATTATTTATTAGATTTGTGATGAAAATATAGTTCAATTAAAGGTGAAAATCACTAGATTCACAGCATGAATATTATTTATGACTGTTATTTCTCACCACCATAAATGCTTGTAGGGCAGCTCTCCTTAGGATTGCATTATGTAAACAACCATCATAAGTGAAGACCACTCACTTCACACGTCTGGCAGGTTGTAGGTCCCAAGGTACCAATAATTTACACAATTCTAAAGCTTTTGGGCCTCTTTTGGGGAATATTGTCTTGAAAGAACATCCAGTTTGTCTAATCTAGTGACTTTGACAATCATTACAGTTTAATTTATAAATAACACTATTATCAATTTTTGAAGACCTTATTTATTAAGTTTGTTTTTATTTGTTTAATTTTTTATCATTTTAAAAAGATTGTTGGTAGTTTTAAATGTTATTTGATATCCACTGTTGACAAAGGCTTTGTTGATTTTGTGACTATGTTTACAATATATCCTGATGAAATGTGCAAAGAACAATCCAAATTTTCCATTAAATGACAAAGATACATTTTCTAAACATTAACTTTTTGAAAGATTATTAAAATTTACAGATTAATTCTGCCAAAAAATATTTAAATACATATTATCAATACAACAGCTGTGAGTAATTTGGACATCATAACTCTTTTATTTATATTGTTTTATAACATTCCATACATGTACCTGAAGATGACTTCATAGAAGTTGAAATGTACATTGTACAGCATATTATGAAGATATGTGTTAAAGGTATTCTATTATGATGATACTACTTTTATATCAACTAGTAATACATTAAAAGAGCTTCAGCAGTTGTCAAAGAATGCATTAAATAATGCATCTGAATGGTTTCAGGCCAATAGTTTTCTATTAAATAATAATAAAACCCAGGACATCATCTTTGGTCTGAAGCCCATAGAACCTGTACCAATCAATACCCAAAATACTGTACAATTTTTGGGAATGCAAATTGACCGTAAGCTTAGTTGGGACCCACATATTAATTATATATCTACTAGATTGTACCGTGTAGTTTATTTACTAAGACGTTTGAAAACTGTAGTGGATGATAACTACATTTGTATGGCTTACTTTGGTTTTTTCCAAAGTGTTTTTCGATATGGCCTAATTTTTTGGGGGAATGCCGCAAGGACAAGTGAAATTTTACTGATCCAAATGAAAGTGGTAAGAATTCTTAGTAATGCCCCTTTTGATGCTCACTGTAAACCTTTATTTTGCAAGCTTATATTTCAAACTGTGGTGAATCTATACATCTATGACATCATTACCTATAGCCTAAACAAATTGTTCCAACAAACATTATGTAATAACATTCATTCTCATAATACAAGAAATAGTAACAACATAAATAGAACTTTCTATAGATTGAGCAAAACTCTAAAGAGCCACAAAGTCATGTCACATAAAGTATATAACAAACTAAGTAAAGTAATACAGCTATATCCAAATAGACACTCATTATTTATAAGTAAATTTTACGAATGGCTTCTAAATAATCCATTCTACTCTGTTGTTGATTTCATGGATAAAAAAGATATTGTTTTTTGAATTTAAATCTAGTTTTGTTTTATGAACTACTGATACTATTTTTTTAAACTGTTATTGGTCGTTCAATTAGGCCTATTATTTGTGTCTGTATTTATTGTTTTGTGTGTTTTATTTATTTTTATGTTTTGTAATTTTATTGTTACTGGATTTTAATATTGTTATTTCTTGTCATAATTTATATATTTATAGTTTTATTGCTTGTCTTGTTGTCAAAATTATCTAATTTATTGTTAGTTCTTAAATTTATTTATTGGCATTATTGTTGTCTAGGTCAATTGGTCCATTATAAATAAAAGAAATATCCACAGAGCTTAAAAAAGTAGTGTTAGTACTTGTTAATTTTATTTATTGTATTTCTATTATAATTTTTGACCGTGGCTGTATATGCTATACATTAGACTTTTGCCCATGCATTAATTATGTCGAATGGCAAATTAATGATTCTTGATTCTTATTAATAATATTTTATTTTACTATATACTTTCTATAGGCTTCAATTGAGCTATTAATCATATATTACTTTATTCTATTTAAAATGGACAGAGTAGTAAAACTACATCTACTTAGCACATTCTATTAGTTACTGACACAGTTCAAGTAAACCAAACAAAGCAAAGGGTTTTCTGAAATATTCTCCATCACAGATAAATGTAAACAAGTACTAAAGTTTACAGGAAGGCAACTACAAATGGGCTGGTTATTCCTTAACTCATAGATCGATAGTAATAATCAGCTGATCATGATGAAATAATCCACTGTCAGTATTAACTCTTTTAGTCTGCTAACTATTATTTCAACAGTGTGCTAAGGAAATATTTAATTTTTCCATTGTTAATTATCGTAGTGTAATAAAATTGGTTTTAAAAGCATGTTAATGAAAACGATTTCCATGTTTTTAGCACACTTGTGTATTTACTAGGGCTTTGATTTATTTAAATTAGAAAACTTAGTGTAGCCGCCAATTTTAAACCGGAAGGGATGATTGTTACTAGTGATTACAAAAATTGTTCTTTGTTACACTGCCATGTGTGTAATATAAACGAGGTAGTACTATGATTTATTATACATTTCTTGTATATTTTCACTTGAAAGTTCACCCATTGAAGTATGATCGTATAGTTACTGTAAATTATAATAGTTCCTCTAATGTATATATTTCAATTACCCCACCACATCGCACGATAACCTAGTTGTACAAGCCTTTTCCGTGCAACCGCGAAAAAGCACAGGGACCAATTTGCTATCTGTTTTCGGGGGACGTCAATAAACCGTTTGGCAGTGACAATATTTTGTAGGGGTATTTTTTGTGCCTTCGGTGTTCAAGTGGTGGTGGGTCGCAGCGCATCTGGATAGACCCCTTCGTGACTTGCAATAATTTATATCTATTTTGATTCCAATATTTTGTAATTGAAGTGAGAGGGGGCTCCAGTTTACCTGAGCCACAAAAACTGGAAGGGTTGGTGACAAAGGTTTAAGCTCGTGTAATGAGTTCGCCAGTTGGGACGCCCCACGGAGTCGCGGTCGGATCACACAAATCCTAAAGTGTTCCCTAAGCTAGTGAGTATTATACCTACTTTTTCTGCTTTTTCAAACGAATTATCATAGTAATTAGTCTAATTACTTTTGGGTTTTTTTTCGGCCCATCATATGGTAAACATTGTCTAGACTAAACTAAACTCACAAACAATGTACCTTTGATATTCATCACGAGGTTTTGACCAATAAGAAAATAATAAGCGTTTTTTTATCAAGCAGTACCTTCTGGTACTTATGTTAGGTTGTAAGCACCTCCACCATGGTTGTTAGTTAGGTTAAGGTTGAATAAATAAATTTAAAAAAATGTTAATAAATATAAGTTGACGTGTTATTTGCTTATATATGTGTGTTTTACACGCACATATAGATGTGAACTACATGTAAACTTTCTACTTCGTTTGACGATTAATCATTGCTAAACAAATGCGTGGACATTACGAAAAAGACCCTCAATTTTTCATAAACAATAATTTAAGAATATTTTGTTTTTAAAAGTTACCGTACTTGAAGAAATGTTTAGACTTTATCAAACCTATAAGTGTGGTAACCTGTGAGACTTTGTAGTCTGGTTACTAACTGAGATCGATGTAATGTCTAAAATAAACGATATTTTCTTTGTGAAAAACACCAATAATAGAAATAGTCAACATACCTGTAGACCTCTTAATATGATTTAAGAGGTATATTAATTGTTTTAAGTACACTAAAAATACTAAATATACAGTTATGGAAACATTAAACAGACTCATCAACGATCCATTATGGCAAACAAATAAAAATTAATAAAAAAATCACTTCCACAGGTCAATAAAATACGTTCTAATATGAAAAATAACATAAAACGTGAAACGTAAGCTTTCCAGGTTGCTTGAAATTATGAGTCATGGGGAAAAATTAATATTAAATCAAAATATAATGACATTTCAGCCTAAGTTATAGGAAATTCAACAGACTTATATACTGTCCCTTATCTTTTATTCCAAAAAAATTATATAAGAAAGTAAAGGTTATTGTTAGTTACCAATGTATTAAAACTATGAATTGTGTAATTAGAGTATATTTAATTGATTATACTTGCATCAAAAACTTCAACAAATTCATGTTGTTCTAAAGTATATAAAAGTGACTGTCAATTGATTATAGTACATATGAAGGTATTTTCTAATTGATGTTTTTATGACTATTCTGAAGCAATAATTTTCTAGAGAAATACATATCCAACAAGCCATCGGGATAGTGATATGTTACAACAAGCTCAAAAACAATAAAAACAATGAAAACCAAATATCATGGGAGGGAGTTAATTTATTAAAGTTGATCGTAACTCTTCAAACGGGTGGAGATGAGAAGTGAAGTGAGTATAGCGCTGTGCGCGGCAGTGGTAGGAACTAACGGACCTTCAGGGATTATCTGTGAACTGAGACACACGCATCAGTCATTGCTGAATCCTCATCTACTATCTCCAGCTAATTGTAGATATTCATCTGATTGCTATCTGCAGGTAACCTACCTTTCAATTATCAAGTATTTAAACACTTTTTTCCAGAGTAATTCCTTTCATTATTTATGTTCTGATGAAAAATCAATACTCGTTGTTTTTTGAGGTTATGTTTAATCGGTTTCATTGTCGTTTGGCGCGTGTCCGATTGTAGTGGTCCGTGCTCGAAAACTGGTAGCCATTTTCCAGTTTTTCAGGTTAGCCCGTGGTCACCCCTTGTCCAGCAAGGGGTGACCGTCAAATCACCCCTTATGGCGCATGCGCTCTCTGACCTCGACTCCATTTTACGAACAACTCTGTTCCGTTCCCCGGCTAATATTTTCGTTGCGTTGCCAATAATCGAGTTATTCTACCGCCCCGGGAAATATCGGGTTGTTTATCTTATGTGAGGCCCAAATATTGGAAATGTGTGTTATCCACCGAACCCTCTACCCAACAAAATAAATATTGGCAATTTTTTGTAACTATTCCCTTTCACTTAATTTCTTTTTTCTTGTAAAAAATAAAATACAACTTTCTACTTATCGGCAAATAAAATACGGCCTAGGTAAAAATCACTATGAAGTATACAAATAATTTTACTTTCTAAGAACAAAAATGTATCACAACAAGCAAGTAGGGAACTGTACTAAGAATAGGATTGTATGTGTAATTGACAGTTTTTTTATCAGCCTATTCAAAAACAAATATTTGTTCTAACCCTTGGCCTATATTTAGCGCTTACTTAAAAAAAATTCCTTGTGTGTATATTTTTTCTGTGACATACCAGTTAACAATTGATTGTATGATAAATAACACTAATAATAGAAACATACACAAATTCAGAGTATTTAAACCAAGAGCCATGAATTAACACAACAATAAAGTTATTGTGCTGTATATATTTTTAAAATATTTAGGCCACTTGCATAAAAGATTATTGAGATTGTTTGTAGGTTTATATTCAGTTCCTTATAAAGAACGTTAAGTGCCAAATAATATTCGAAAAAATATTAAGATTTAGTCAATTAATAGTTAAAGTGTTTGTTGGATTTTTTACACAACCATTTTAATGGTTATGGCCGTTTATAGAAAGAATATAATTTTAAGTTACTTGATATAATGTATCTGGTTCAGTAAACTTTACACCCCTAGTAGGTATGTAACTATTTTTTTTCTCTTTTAATTCCAACATTTACACCACATACAAATAAATTAGACTATTATTGTTATAAATGCAAAACATGGGACTATTATTTGAAAGTAAATTTGATATAAATATAATGTGTAAAAATCATGTTTAAGTTAAAGTTAAGTTAAAAAAATATCCATGGGAACAATATTCCAAATGTTGAAATCCTGTATGTTTGCTTTTAGAGCTATGAAAATTTTTAAAAGAGATTGAGCTTCAGATATGCGTTAAAAGTTTTCTTTACCTCGAAAACATTCATTTTATTTTAAAAGTTAAATGTTGTATTTTCTTTATTTCATTAAAAACCATAAAACTGGTTTCTAAATTAACAAATAGCTAACTATACAAAATGCAGTTTAGTTATACTGTATATAATCAATGTCAATTACTTATGAATAGGCAGATATTACATTTTTTAACTAATGTTGTTTTTCTTTATTTTGTAAAGTGCATCCCGAATTGCACTGAATGTATAAACATTTATGGTTTTATTGATTATAAAATTACTTATCATTTTACTGTGAAAAGTTGTTTTGTGTGTCTGAAATATGCACATTTAAATAAAAATATATAAAATAACTCACCTTTTAAAACTGGTTGATAATAATGAAGCAACGAAAATTCAAGCATTAGAGAGACTAAACTTTGTAAAATTAAAATGTGAAAACAATTTAACCCAAAACAATAAAAGTATGCCAACTAAAAAAATAACTACCCCATTTTATTGGTAATATTTAATTTACGATTTAAAGAGCTTTTTTATGAAAAATATTTAATGTAATATAATATTTTATAAACATTTCAATATTGTCGTTATTAATCAAATGATAAAACAGTTGTAAGGATTTAAACAGATTTGGTAGAGAGACAACAATTAACGTTTGAATCGACAAACAGGCAAGTTCATCTAAATATACATTACAAATTCAGATGTTTTACTAAAGGATATGTTACAAGTGAAAGGCTGATCCAATGAGTGAAATTCAGATTAGAGGATATCCTTGCGTGATTTTCATGCCCACTTATCAGTTCGCTACATTCCAAAAATATGCCAACACTCGTAGAACTATTATCCAAATATGTACAGCAAACACACATAAAACATCCGCTACCATTGTACTCAAGGCAAAACTTTATGCGGGTATTTTATATATTTGCTGTGAAATTTTAAATAACTATTTTAATATTTTTTGTTTCATGCATTATAAATCGGTAAATTTTCATAGCTTTTTCTTCATAGTCTTACATATGTTTAAAAACTAAGTGGACAAAAATACTCTTGATAAAATACACCGCCCAAACATTTTAATATGGTACCAGTATTAAAAAAATAAGCAATAAATAATAGTCAGAATTTGGAATGTCAATTCTCATATTAGTATTAAAATCAGTTTTCAAAATGTAAGAATGTTTTAGGCATTTGTTCGGTTTCCAAAGTTTATAGAAACCAACTCAAATACATGGCATTATTAATATTTATTTAAAAAATCATCGAATGGAATCTGTACAATTTTCATTGTAGATAATTGGTTAATATATTTTTAAACTGTTTTTATTTCTTAAAATTTAAAATAATATGATACACATTTCAAATACACGTAATTTTGCGGGTTTGAGATATGTTAGGCAAATAAATTGTAAACATTAACATTGCAGTTATGTGGGTGGGGCTAACCATCTACACAATCTGTCAGCTGGATAGTAGTCATACAACTACTTCACTAGTAACAGTAATCTAGTAGATACACTCGCAGTTAAACAATCTAGGCCATTTACATTATCATTGTAATTTTCGTACAGTGGTGAAAAGGGTGGCACTCGAGGTGCGACATGGACTACCTGTGTTAATCCCAGCGACCCAAAGGGCCATAAAACTGGCACTTGAGGTGCGACATGCCACCTCAGGTAGCCCGGCGAAGGGTTGCGGGGTTGTAGACGCACTCTCTCTCTGTGTCCATAAATATATATATATATATATATATATATATATATATATATATATATATATATATATACAAAAATAGACCTACCTATATATACCTAACCTAACCTAACCTAACCCACCCACCCTCCCATACACGTACATTGGTAGTAATTGTATTGGTAACAATCGTTAATCATGTGTCTCATTGTATGGCTGTAGTTTTCAGATAATTTTATCACTGTAAATATATCAACTATTAGCCGCCAGACCAACACGGCCACACTGCTAGCCGAAGCGCATGTCGCACCTCGAGTGTTAGTTTTGGGTTCTCTTTCGCTGCATGTCGCACCTCGAGTGTCCAATTATGACCCTCAGGTAGTCCATGTCGCACCTCGGGTGCCCCCGTGAAAAGTGTGTTAATGTTCAAATTATGTTTCAAGTGTAAAAAAAATTGCAATTACTGAATAATATGTAATATTAAACGTACCTTCTGGCGTTCTTTATTGCTGTTGAATTACGACAACACAAGACAGTGATCAACACAGTGACATCTTCAGGCAACTACTATGTAGTAGATAATGAAGCAGATTAAGTTCGTGATTCATTAGCCATACTTAATGCATTACAAAAGTGTTAAGAGAACTCAAGCCTAAAATATATTATTATCTTAATTTATAATTCAAAAGATAAAAAAAATTATAAGACCGTTCAATATGTGTGACATTTAATGTCAGTCAAGCCAAGAGTTTTAGTTAAAAAGTAACAGACGTTTCGTTTTAAAAAAATTGAAATGAAAAAACACGTTTTGGAGTTGAATAAACATTTTTCAATTGTTATTTCAAAAACAACTTGGATTTTTGGCCAATTTGGGTGAGCTTAAAAGTGTCAGGGCTTTCAGCACGAGTTAGAGAGAACGCAGCTTCGAATTTTGTTTTTTTAAAATTTATTTATTATGTCATAGATACATAGTTGTACATAAACACTTGTCAATACATAATTACAATGAGTTAATTAAATATATAAAATAAGCATGTCTTGGTAATTTGTAATAAACTAAAATATTTGCAGCACTTTACCAAATAGAATTGAAGAAATCATTAATACTATAATGAACCAAACCTACTAGCTTATATTTTAATATTCTTTTAAATGTAGTTAGCCTTTGTTCCAGTTTGAGGTTATTTGGGAGATGATTGAACAGTTTAATTCCATTGTGTAAAAGGTGTCTCTGGGATGACCAGATTCATTCGGTTACGAAGATTGTGTGTATGTGGAGGTTGAGAGACTACGGAATAGAGATATGGATTTTTTAAAACAAATAACAACGTTTATAAAATATATACGGACGGTAAAGTTAACATCTTTTGTTGCTTAAAAAGTGGACGGCATGATCAATTTTTTTTTAGTTTGAAAACTGTTCGGATGACTCGTTTTTGAAGTTTAAAAATGTCGTTTGTTCTGACTGACTGAGCCCCCAAACTGGAGTGGCATGAGATAAGTGCGGATATATGACTCCGTAATAAACAGTCAGTAGAAGGTTTATTTCACTGAACTCTAGCCTTGACTGGAGTTTTTATGAGTAATGTTCACCTTTTACTACAATGGTTCTCCCCCCCCCCCCCCCAACTCTGTTTGAATAAGCTCCCCGCACAGAGCTGAAGTATATCGGGAATAGACAGAGTAAGGTTTAAAAAGGAGATTGCCTCTCCTCTAATTTAAATAAAAAGAAAGAAAGAAATCTATTGAACGTTTACTGTAGGCATCGACCCGCGGACTCGTGAAAGCCACATTGTGTTAATCTAGGCATATTCACGCTTCCCTGAATTTCTCTTTATATCCTTAATTTTTATGAAGTTAAATACATGCACAAAATACGAGATAAAAACAACTAATTTAAGGAAGACTAAATAAAACTCAACTAACACATATTTTTAAAGGTATTTGCAAATTATAAACATGTTTTAACCAAATGGCGAAAATTAAAGCATTCTACTCCTAAGATGAAATGTTCTTGCTGGACCAAAGCGATATTCACTTTTAGCAATTTAGTTATTACTATTGAGAAAGGCACATCTACTTTATTTAATTTACAAGTTTGATTGTATACAGTAATAGTCAATGCACGTGATTTTTTGCTGTACGACAATAAACAATTCTTAATTCAAAACATGTAATATATATAGTTTGTTTGCAGAATAATTCATCTTCTCTCCACGCTGTACAAACCTAAATTATTAGTAACATAATATATTACGCTAGGCAATTCATCTACGGCCATAAACTAACCTAACCTACAAATCAAACAACCGTAACAAAAGCTGTTTACAACCCTGGGAAGGCGGGTGGGCGTTCTTTGGACCGCGCAGTTACGGAACCAATGCTAATGTAAATCGAAGAGATGTTTGACGGCAGCAATGTTAGTACAAGGAGGGGCGGGGGTTGTTTCCGTCCAAGTTGGAACGGACTTCCGGCGCGGCGTCCGTATCTCGCCGTCCCGTCCTGTACCAATCTGGAGAAGAGATCTGAGGAAATCACGGCCTTCCCTCTGAACTGACTGACGGAGTCGTTCTCTAGCTTATCAAATAAATGGCCATTTTAAATGGCTGGGAGGGAAACTCAGACGGCACATTTTTCATTCGCGAAATGAATTTCCTGTGGTAAGCTACTTCGTAACCCACCCCTCCTCAACCATCCAGGAGACTTTCCAATGTGACGTATTAAAATATTGATTTGCACTGTATATCTAATTTGGTAATGAGGGTTTAGCTTGAAAAATTAGACGAAGAGTTAAAATGCTGATACTGTCGTTGTTAATTTATTACAATGACTCATAGTCCAAAATTTGAGTCTTAAGTATTGAAAATATTCAGTTAATAGGCAAGTTAAAATAAAAAGAATTATTCGTATGGTAAAATTTGTTAAACTTATAAATAATAATATTCTGCGAGCCGGCGGCCGAGCGGTTTAAGGCGTCAGGACTTTGAGCCTGGGTTAGAGATCCAACCTAGACTGGAAGATTTATCAGTAATATTCACCTTCAACTGTACTGGTTCGCCTCATTAGTGTGATTAAATAAGTTCCTCGCACAGATCAATAGTCTATGAGGAATAGGCAAGTAGAGGTAAAAAGGAGATGTAGGAATCTCACAAAAAAAGAAAAAAAAGAAAGAAAACTATCATGAAATAAAATCTGTAATTCACTTTCTCTTTCAATTATCTTACATATAAACAGTTTTATACACACTATTTATGTTAACGAATGTTTATTAATCAAGCGTTTACAATTTTATTAGAACAACTTTTAATGTTCTTATTGTTGCTTGTCTACTATTTGATTCAATATACACACGTATTTGATTCAAAAAAGTATTCCTTGGTATTTATGCTTAAAAACAAATTTATTTCTCTCTTCTTTCAAAACTACTTCTAAAATTCTAGGAAAGAAATAAATCCTCTCTGAAATGTGTTTTTGACGGCTCTAGTTAAGTCGATACGGAATGTATATACTGTACCAACATACATGCATATGCACGTAATCCAATTCATTACATAGTAAAGCGTTTCCAAAAATATGATAACCTCACTGCATGCCGCTACATCGGTTTGTGTACTAAGAAAATAACAGGCATAAGAAAACTCCAATCACACCATTGTTTCCCTTTTTAATTCTAAATTATGACATTTGCATGTTTCTACTTTATTACATTTTTTAATAATTTCTATACTAGTTGGAACTTTAAAAGTACTGGATTTTAACTAGTTTTCACTGTGCATCAACTTTACATCTATATTACTAAAAAACACCCGCAAATGTACCTCATTTATATTTTAATACGTAGTTGAAAATAATGTTTTATATAAGTGGTATGAATTTAACAATTTTAACTTTTTAAGAAAAAAAGTTCTTATCGTTTTCCCGAACAATATTTTCATCGCTTCCAGAGGTTTTAAAATTAATTAGCTGGATACGTTGCGATCCTTGTAAAATGTGTAGTTAATATCCTTTACTTTAATATGCGTAAGTAAATGCAGTTGTTTTAAATATATTTAAATCAATATACAATAACTGCACTTGCTTATGCATGTAAAGTTAGTATATAGTAACTTTACGTTTCATAAGAATTACATCGTGCCCAATTAATTAATTTTACGACCTCTAGAAGCCAAGAAAACGTTGTTTCAGGAGAATGAAAAGAATTTTTGTTTCTTTAAAAATTAAAATGTTGATATTATGAAATGTTTAGACAATATTCCTGTCGGCCCCGTATTAAATAAAATATAAAAGCGATACATAATCGGCCTTTGAGTAATAAAAGTGATGCACAGTTCCTTTTATTGATTGAAACTAGTTGAAATTCCGGTCCTCTTTTGGTTGAAAATAAGGTTTCAATAATTATTAAAACTTATAATAAAGTTTTAAAATATGTGTGCCATGACGTAAAATTAAAGGAGAAAATCAATCCTGTGATTGGTTTTGTCAAATGCATATTAATTTCTTAGCAAATAGCCTGTTTATACGAGTACACATAATTTCTGCGCTGACAGTAGAAGAAGCACCCTAAAACTAAAAAAGCGTATATTAAAAGCCGTCAGTTGTAGTTGATTTAAACTTTAGTTGGTGGTCGAATATGCATCTTGTCATCACGTCAACGCCCATTGGTTTCACCCGATGAACTTTGTCTATTTTAATACTTATATTTCTTATGATGGCACTACACTTTCCCCAAACTGCAAAACTACCGCTGGAAAGTCGACAACTACAATCGACCGTCAGCGGGCTAAAACATGCTGTTCTATTTCTTCTGTACGATTCGTGTTTATTATTGAAATGAGTGGTTGATTTGTATACAACGATTCGGTCAGTAATAATGATCATACCGTAACACTTCAACTGTCATTTGATGAAGTAGAAATAAATAGTGAGTATGTTTAACAAATAAAACTTATAGTTCACTATAGTAGTTCTTCATCAAATGTCACTTAACATATTACAACAAAACTTATATGTTAGATTAGGTTATGTTCGGTTCGTTTATGTTAGGTGATGTTGATTAAGTTAGGTTAGGATATTTTAGTTATATTATATTGGAGAGTTTTGCTATTTTTTATGTGGGTACAATTAAACTGTTAATACTGCTACTTAATCTGTTAGGCAATTTATCCCTAACATAAACAATATTAATTATGTTAGAACTTTAGAGGTATTTTAACAGCGGATCATATCGAGTGGTGATTAGATATAATATCTTTCCTAAACAAGAATTAAATACTGTAAATTGTGGTCATTTGTGTTTAAACTTTCTTGCAAGACGGAGATGATTTTATTACAGGTAGAGGTTCGAGTCTCAAGTGCACACTTTTTCCAGCTATGGATCTTTCATCATCGGACGAATGGAAGATGGGTTTTATTGATCTCATGTCTTATAACTCAATTCCTAATGTTGAAGAGAATGTAAATAATAAACTGTACATCGGCAAAGATATAGAAATAAGTATAGCTACTGGTGCCTATGAAACAGATGATATAAATGATTTTGTGATCGAGGAATTAAAGGTAAAGTCTCTAGCAACGCATTTTAAACTCGAGTCTAATAACAATACACTAAAAAGTCATTTAGTTGTTCGCTCTAGCTCGACTTCACCAAAGACAATACTATTGCGTCTTTATTAGGATTTGAAACAGGTGTGAAATTAGAAGCGAACTCTATTATTACGGACCGAATCCTTGTCATGCGAATTCATGTTTTTAGAATTTTTCGTGAAGAGAAACCTGTACAAATCCAAAGTTCCAGCATAATTACAGTTTTAAGCTAGCATGGATCACTAAGAGAGATAAACTTGAGAAGCATGTTAAACCAGTTATTGAAATATTTTGGTTTAATTTTTTTTTCATAATATTTGTTTATTGCACCTCACTTTCACCACACTTTTTAATATTAAAAAAGTTAGCTATACTTTATGATTTGTAATATTGTTAAATTTACTCTCTAAATACCAAAAGAATATTAAATGCTTCATAACTGGCAATACAATCAATATGTTATTTTACTTTTCAATTGCAACTTAATTTCGAAACTTACAAACAAAGAAAGCTTCGTATTAGAATGTTTATATTTTAGTGGTAATGTGTTGTGCTATTAATAATATAGTAATTATTATTGATTTGTAACTCCTGGAAGTTATTTAATATTCCTATGAGACTCATAGTGAATGGTGTGATACAAACAGTTTATATAAACACAATGCAACGTTTACAGTGAACTTTATTGTTAAGGACTGTTTTATATTTCAAAGTATATTAGGTCAGAAATTTATGTATAAAAATTAATTATTTCCATGGTTATGTTTTCACAAACGTTGATATTATTTTCAGTACTTGAGCTGCGCTGTTGTTATATTAAATTTATTATATACATGTTACTTAACAATTATGTTACAGAACATATATTTTATTTACCTACACAATTATAGTTTCAATTTTCATTTAAAGCCTAATTACATTAATTAAACTGAATTACTAGCTAATAACAGGTGAAGTTGTATATCAACTTAAAGATCTTTCCAAGAAGAACACATTAACACAAATCTGACCATAAAAGGCCCATCGTACATAAAATGGCAATAGTTGTACAAAATTAAGCTAGTTGAAATTTTCCCGAGGTTTCCTATCTTTCTATGGGTTACAATGAACAAACACTGATCCACTGTGGATGGAAATTGTTTTCAAAATAGGAAGTGACTTTTACCTCCATTGGGAACAGTTTATACGAACTATAACCTATAATATATTTTTATTGGCTCAATATTGTCCATTTCAATTTATGCCATTTTATGTAGGGTTGCTTTTTTATAGTCAGATGTGTAGCAATGTAGTCTTTTTGTAAAGATCTTTAATTTTGAGTCTTTGGAGGCCAACCTGATTTGATAAACTATTGAGATTTGTCTAAGCACAATTTACTTTTTTATTTAATTTCCTCGCACAATGAATCAAGAACCTCGTCAATTGTTTATCAAGCTGAAGGTTGTATATATTTAAACAGCCGTTATTTTGTATAGGTTCAACCTTTTGAAGTAATCTTTGTGGCATTGTATTATTTTACTAAAGACCTTTAATTGGGTGTATAACTCAAACCTATGCTTTAATTAAGGATTTTCTTCTGACTCCTTGAGGTCTGCCCCCCTGACGAGATAAAAGCCTGACAATCGTTTAATGATTTATATAGGTGATTTTATCAAACCAAAGCTCATTGCTTATCAGTAATGGTTAAAAACTTATCAAACCATTTCGGTACTTTTTATCGCACTTTAAATTGATTACAAGGTCTTTGTGCAGTTGGAATTGGACAGTTCGACGATCACCGTCATAATTACAGATTTATTAATATATCGAACTGTGAATGTAGTCATAGTTGCAGACTATTTCAAGAGTTAAAAAAATGTACACTGTTTTACTTATTGACTTTTATTTTCCTAAAAAACTAATTTCCTTTGATTAATTACTGTTTGTGCATTTAAATGTTGGTTTAATAGCACCGATGTCAAGCACTACCCCATGTTTTATTTATTTATGTATTTATCTACAAAGAAACTATATGAATATTACTTTTCATGTTTTTTTAACTATTTAAAAAAATTATTAAAAATCTTGACATTTTAAAATAATAAGCATCCAACGATAAATGTTATGTAATTTATTGGAACCCATTATTGTAAATATATTCAAACAATCGATTATGAACTGTGAACACCCTGTAAGATCGAGCCGGGTATGTTCTGGTTGATTTGCTTTAAAGGTTAAGAATAATCATTTATAGCAGTAAATGAACAAAATGTAATAATCGATATATTTAGAAAATAAATTCATTGAACAACTTTGAGAACGTAAACCGTGATAATTTTTTGTGTCCGCCGAACGGTGACTCGGCATGAGTGCCGGTCCTCCCGTCCACAAAGGGTTAATAGACCCAGGCTGACGGGGCACAACCCAACCTAGCGGACCATCAATTTCGACTCCCGGGGCCCATTTGTTACCGCCTTTCCTCGCACACTTTTATGCTCCCGTTTCCCCCAATTGATTTTCCGCGGGCCGGGACGCTGGGCTTGACGGCGATGGATCGACCTGACTCAATATATTCGCATTTCTATGTATCAACCGCCTATCTACGGAGTCCACACACACTCTAGCACATGTTTTATTTATTTTGTTCACTAGGTTATTGGTCTGTAATGTAATATAATTCGTTTTTATATTTCAAAATGATACTGTTGTTTAATTTGTGTAATTTGTTTACTTCCTAGACTATATAAAGTAGAGCTAAGATAAGAGAAGTAAAAGAATTTATGTATGAGGACCCTTTTGCTTAGTTACTGAAAATATAATCACCTGTTTACATTTCAACATTACATTTTTTATTAAATTACATCTTCAATCAAAGAATAATCAAAGTTCTATTGAATAGAAATGAATGTGTTATCCGAAACGCCCAACCCAATCAACTTGTAGTACACTCGCTCTACGTAGGCCTATGCATAATTCTTGCCACCCGTCCTATTAGATACAATTTTTGAATACTTTATGTATCGTTGATACTAACATTGACTTTCACCAGGTTTTTATGACCACTAAAAATACTAAGAAATTAATTGTTAACTTACAGTTGTTAATGGTAACCATTGAAGAATATTGTAGTAATTTCTTCAATTTAGTATTATTTCTGAAAATAATTAATATTAAATATTTAAAGAATTAATTTCTAACAATGTTTCAATATTTTCATCGTTTATTCCTAAATATTTCATAATTAAATAATTCATCATATTCCTAAATAAATTAGAATGCAAATATAACAGAATCAGTTGATTCTGCACAATATTTTTCGAACAGTAAAGCCACATGTCAACGATGAACCTAAATAATAAATACGACATCGATTAGTAAAGAAAAATAGTATACTAAATTAAAGAAAATTGATATATAAAAATATTGTTGGTTGACATTAAAAAAATAAATAAAAAGGGAACATGATAAATGTATATAATTTAAGGTAATTTTACGTAATTATTAGACTGATTATTAGTTTAACTACCATAAATACAAACTACAAGTGATGAAAATGTAAAATAAATTAACTAATTGGAAGAAAACAATCGCTAATTTTAAAATACAAAATGATAGTAGTTTAGGAACTTTAATTTAAAATTTACATATTGCCCAAGTCAAGCTGACAGTAAAAGTCAACTTTTATAAAAAATGTGTAGTTTCAATTGAAATTATTAAATTACTATTAACTTTTTTTACTAAACAAATGAGAATAAAAAAACAGAAAACTGAAATAAAATGTATGATATATAGTTTTCATGGGACACCAACTAATTTAGCCGTCTTTTACATACAAATGCTTAGAACAAAACGGAATTTAGCCTAAACGTTAAAACCATATTCCATATATCAACTTTAATGTTGTTATTATACTTATTTTGGTAAGTTGTATACTCTTCATACCAGGTAAACCGTTGGGTGCTGAAGTAAAACCGTCCAGTGAGAAAGATCACCCCCAGCCCTCCCCTAACAAACCTCCCCCGCGCCGCACACTTCCCAGGACATTGTTATTTGTGCCAATGTTTGTTGAGGGAAAAGTTTGGCAAACTTTACCTCCTCCAACTTTGCTCAACTTTATCGATTGTGCTAAAAGTTGTAAACGTGGTTTAGAATTTGTTTGGTTTGTGCTGGGCCAGCGACCAGCCATCTTGCTGGCCAGTTGCCCCCTTCCCCTGACGGACCGGCTACCGCACGTGCTCCTCCCCACCAGGTCCACCCCCTTTTTACACCAACCCTTCTTCACCGTCGACGATTGTCCCTGACTCATTGCTGCTGCTAATTTTATCTCTTTAAGTACACTTCCATATCACGTAAGTATACTTTTTCATGTTACATATTTTTTATTATCTTAAGTAAAATACATTTTATGCATTATGTACAGATGTTTATGCCTTTGAATGTGATGGTAATAAAGAAAAAGCACGTTTTTAATTAAATTAGTGAATGTTTAAAGTTCTGTTTTATGATTATTTAATTTATTTAGAATAAAAACGCATTAGGGATATGAATATTCAAATCATTTAGCTAATTAGTTAGCATTCGTGACAAATCAGCTGTAGCCAGTTCAAACATATTGGACGTTTTTGTCAGTTATCACTACTTAGCGTTTTAAACTTTTTTTAAATGACTTTAGATCACAAAATGGAATTAGGAGGAATGTTATTTTTAGTCCCATATAAACTAAATTATAACAATGGTTTTATTCGTTCCTCGTAAAATTATGTGGGACGCTCCATCCTCCCTACGTTCTAGACCGGGTGCACATGTTTATTCACGAATGCAAGCTTCGGCTATCAGTTGTGTTTATTTAGAAATTGGACTTCGCTGTCCAAAATATTAACCATCAAGCCACCATGCCAGAAAGTGCAATCCTTTATTAGATATTATTTTTAGAATTAACTAAATTAAAAATACCCTCAATGTTTATAATTACCCAATTTAACTAGAAAATAACAGTTAACTCAGACACCACGTATAACAGTGTTTATACAAGTAAATGTGTTTTTCAATAGTCCAATTTTAAACATTTTTGCTAATAATGTTGTTTGCTAATCAATATAAAGATTGATAGTAGTTAAATTCTTATTGAATATTCAAAGTATTAAAGAAAGGCTCTTTGTATTTTAAAATGTATTTATAAATTAAAATAAGTGTAGAAATGTAATAGAAAACAAACTTTAATAAAAGCTAAATTTAACAAAAACCAGTAAATGTTCCTTTAAAAATAGTTAATATTTATTTTCGTAATTGATAATATTTGCTCTAATCGTAAATACAAATAATTTATTTCCATTTGAAGACTTTTGAGGAACATCCCGGGTGATTTCCCACGAGTACATAAAAGTGGTTTTGAAACGCGTCTCTGTCGAACTGGTTCCGCTCTCATGTATCTCGCGGGGGTCATAAGGCGTGTTACCACTGTTTACCTTTGAAATAAATTTAAAATATACGTCCATAAATTAAGATTAAAAACCCTCGGTACCCTCTTAAAATTAATCTGATGTCACGATAATAGTTTTGTTAGTTGGAATTCTTCTCAATAATGCATTATTTAAAAGCTATAATTTGAACTTAAAAAATTACTTCAAATAATAGCAAATAAATCAGCGT
This sequence comes from Stictocephala bisonia, assembly GCA_035578905.1. Lineage (NCBI taxonomy): Eukaryota > Metazoa > Arthropoda > Insecta > Hemiptera > Membracidae > Stictocephala > Stictocephala bisonia. The sequence goes on along the minus strand of JAQJVL010000217.1, from coordinate 263,541 downwards.
CATTCTAAAAGGTATGACAGTTGTTTTATTATATTGTTTATTTAGATAATGCACACGACTTTCCATAACCACTTATTTTGTATAATTTTTTACGTAGAATACAAGTATTATAACAATTACCAATAACTTAAACGTAAACTATATAAATTTAATGTTGTAATAAAAAATAATGTGTTTAAACATATAACACCTATGAAGATGGCATAAATGCCGAAACCGGTCGTGTTAATTTAATAAAAAAAACAGTTTAAGGGTGCTCAGTTATTATTTTTTATTATAACATTATTATAAATAGCAGCCCTAGGAATTACAACTTTTCTACTATATAAATTTAATACAGTTGACTCTTACATATTAATTCCGATTTACCTAAAATGATCAATATTGTACCGCTATTTTGTACTTAGTCTACTAAACTTGCGTTCCAATCAACAATCTTACACTTGTTTTTCTATGCCACATAAAGTTCCAATACCTATGTAAAATCAATATTGTGTAACACAAACAATTAATTAATAGAGATTAATTGAGTCATCACTCTAATTACCATACATAGTTGTTACAAAAAATTATAAAATGGATATATTTTATAAAAGAGTATGAATAATGGTATGATCTTTGTAATGAACCACTGTGGAGTCTGTCATCGGTTTGATTGTTTGAATATCAAAATAAATATTGTGATCTTTACAGATAAAATACCACAACGGCCTCAATCCACAACCTCTATCGATGGTCAACGAATTCAATCCACAAATTAGAAGTTGTTATTGACGTCATCTGGTGCCAGATAGTGATATTTTCCTCAAATAAGTTTCTGACAACTTAAACCTTACGTAGTAAATCTAATTTGCTTGTATGTTTAGATTGAATCAGTATGACCCACTCCTACAAAAAAACTGGCCGTTTTAGAAAAGTATCACCTCTCATATAATAGTTTTTATTTAATATATTTTAATTTAAAAAAATAATTTTAGAAATTTAGGCAAAGCAAATTCAGTTAGGATAGGTCAGAATATGTCAGGCGAGGTAAGCTTGCGTCAATTTAAGAAAGGCTTTTCATTTTTATTATTATTCATTAAGACACCAATCGGAAAGATATGGGCGAATATGTCAGGCGAACGAGTGTAGATGAGTGAAGATGAACGAGCGTAGTCATTGTTACTAACTAAGATAAACTGTTCCTTAGAAAGAGCCATTTATTAATAACGCAATAGTCGGGGTAACCAAAGAACCTATAGCTTTAAGTGGAATCCGAACCACGTAGATTTTCTGATTTTCAGCTAACTGACAAGCCTGACACTCAGTTCCCATCCAAACACAACATATTCAGACTCCTCTATTAGTATCCACGTCGATTATTTATTATATTATGTGTCAGCTATGTAGAGTACGCTTACACAGGTGAGCGGCGGGTTGAAGGCTTAGGTACACAACAACTGAGCCTACATTTGTGTAACCATACTATACATTACCTTCATTGCCGATATACTATGAACATATGTGTACAGTACATTCTCTTGTAAGTGAGCGGTTTCTACAGAATATTTTGCAAGTGGTGGCTCATTTGAAAGAAAATACCAGAAAACTGTTATGGCATATTTTGACTGATTTAAGTTAAAATAATTACGAGTAAATTCTAAAACCATTAAATATGGAGCTTAAAAAGGTGTAATAAGTATAAAAGCCTCGTCATCTGTTGCCCAACCATATGTAAATAAAATTTCATAATCCAAGATAAGTATGAGGAATGAGGATATGGCCTATCTAAATAGTAAGCAAACAAATATCGAAAACTTTTAATTTCACAATCATTGGAATCTACTTTATGTCAATGTATTTTCAATCATACCAATGAATTTACTGTCTAATGTAAGCATTTTGGATGTTATATTTAGAGGTATTACTATCTTGAATAAATATTTTTTATTGTCATAACATAATTGCAATTATAGGGGACACAGATTTAAAAAATATAATATTTAGGGTTACGATGTTTTTTTAATTTCTAATTAGCAATGCGATTTGGGCATTCTTTTTCATTATGTCTGATTTTACTTATTGTATGAAAAACTACTGAGACGTGTGATATTCCCCGTGAACACTGTCATAGGACCGAAATATATTTATGTTTTATTTAATAACACAAATAAAAGTTCATTTTTATTTGCGTTATGCCTATTCTTTCAAACGCAATAACGCGTTATAGCTTAGCCTGATGTAAGATAGTTCTAAAGAAAGAAAACGTCAGCCTTCCCTAATGCCAAGGAAAAGAGAATCAATAGTTTCCCCACGTCTTTAGTCGTGTCCAAATGACCCCCAATCCGGCGTTCCCCGTCGCAGGGCTGGACGGAACAAACCCAATCGCGCTCTCTCAATAGCCAATACTTCAAAGACCACCGACCTCCAGTGTTCCGGTAATGGGATAGCCTCCATTACCTGCCACAGGTCTTTGTCAGCAGAAAGGACGGCTGTACACGAAGCAGAAAGGCTTTATTAGAGAGAGCTCGAGAGTAGAAAACAAAAAACAGCATTGCCTAAATTGTGATTCTGTTAAAAGTATGCTTATATATTTTTTAAATTAACGTCATAAACTATGATCTTACTTTGAGATCTCTTTTTTACAGTACAAGTAAACGTCACACAACACAAATTTATTACAATATAAGCACAAAATGCACAAATATATTACAATTAAAGTACAAAATGCACAAATATTATGGTGCTCGATTTCGGTGAACCACGCTCACCATAATAATTGTACATTTTGTACTTGTATGGTAATATATTTGTGCATTTTGTGCTTATATTGTAATAAATTTGTGTTGTGTGACGTTTACTTGTACTGTATATGTACCAACACGTATTATGCTAATTAAGAAATTATCTATTTTTTTAATTAAAATATAAAATAAAGCAAGTTTAACCATGAAAAGTAGCTACTACAGCCCACACCTACCGAGGCATTATGAGAACATATGCCAGTGGCCGAGTGGTCTAAGGCGTCAGGACTTTAAGCTTAGGTTAGAGATAGCGCTGGTTCGAATCCGGCCTAGACTGGAAGATTTATCAGTAACATTCGCCTTGTACTGTACTGGTTCGTCCCTTACTCTGTCTGATTAAGTTCCTCGCACATATCAATAGTCTATGAGGAATGGACAGAGTAAGGTTAAGAAGGAGGTCGGCCTCTCATAAAAAAAAAAATAAATAAATAAATAAATAAAAATGTCCGTTTTCATCCGAAATAATGAATTAAATATTCGATTCAAAACTCGTTTCTTACTTTTATATAATCATAAATAAACAAATATTTCCCTCTATGGATTGTCCAATATAAGTTTGTAGGTCACTACATAGTGTTTAGCACTCACAAACTGACGTTTCAGTTCTTCGATGACCTGTGTCATCACTGTGTGGGCAAACGAAAGTATATGAGAGTATTTTTTCGTTTACATATAAGGAGTACATTACTCCTTGTGATCGGAGGTTTAGTACGAAACGCATCTGGCCAGTGTTGTAACTTCTCATTGATATAATAGTATGACTCATAATTGCATCTTAACGCCTTTATCTTTTTTCACATTTTATTGTTAACGATTTGATCCGGTTGTTAACGATAATGGGTTTGGCATTAAGGAAAAATTATCAGACAATATTTCGAACTATATAAACCATCGTCAGTTGACAAAGATGTCAACTATATGAAGTATAAAATGGTTCCGCCTGTACATGAATATGGTTCTAGAACTTTAACTATGTATATTTACTATTCAGTATTAACAATTGTAAATGTTTGACAACTTTCTATAGCCTATGTGTTAGTTACTTCATTATTTATTAACCTGTTCAACTGTATTTTATTTTTGTGTAACGTGATGTTAGTCTTACAATATATCTAAAGACTGTATTAAACTTTGAGAAAACGTGGATAGAAAAACTGACACACAAGGCTATATTTTATACAATAACATAGTCTACTGCATGTTACAGTTTTGTCATTACTTAATTCATAACGTTATTTTTGTTCAAATACTCAAATCTCTTATTGAATACATTTTATTTCGACTATGAAGAATAAAACCAGTTTTATTTGATCAATCAAATAATTAAAAGGTTTTGTTATAGCTTAAATAGTTACGACAGTCAGATCTTTGAGAGGAAAATAAGAAAATCAATGGAGGTCTAAAATATCTCAAAACCTGATATTAATCACAACAAAGTACTGCAAGTTGACTTTCCCTCCGCTCACCACGTAGACATAATCTTCTAACACAATAATTGCCAACAAAGCTCACTCAATTTCCCGCTTTTTAAGGAACCCCGTCTGCGACGCAATGAATACTTCAAGTTGAAAGGAAAAGTTGGATAATAAGTTTAGCCCGGCTAGGGGGGAGGAAATCTCCGGAGCCCATCTGTTTGAAGGTGGGCGAGTGTTTTTCGCCCGTACAGCATCCATTAGTCATTGGTCGGAGGGGATGAGGGAGAGAGACGGCGAGAGTCTGACCAAACCAAGGAGGAGAGCTCGCTCCACACTGGCCACCGCAGCTGTGATCGATACCGCAAAATGCGCGCTTCTTATCTCCGGTATCACTTCAGCCCCCACCCACCCTTTGGTGGACTCGAGTCATTCCACTTCAAACCATCGTTAGAGCCACTGGCCGCCTCCGCCTCACACCAGTATCTCGCTCATCAACATTTCAAACAGACGCTCTTCAACAAAGTTAAACTAACTATTTACATATTATGTATTATTGTTAATATTAAGTATTAATTGTATTTTATGTTTGGGGGGGGGGGTTATAAACTAAGTTCTTATACAGCCTAAAACATAATTTAACTTTATTTAATATAAATTCATCTTATTGGCATTCACTAAGACATAATTAATTTCATTCTCATATTTTACGTTAGGAAGATTAAGATAAATAATAAAAAATAAAATATTACTTCTAGTAGGAAGGTATTCTCAATTAGGGCACAGTTCCGTCACCTTTAGAGTCGAAATAACATTTTTTTTCAGGGACAACGGCTTACTGCAACTTCAGAACCATAGATCTGGTACACGGATATAAACTTAATGGACACACTAGGAATCGAATCAGTGTCTTCTGCGTGCTAAGACATCGTCTCAGCTACGCCTGCTCCAATACTATAAAAGTAATTGTAATAAAATGTAATTGTATGATTGGTCTTTTTTATTTTCTGTGTGGAATAATGTAAATATGAATATAACATAACACAAATGTTATATTGGAGATCACAGGTTTCATTTATATATTACAAATTAGATTACCATCAGTGAAACAGATATGTTGAGCAAATTGCGAAACAGTTGATAAAGCCGTTTTAAATTCAATAAGTAAAATAAGTGATATTAATATTTAAAATTTCGCTTATACTGCTACACAAAAATGGAGCAGTAGCCTAAAATGAAATAGTAAAAATACGAAAATTTAAACTAGTAAGGTTGTCCCTATATATTGTTCGGAGAAAGATGAGAGCCAGGCTTCGTCTACACTGTCGCTGTCAATAAAAAGAGGGTACCTATACACGGGACCCTTGATTTACAACAAGACTGATTCATTGGCATCCTCAGTCAGTGGTCAGTCAGGCTCAGGCAGAAAAGACAGTTCATGATTACAGCAACATGTGAGTTTGTGAATCGGCCTAGCGCCTGCGTCAAACCAGCAGTGGGTGGAGCCTCACTCACAACTCTCCCTGAATATAATATAATATTCCTACATTATCTTTCAAGATTATCAAGGCAGAGAGAGGTTATTTTCTAATTATCGGATAGTGAAATAAAGAATACGAGTGGCTCGCATCAAATCTCAAACTCAAAAAGACGTTGTATGATTTAACGAACTCATTACGCTATCGTACATGAGTTATGGAAAGCGGACTTAACGAGTATTTGTGAAAGGTTAAACTCAACACTTTACGTTTTAAAAGGGTCTAAACCTTTAACTGTTACTGGATACAGAGAATTTTAATATCAATAACGTAGGTCAATAAGTTACACATCTGCTGTCCATTACGACCCAGAATACTAGGTAGGTAGGCCAGAAATCACCATGTGGATGTATTTTTATTCACTTCCTTACATTCAGTACATGTCGACTACCGTTGACAATTACGGATACGTTATTCTCCCCTGTCATTTCCTTAAACATATATCTGACACACACTTTATGCTATTGAGCGATAGTTGGGAGTGAGTCTCCACCTAGAATGTCCCTTTCTCAAGCGTGCTGGCCAATAGAAAAGGGTGTCCATGCGGACCCTTGATTTACAACGAAAACTAATTCATTGCCATTCCCATTCCCCACTCATTCAGTCAAACTCTGGTAATCAGTTTGCTTATATGTTCTGCATTGTATCGTGAACACAATATGAACGCATGTGAATCGACCTAGCGCCTAGGTCACACCAGTAGTGGGTGGACCTTCACTCTCAACTCTCCCTGAATAGCATATAGGCCAAATCTATAACCAACATTCTAATAATCTTCAACCCAAACAAATTACTATTGAATTAACAATAAATTCATAAAATTAAATTTATTTTGATTATTAGATTTGATGAAAAGGGTATAGCTATTTTACAGATTATATTATAACTAAAAATAATTATAAAACCTCTTGAAAATGAACCGATTTTTTGTGTCCTTACATTAATTTATAGATGTTCTGAACATGGACGCAGGTTCTAACAACGTTTCCCCCAAAACACTGCCACAGAGGATCGGATTGAGACAACCAGTTCAATGGAAACGCATTACGAAACCACTTTTGTATACTCCTGGGAAATCATCGTACAGATATCTCAAAGTCCTGAAGTAGAACATTTTTGTCATTACTTCACCATAAAATTATATTTATCTGTGACATACAGATTCACATATTTTATGTAATTTCCATTCCTATTTATTCAGACTCAATGCATTTTATTTAAATGTTGGTTTCTAGTAAAGTTATTATTCTAAAGTGAAGTCGTAGGAAATAGCCCAATGAAACAGTTTACAGGCCACTTAATACCTCTCTTCTTTATTACCATAAACTGAGCCAACTAACTTGGTGTTTGTGAAAAAAGCAGGCTATTGTAACTTCATGTAACATAAATAGTGGATGATGGTTAGTACACGTAATGTCATACAATAGTACTTTGTAAATTATTTAAATAAGATAAGCATGTTGATTAGAAATAGTTTTGAAGACAAGTAGGCCACTTGAACGTTACGGAGCAGTAATGTAGCTACGTTTGGCATTTAATTACATATAAACGAGCCGCTAATTGGTCACTTCACTAACGAACAAAGTATGTTTGTGGTTAACTATTGTATTCAAGCCTTTGGAGTCATTAAACAAATAATAAAACATCATAAACCCAAATAAAACTTACTTTACAAATGTAATACTGATTAATTTTAAATAAATTACTATCCACATATAAAACTATTTAAACCAAGTTTGTTTAGTATCAATCTGGAAGTTTTGAATAAAATTCGATAGAATAAAGATTTTGAAATCGAAAAGGATAAATACACTATTGGTATTTTATTTTTTAGTGAGAAAAATTTCTTGACGGATAAAAATTAACAATAAAAAATACTTTAGCTGATACTAGATAAGTTACATTATAAAACTAATTTTGGAAATTTGAAACTGCATAGTAATTTAGAGAAAGGTCAACAGAATAGTAATAATTTTAAAATTATTTGTGATGTGTAATCTTTAAACAAATATTTCAAATTCTAAACAAGTATAAAATGGTCTATAGTCTATAGACCCGCCGAACTGGTTGTAATAGTGAATAACCTACAAATGTACAAGTATAAAATGGTCTATAGTCTATAGACCATACGAACGGACTGTATTAGCGAATAACCTACAAATGTACAAGTATAAAATGGTCTATAGTCTATAGATCCGAAGAACTGACTGTATTAGTGAATAACCTACAAATGTACAAGTATAAAATGGTCTATAGTCTATAAACTATAGACCCGACGAACTGACTGTATTAGTGAATAACCTACAAATGTACAAGTATAAAATGGTCTATAGTCTATAGACCCGACGAACTGACTGTATTAGTGAATAACCTACAAATGTACAAGTATAAAATGGTCTATAGTCTATAGATCCGACGAACTGACTGTATTAGTGAATAACCTACAAATGTACAAGTATAAAATGGTCTATAGTCTATAGTCTATAGACCCGACGAACTGACTGTATTAGTGAATAACCTACAAATGTACAAGTATAAAATGGTCTATAGTCTATAGACCCGACGAACGGACTGTATTAGCGAATAACCTACAAATGTACAAGTATAAAATGGTCTATAGTCTATAGATCCGAAGAACTGACTGTATTAGTGAATAACCTACAAATGTACAAGTATAAAATGGTCTATAGTCTATAAACTATAGACCCGACGAACTGACTGTATTAGTGAATAACCTACAAATGTACAAGTATAAAATGGTCTATAGTCTATAGACCCGACGAACTGACTGTATTAGCGAATAACCTACAAATTTACAAGTATAAAATGGTCAATAATCTATAGACCCGACGAACTGACTGTATTAGAGAATAATCTACAAATTTACAAGTAAATTGGTATTTGTCATAGGTAATTGGCGCTTGTGAAAATAATTTGCGAGTCTTTTTCGTAATGTCCCCGCAATTGTTTTATCTGTTATTAGGGGCATAACCTTCAAACGAAGTAGAAAGTCCACATGTGCATATGAAGCATATATATATAAGCAAGTAAAACTTAAACTTATATCTATTTAATACTGACCTAACAACCCATGATACAACCCAGGAAGTGCCTACAACCTAACTCAAACTAAATACCAGACGGCGCTGAGTGATAATTAAAGCAACGATTCTTATTATTTTCTTGAATAAATAAAATAAATAAATAAATTCTTTATTGCATGAATACAATTAACAATTGTGTTACAAAAGTCAAAATTTCTTTTAGCCTAAAACACTCACACACAATCGGACACATTCATACATACATCTTGCACATGCATCATACATTCACACACTTGACACCAGAATTGCATGATAGGGTGTTTACTGATTGTCCCAGCGGCTTTGAAAGAATTCTTCAACTGAATAAAAAGCACTTTCCACCAAAAGGTATTTTAAACGACTTTTGAACAAATTCAGGTTTTGATTTTTAATTTGTTCAGGGAGCAAATTGATTATGTTTACACCCACTTGTGATGGCAGACGCTTGAAAGCTGCGCTTCTATGCCTCTGCGTTCTGTAATTATTCCTCCCTCTAGTTTCATAAGAGTGAACATCCCTGCCGCGCGTCAAAGTGCACTTTGACTTGCAGTACAGGGTGACCTCCAATATATAGAGGCAGGGTAGGGTCAATAATCTAAGCTCCCTAAACGCTTCTCGACACGACTCTCTGACGTTTAATTTTAAAATAGTTCTGACAGCTCTTTTTTTAAGTCTAAATACCCTTTCCTGCTTGTATTTAGAACAACTACAACAACTACCCCAAAGTCTTATACCATATGCTAAGTGGGTATGGATCAAGCCATAATATGCAAGTTTTAAGACTTCCAGGGAGCAGAATTGTGCCAGGTTGCGCAGAGCAAAAATGCCCGAGTTAACTCTAGCACACACACTGTCAATGTGAACGTCCCAGGTCTACCCTTTGTCAAGGTGTATTCCAAGGAACTTCGTGGACTCTGTTTCCTGTAAGAGTACATCATCCACCATTACTGTAATTTGATTCTGTTCAAAGTGTTGAGGCTGACAAAATGTTATGAAATTTGACTTAGAATTGTTTGTTTTCAGACCCATTTTATTAAAATGTTGAATGCATTGATTCAGATCAATAAATGATTTTACTTCTAAATCACGTGATGATTCATCTATCTCACAAAGAGTCGTGTCATCAGTGTACTGAATAACTTTTCCGAACTGAATTGAAGATTTTAGACCATTTATATATAGATTAAACAAAACTGGACCAAGGATTGAACCCTGTGGGACACCTTGGGTAATAAGTGTTTTGCCTGACAGGGCATTCTCAACCTGTACACACTGGATCCTGCCTTTAAGGTATGACGAGACCCATTTGTGTGACAAACCTCGAACGCCAAAAGACTCCAACTGGTGCAACAGTGTCTCATGCTGCACACAGTCAAAGGCTTTTGAGAGATCAAGAAATATGCTAAGCACATGTTCTCTTCTCTCCAATCCATCGACAACGAGCTCTATAAGATTTGCAACTGCATCGACAGTTGACTTGTTTTTCCTGAAACCATATTGTTCAGGATCCAGAATGTCATAGTGTGAAAGAAAATTTTCCAACTGTGCAAGAAAAATCTTTTCAAACACCTTGCTGATGGCGGGCAGAATTGAAATAGGACGATAATTGCTGATTATGCAAGAATCGTCCTTTTTAAAAATTGGAACGATTTTTGCTGTTTTCAGGATGTCTGGAAAGGTCCCCGTTTCAAATTAAATGTTAACAAGTTTGGTGTTAGTGGCACCAACAATTGCTTATAGCATTGTTTAAGCAACCAAACTGAAACGCCATTAATATCGCATGATTTCTTTGAGCTAAGTCCCTGCATGACCCGAGCCACCTCGTTCTCATCAACAGGGGTCAACACCACGTGACCAATATCAAAGGTGAATTGTTTGTAAGTTTAGTTTAGTTCTATACTTGGTAGACAAGCCTTACCATATGCGGAGAAATTTTGAAAAAGAACCAAATTGGAAATACTACCCCAGAATAAATAACTCCAGTGACAAATTTCTCCACGATCGTTGACGACGCTTGTTGATAATACGCATAAAGTAACAATCAAATGTTATGCTTACTCCATACAAACAGCACACGGCACGAGCTGTGATGTCGAGGGTTGAAACTGGTCCAGGGAGGCTGCCCCACTTGTCTAGGCCTGGGGGTAGATCAAGTGAGTAACCTCGGGGTCATAGGGTGCTCCAGTTAGGATTTGGGGTCCGGAAACTGCGGAGTAGACCAGCTAGTGGACCTTTGGACCGGCATGTCAAAGGTCAGAATCATTAAATCTGGCTCACTCCCGGAGCCTCGTGCGTCAAGGGCGCACGTCTGCTATGAAAGAGATTAGAATTCGGCGTTTTAGTTATTGCTGGTCAGCCGTGTTGTCTTTTATGTGCCCTCTAGTGAGTTATTGTGTACAGTCATACCCATAGGCTGTCAATAAATACCATAACTCCAAACTGTACAACCGTACGAAAAAGACACATTTTCTGTATTCAATGTAAACAAGAGTTTCATACTTAGAGTCATAAGATCATAATGGTACGTTCCTGGTACTGTGAACTGAAAATATACTTAATGGAAAGAATGAAGCCAAATTAAAGAGATAATGACACAGAATAGGAATACGTTTTTTTACATCCAAAGTAGCTCCACTGTAGTTGTGTTTTAGTTTCGTCATCCAAAAATGTTCACACATGCCACTCGAACTAAGGACGACACAACAGTTTATCCAAAGTAGTTCCACTGTAGTTGTATTTTAGTTTCGTCATCAAAAAATGTTCACACATGCCACTCGAACTAAGGATGACACAACAATTTATCCAAAGTAGCTCCACTGTAGTTGTATTTTAGTTTCGTCATCCAAAAATGTTCACACATGCCACTCGAACTAAGGACGACACAACAGTTTATCCAAAGTAGTTCCACTGTAGTTGTATTTTAGTTTCGTCATCAAAAAATGTTCACACATGCCACTCGAACTAAGGATGACACAACAGTTTATCCAAAGTAGCTCCACTGTAGTTGTATTTTAGTTTCGTCATCCAAAAATGTTCACACATGCCACTCGAACTAAGGACGACACAACAGTTTATCCAAAGTAGGCATACCACTTATTATACAGACTAAATCCGACATTTTATTTCCTAGAAACTGCCCAAGTTCCCGTTCTATTTTGGTTTAAGCATTTAAATGTTTATAAACAACCTGGTTTTTTTATTTAAAAAAATTGTATAGAGATCTAATGATTCACGCAGAAGATTGAAATACCCACATTATATGACAAAATTACAATTATACACTGAGATGGTCGAATTCTCTAAACCATGTTTTATTTAATATACGGGCTAAATAGTTGATCTTATACTGTTTGCAATATTTTAGTGTAATATTTGAAATAAAGTTAGTAGATCTATAAATAACATCTCTAATAGGCCATGTTTTATTACCTTTGTATTTTGGATACGCATAATTTATTTAGTAGATAGAGTTGGTATATATGTATACAGGTAATCTTGTGTTGTTTTGTTATATTTTTGTAAACAGTACACTGTATGTTTTTGCATTATGTTAGGTCTTCTTGACCAGAAACTCAACATTTCAGAAACTTTCTCACCCAAGCGACAGTTTTCCAAAGAGATCATTCAGTTGTATATAGTTTAGTTTTAGCATTTTACAGCAGGATGAAACTTACAAAGATAATTTACAAACATTATCTATTTAAGTACATGAGTTTTATTCCTTTGGAAATAGTATTTTTATATTCTGATTCTAAAATATATAATAATTTATTGTTCAATTTAAATGTTAGCCATGAGGGATAATGTTTTAAACAATAAATGATAACAAAATATATATTCCAACGGCTTAATTGCAAATGTTAAGTTCATAAATACGGTTGTTCCAATTGTACAAAGTGAAGCTGCATGTTGACCAGTAACTCGCAGATAGAGAAACAGTTATCGCCCTAGGGCCTGAGCCTAATGGTTGCCGGCGGAGAAATTGCAAAACCTCAAACCTCCCTCCAGTATATGGGAATGACGTCGCAATTAATAAAGTGGGGTCCGAGACGATTTCCTCCTCGGCTGTTTTTCCTCCAGTAACTAACTCACCCAGTATTCATTTATCACGGCAACAATAGCCCCTGGAGGGGTGGACAACAATTAGCCACCCCCCGTCCCACCCACCTCTCCTCCCACGCCACAGCGGCCAATCGCGAAATGTCAATAAAAACTGCGTGGCCAGGGGGACGCCATGCTTAAAGGTCACCCATGCTACCCGCTGGAAGTGATCGATACATCACCCCCTAACCGATGGACGATGAGTCATCCGGGAGGTCACTTGATTTAAGACATGGAAGGGATGCTTCGCAATGATTTTTCAAATGGACATTAACTGGAAGATAGTGGTTGGTAGAAAATTATTAGAGAATGTAAATTACATTATTCTCTATCATATTTACTCCAACCATCGTCTACCAATCATGAATAAGCCAATGCCAACATATAACGTTCAAACAACAGTGGAGATTGTTCAATTTAAAACGTATTTCAATACTAACCGCGTTTTTTTCGTTTTTAGCCAAAGTAAATTTGGTTTCAGTGCTTCTTATCCCTTTGAGTGCACAGAGTTAAAAAAATCAACATCTAATTTTATTAATCTATGTAGTTTTATCACTACTAACATAGAATTTGTTTTTTTTTTATAAATGAAGAAATAAATTATCGAGGCTTCTAAAAGGCTTTGTATTTTTTAATCAAACCTGATTTTCATAGGCGGGTTCAACTAATTGATTATTAAAGTTCTTTTTTATGTATTCAACAAATATGAGCATAATTGGCAAAGTTAAATCTCTAGTAATACAAAATACATCCAAACTATTAAACATCTTTATATATTTTTCAATTACAGTTCCTTTTACGTTTAACAGAATATAGTATTTTTCAAGCACAAAATAAAACTTTTGAGATTAAGGTTTCAGATATCAATTCAGAATTTGATGATTGAGAATGGGTTTAAAACTATAAATTAATCACACGGCTTTACCAAATTGTATACTTCGTAAATACCCATTCTGAAATACTGCTTTTGAGTATAAGTATTTACCTAGTACTATTCTTATACAGTACAAGTAAACGTCACACAAGACAAATTTGTACATTTTGTGCTTATATTGTAATAAATTTGTGTTGTGTGACGTTTACTTGTACTGTATATATACCAACACTTATTATGCTAATCAAAAAACTATTCTTATACGCGTAGATCAATTCGTTTCGTGTGGATGGTCAATTAATAGTATGAAACCAATTTGTACTCGAGTCCTACGTCCTGGGTGGGTTTGGTAAACAGAATGAATTTGATCAACTAGACCTAAGTTTGATTCTGTAACATAATATTAAATTATGGAAGAGAAAAGCGCATATCTGAAGAAATATCAGGATAAATGTCATTTGATCAAAGGTATTTACAGAATTCTTTATATTTTCTAATATTACTCAAATAAAACCCATAAAAACCGTTCAGCCTTTTTGGAAACTTTTCATTAACATTGTTTGTAATATACATATCAATATTTATTTTTAGAGCCTTTATATTGAATGAAAAACTGTACTATGGCATTTTACTTAAAAAAATTACTAAGAGTTATCTAATGTTTCAATATATTTTCAAAATGGTATACAAATGTGAATGTATGAAACATTTAAATGTGAATTATTTACGTATTTAGATAATTTTCTACTGTAAAATTTGTGTGTAACCATTTCCTAATTTTATTTCCAAACACATGAACATTCTCTATCTTTCTTAATTCTGCAGGTATCATATTGAATAAATATGGTGCTAAATAGTTAAAAGATTTTTTATAAAATGTGCTTACCGGTCTTGGAACATAAATAGCTTCATTTTTTCTTAATTTTGATCTGTAAACATTACTTCCACTGCTGCCTTTGCTTCTGATAAAAAATATTTTTAACACCTTATACACATATAAATGTCTAAGTGGAAGAATTCTGAAAGAGGAGAACAGTGGAAAGGATGGTTCACGTCTTGGTTTTTTTGCTATCAGTCTCATATACTGTTTTTGTATTGTAATGAGTGATTTTAAGTTTGAGTAGTACGTTCCACCCCAGCATACATTTCCATACTCCAACCTACTGTGAACTAAAGAATGATACAAGGTTCTCAGAACACTACTATTACACATATTTTTAAGGAAATAAAATATTCTAATTATGTTATTTAATTTTTTCCTCAGCTCATTTAAATGTTGCTTCCAGTTAATATTACTATCCAAAGTAACCCCTAAATATTTTATAAAATTTTCTTGAAGAATTTCATTACATTTTGTTTGGCAATAATCATTTTTACAAACGCATTCAATGCACTTATAAATAATTTTGTTTTCAAATAGTGCTTCCCCTCTAAGATTAAAATTAATGAACTTTGTTTTATTTGTACTTAATATCATATTGTTTTTGGTGAACCACCATTGAATTGCCTGAAGATCAAGATTCATGTTATGTTCTATTTCCTTTAATGAATTTCCATGATAGCATAATGCAGTATCATCCGCGAAAGATGTTACCTTCCCATACAGCCTCGCGTTACATAAATCATTGATATAGACTAGGAATAAGACTGGACCGAGCACAGATCCCTGTGGTACACCATACTTCATTTCAACTGAATCACTCAATACCCCATTAATTTTTACACACTGCCTTCTGCCCCTCAAGTAACTATCAAACCACCTCAAGACTACTCCCCTCACTCCAGCATTATGTAATTTTTCTAATAAAATGTCATGGTCAACCGTATCAAACGCCTTTGTTATGTCCAAAAAAAGTCCACTTACTTTATATCCATCATTAATTCCATTAGTTACTTTACTATTAAATTCAACAAGAGCCTGTTCTGTGTTTAGTCCTATTCTGAAACCATATTGATTTTTGCTAAAAAAACCTTTATTTTCAAAAAAATTTAATAATTTTTGTTTCATTACCTTTTCAAAAATCTTTGAGAAAGATGATAACAGACTAATTGGTCTATAATTATTGCATTCCAATGTTGACCCCTTTTTATGAATCGGAACAACAACAGCAAACTTCATTTGTTCTGGGAATATACCTGATTCGAAACTTTTATTAATAATATGAAGTAAAACATTACTAATTTTATTATATATTTGTTTTATTATCTTGGAACTTATACCATCAATACCAGATGATGTTTTATTTTTTAATGATTCTACAGCTTTAGATAAATCATCAAGAGTAGCTGGTCTCAAAAACATTGATTTAATACTAACAGGTTCATAAAAAAGGTTTCTGTAATATTGAGTGCTAAAATTTGGTGGTTTAACTACATGTTCAATTAGCTTTTCCGCTGCACATGAAAAGAAATTATTTAGTTCATTAGCAACTTTATACGGGTCACTAATTACCCTATCTTTGCATCCTAGTTCAATTTTTGTAACTATTTTTGAATTTTGACCTGTTACCTCTTTAATGATATTCCACGTTTTTTTAGAATTTCCCTTACACTCTTCAAAAAGTACACTGTAATATTTTTGTTTCAAACATCTAATCTCTTTTTGTAAATTATTCCTAAACTCATTAAAATGTTTCCTTAATTCTAAATTATTAGGTTGTTCTTTTACCTTTTTAAAAAGGGAATTTCTTGTTTTAATCTTTTTACATGTCGAAATAATTATTCTTATTTGAAGTGTAAATAATTTTAAAATTCTCAAATATTCCGATAAAATAATTAATTGTTGGGAGGCCTTTCTCCCACTACAAATTGTTGATCTTATGACATAAAAAAAATTTAATTTTTAAACACATGTCTACAAAATATGATGATCGGAACTATTTTAACATATGATAAATTAAAAAAATATACAAATATGTGTGTATGTAAAAATATGAATAATAATATTTAGTTAAATTATACTGTATAAAGGGAGAAAGTTGAATGGAAGGATGTTCATTATTTACAATTAGTTTATTAAATTTATTAGATTAAGATGTTTTTAATTAATCTAAATACTGATTATTGAGAAATTTCTTTGAACAAATTCAACAAACTAATTGTAAATAATGAACCTCCTCCCCTTAAAAAGTTTCCATGTATATATATATATATATATATATAGTATAATTTAATTAAAAATTACTATTCATATTTATTTTCATAACACATTTAATAGTTTTTTTTAATTTAGCATATGTTAAAATTTTTTCATCATTAAATAAATTTGGAGACAAATGTTTAAAAATTAAATTTTGTTGATGTCTGAAGATGCCTGCCTTGTAAGTTAAAGGCCCTACAAAAATAAATTATATTATTGGAGTATTTTAGGATGTTTATGTTATTTATACTTTAAATATATGTTCAATAAAGAACTCAAAGAAGAAGTGAACACAATGAACGAATGAACACATTCGTAGACATTTGAATAGCTTTATGTAAAATTGTTTTAAATGGTGAAAGTATATAAATATAGACAAACACTCATTATAAACTTTCTTAACACAAAAGAAGTAATTATTCTTACCGAATATTTGCTAATATTGATTATTTATGCGTTTTGTTGTAAGTGAAAGTATGAGCAATTTATCTCATAAGTTAAATCTCATAATTTTCAGTAGTTTATTATTTTAACAATCAATGATTTAGTCGATCAAGAAGATATACAATTTTAAAGAGGTTTAAATAATGTACAATAATGCGTATTAAATCAGATATCTAGTCAAATCATAAATATTTCATAAGCCTACCTTTAAGTGGTATTCCATAGAACCCAGAACTTCAGACAGCCGTAGTTCCACAAATAACGTTTCACATTAACAACCATAGTTCCCTGCACATACAAGCAAGCTGTTCACAGGAGACATCCGACAGCCACGGCTACTGTTTAGAAAATAAATACGACCCACATCCTGAGCTCAATTTTTTCTCCAGCATGTAAAGGCCCTCATCAAACGTCTATCTCTGTCTCTCTTTGAAATGCAGAAAGGCCGATCTTCCCTCTCTCTCACTTACCTGCGATCCCTCTCCCCTGACCCCGGAAGTATTGTTGAAAGGGTTGCCGTAGGCAAAGTGGAATTAAGTATTCAACCGATTCGTCACATTAGAATATCAAAAGGGAGGGAAGACCGAGGTACCTGGTCCAATGCGGAAGCGGACGTGGTCGAACCCATTGGTCGACGGACCGGAAGTTCGACTCGGCTGAAACTGGAGAATCTGGTCTTGTCAAGTTGTATAACGATTTATTTCCATTGTTTTTTTTTTTTTTTAATTCTCCAGCCTTTGGATGCAAAATGGCTTATTGCCAAACAATAAGCCAACATTTATGGTTTATATATATATATATATAATAATACAAGAAAATATATCTGTTTTAGATAAGATGTACACATACACAGTATTATGAGGGTAGGCATTGTAATTTCCTATAATTGCTTAGTGAAGTTCATGTTTAATATGTGTTAAAAGGTTTGTTTTTATTTTGTTATTTTATTTAACCTCTAGTTCAGGCTACAATAGAAAAAGAGATATACAAATGTTGATAAACTAAATAAAACTCATTAAATAAAATTGACGTTAAAACATTTGTTTGTTGTCGATGTCATACTGACAACTTGTGATTTTGGGGTTGCCAATTAGTTGAATCATATGTTTGAATTTAACAGTTTTCATTAGTTTCAGGTGTTAAAAAAATGTCCAAATGTTCAAGATACTATCCGTTATCAACGGTCTAGAGACAATCTAGAACCGTTCAGATATTAAACACAGTACGAAGCAAATCGTAAGACAAAAATGTCATATTACGCAGTTACCAACTAACTAGAATCTCTTTAACTCTAGATAGTTTACAGTAAATATGAAAGATTTAGAGGAATGCAACCACGGTAGTGTCGATCACGTCAAAATTCTCTTTCAGACATTTTTATCATGTGATATATGTCATCGTCAGAAAAAATGGCGCTTCCAAGATGATTGATAGTGATTTCAATGCCGTATTTAGGAACACGTTGAACCTAGCCTATATAGCCGACAATTTAACAACTGTTAGTTAATTTGTTATTAAAATCTATAACTGTCTCCTTCCACCCACAGTCAAAAAATGACTCGAAAAATTTAATACATTCACAGAAACTAAAACAGTCATTGTTAATTACAATTGTGAGTTGTAGTGAGAGAAAAAAAGGAATTCTGGGAGGGCATCTAGTGTTCCGAAAGATAGTAGTTCACTGAAGTAGTACATTTTTACATTAACTATATGAATACATACATTTTTACATTACTTTACTCTATCATTTCCTTAAATTCGGTATGTTGCATGGGTATGGGTAGGTGGGGAGGGGGGCACTTTGAAGATTTACGATTCCTCATCAGATAGATGCAGCGGAAACCAATTTGGAACGGACTTTGGGACTTTAAAAAGCAGGCATTCATTTACTACCAGTTTTTACTGAACAAAAATTGTGATAAGAAACTTCCTTAGAAACCTATTGACCATGTAGTTTCTTCCCCCTTTCGGCAGGTTCAGGATCTTCGGCAGTAGAAGTCGACAGACGGACATCTGCTGAGGCCAGAGGGGTTATTACCGCACAAAGAGTGTTCATTATCCGAAACACCCCCACCCAATCATTAGTTTGCACCTTTCTACTGAGTCTCTACACTCAAGCGGCTCTTCCTTTAAAATATCTTCAGTGATATTTTCTATGGTTTGCTCAAACTATTTTTTTGTTCACTATACATCTTTTTTTATTAACAGGCTTGAGTTTTTGTGTTTAGAAAATATTTCGACTCATGCATACATACATATTTATGCTCCACACAAATGTAATGTGTAGCTGCTGAACAGGGTAGTTGGAATAAACTCTTAAATCTTATCTTTTATATATTATTTTTCAAATACTTAAAATTTTGTAAGTAAATAAGTCGGTAGTTGACCTTATATACTAATTTCATGTATTGATAACACCTAATTTATTCATTTGCTAGTAAAAGTTCGTTTAATTTGTTTGTTATCCTCTATGGCAAAAATATTTTTTAACATGTTATAAGTGGTGTCTTGTTTGAAATTGTTATTGCAGGTTCCATATTAGATTTTTTACAAACATTATTTTTAAAATGATGAATAGAGGTCTAAAGCTAAAAATATATTATATTAATAACAAAATATTAATATTACAAATACTTTAATTTGTTGCAGCCATGTTCATTTTTAGGCATGTATCTTTTCAAAACTCATCTTTTTCATTGGCATAAAGTTTTATTCACTTTACAAAACTCAATTTACTGTACTTATGTCAAAGCAATAATATTTTTACAATAATTAAATAGATATATTATATACATTAATATATTGATCATTCAATTAGTTGATATAATAATTATTACACCTTTGAAAGTACGTGCAAATCATCAAGTCAGTGCGAGATCAAAGCTATTCTCCTCGTGCGTATGTCAGCGCCGATCTCCGCCACTTTCTTTGATTGCCCGGGGACCGACTCTTCATTACCATGTCCGCACTGAGTAACAGATGGCCCACCTGGGCTCGTTTGTTGTGTGTTCCAACCCCCACACTACTGTTCAAGTAGTAAAACCATGCTTTCCAAACTCAGTCAAGATTATTTATCTACACATTGTTTGTCTAAAATACCATTACAAATTATAAACAAATTGATGAAAGGTTAACATTATAAAATGTAATACTAATCTTTAAGTGACTTTAAATATGTGTGTGTGTGTGTGTGTGTGTGTGTGTGTGTGTGTGTGTGTGTGTGTGTGTGTGTGTGTGTGTGTGTGTGTGTGTGTGTGTGTGTGTGCGCGCGTGCGTGCGTGCGTGCGTGCGTGCGTGCGTGCGTGTGTGTGTGCGTGCGTGCGTGCGTGTGTGTGTGTGTGCGTGTGTGCGTGTGTGCGTGTGTGCGTGTGTGCGTGTGTGCGTGTGTGCTGTGTGTGTGTGTGTGTGTGTGTGTGTGTGTGTGTGTGTGTGTGTGTGTTTTTTTCATGTACTTATTTTTAGACATCATGTATATTGCTTTTTTAATATTTATTTAACATCAATATTATAAAAACGCTCTTTTCGGGGGATTCCCAAAAAGTCTTGCTGGTATTCCTTGAATTTATTTGAGCCAGGGAGTTTTGGACCTTACTTTGTTTCAACATCAGGGTTCAGTGTTTTTAACATCGCGTACAGTGATACTGACCCACCTACCCTCCCGTACAATGGTACTAACCCACCCTTGAAAATATTGACATATTTTCTTTCATTGAAGATATTATCCCTCATAGACACCGTGTTTTTTTTTTTTTTTTTTAAGTAACACGTAAAATTTAAATTTATGTTCACAGGGAAGGTGGGATTTAACAAGAACTGCGATCAAATGGAAGGTGGTAAGACTTCGAAAACAGTATTAGAGAAAATATAGGGAGCCACCAGGAGCCGCGTCGTAGGACAGAATAGATGGTCAATAAAAATGGTGGTAGGGAATGTTGGTTGGAAGCCCACGAGGTATGTTGTTCGTAGGAAGGGAGGCAGGATCGTCGAAGAAATTGTGATATGAATAGTTGGTTGGCTGAATAATTGGTTGGCTGTTTATCTTCGCCCGTACGTAGGAAGATAAACAAGTTATGTTAAGGTGAGGGGTAAAACGCCCGCCAGGAGTCATTTTCGTAAGCAGGAAGGAAGAACAACAGAGTCATGTTGCCGCCAGTGGAATTAACCGGAGGATTCCGACGTTATCGCAAGATAACGGAATCAAGCAACATCGAGCGTGGCTGTCTCTGGGATGGGTGACCGTCTGAGCGATCCCGTCCTTGCACGCAGCCCGTCTGCCCGGTCACTGGTGGTGGTTCGGGAGTCACTCATAAGCCTTTGGTCCCCAGGTTAAGTATTAGAGAGGGCTGCTTAGTCCTAACTTCGCCTGGTAAAATAAAACATCCTTTAACTTTAACTTTTAACTTCATGTTGCTATCATCATTTAATAAATTTGTTCTTTGCCGAGGGTCTTGCTGTATTGGAGATCACCAAGGGTGTTTTCGTAAGAACATCAGAAGTCCAAAACACACCCGGGAGGGTGGGTGAGAACTCCACTAGGAGTCATGTTCTTTGAAAAGAAATCAGATTTCTAGACGTTATACTTAAAATTGGTTCTACAATAAAAGAGACACTGAAGAAATAACAGCGACATGTTTGTTTGGTTAGTTAATTTCCTAAGATATTACTGCTTGCATTTCCTCAGCAGTGGACTACAAAAACTGCTGAATTATTTTAATTCATTTAATAATGAATACAATTAAGGGATTCATGTTCCATCATTTATGGTGGATGATTACATTTTGATCAGAAATGTTATGTAGTTTTTAATTATTATAAGAGCGATGCACAATTCACCCTTTTTAGTCTCTAAATTTGAAGCTAGTACGTTTTTCTTCAGCCTTCTTCAAATTAATTAGCCACTGCTCAAAGGCTATAATCACTATAATTATTACAAGGGTTTTTATCGACGCATTAATATAATAATACTACATGTAGTCTGTCAATGTTGTATTCCACTACTAGAGGCCAAGGGTCGAGGGGCTGGATCACTCAACTAGTCTTCATCCCTTTAACTGGACCAGTTTTACCTCAGCATCCCAACGTGCACTTCGACCCCTGCCAGACCTCATCCGACACGACAACAGAACAGGTACTCCTCTGGACCAGATTCACCCTTCACCTCAACCTTCGACCTTAACTCACCCCTCATTATCCTAAACTCCTCCCTTTAAACTAGTCCATATATAATTTACAGTATAAATGTTATTATTTCTTTAATAGGATTTCATTTTCTGCAATAAATATCCAGAACTAAACAATTAGTTATTCAGTTATATAATTTATAAATATATTGAACGAGTGATATATGCTTTTAATTTTATATTTAGATTGATTACCATACAAAATATTTAGTTAATTTATTCCCTTAATCAACTTCAAAATAATTCACAATATTTTAAGTTTTACAAATGTTGTCATCTCCGTTCTCCTCGTGACTAACGTATATCGGCCACATTAAATATTTGTAGAATATGTATCTACAGTATAGGTAAACCTACGTATTTTTAATATAAGTTCCAGATTACAAGTATTTTCTTGCAGTTAACTTGTTAACAGAATCATGTAATCATTCACATAATTATCGTCCACGTGGTAAACACCTAATTTCTTGTAAAGGAAGGTACCCAAATATCACAAAATAAAATATTTTTGAAATTGGAAAAAGTTGTTGTGAGCTTACTACACATATTACATATTCTATCTGTAAAAACAATGCGATTTGTAGTTTCGATTTTTCAATATTTCTTGAGTTTAGATTTATTTATTTTTTTTTGTTTTTTTAGATATTAAAATAAAATGTAATTTGACTTTTTAAAATAATAAATAGATTACAGTACACATAATTTGTATCTTAGATTTTTAAATTTAGTTTTATTACACAACATTACAAAACATTTTTTACACATTTCTTCAGTAAATTGATATGAACAATTTTGTTATGTTTTATTTACCACAACCATTTTATTTTTAAGTTTATTGTAATTGAAATGGTGAATTAACTACTTTCAAATACATTAAGAACATTATTAAAAGAAAGAGAACACTCCTATGTCAATGTAGGATACATTTGCAAGTGTGTTTACAGTCACTCGACAATAAACAAGTCTAAACTGAGCAAGTCGTTGGAGTGTCCTCCCCCAGTCGTAGTCGAGGGGGAGAAAAGGTTTTCTTCATAACAACCAATTTTTCGGTCAACTAACTTTCCTATATTTTCCGGCGCGTATGGGTGAGCAGATATGGAAGGGAAGGTGTACGAGTCGCTATTTTTGATCCACAGTAAATTGGATGGCTTTAGGATCGCTGAGTCGACGTCCAGGCCAAGCCAATCAGTGAGCTAGGCGCCGAGTCAGCTAAAGTAGCCCCCTCATGCATTCAGACACCCCTCCATCTAATATTATTGTTTTACACTGCGAAACGTTGCATAACCGATAACCAAAAAATGTAAATTACTATTTTCCTCTTGAAATATGGCCGATTCCAGATTTAAAAGTAATTCCTTAATTTTAAACAACCTCGAAAGATACTAGGGTTTGACCTGTTTCTATTTTTACTCGTACGGTACATTAATAATGTTTGGCAAAATAAATGTTTTTGGAACATTTAAGAGATTTTGACAAATTTTTCAAACAAAGAACTTTTGCAATGTTACACATTTCAAAGGTAGAGGTTTCCGAAAAGCTAGCTTGAATGGCACAGAAGATATAACTTGTTATACATATGCTTACTATATTTTTTTAAACATCTAACGAATTTTCAATTGAGAACCAGGCGTACATCATTTGCATATCATCGGAGAAGACATTGTTACTTTGTGGAGAATAGTATTTTATCATGTTCAACATAAAGTGCAGTTTTAAAAATTAGACATTCTACTATAAATAGATAGCGAAATACTTAATGACCATAAATTTCTACACATCTAATATTCTAAAATGTACGATTCTTTAATATAAGGTTTGTACAACTATTTGTTCGCAACTAATAACCACTAATCTTGAAATGAAACTTAAAAAATTTAATTAAAACTAAAAGTAGTATATGGTATGAAAGGAAGTCACAATTATAAGAAATTGTGAAGTGTGCAAATATTTGAAGAATAATACACACATTACATATTAACGTATGTTACTATTGATAAAATAATAATAATAATAATGAAACTTAAAAATCGTGTTGATGTCAATAGTCATAATGTAAGTGGTGTTATAAATATTGTAATTTTATATATTTACTATTATTGTTTATTTATTAATTTATGTTATTACATTTATTCTTTTTATTTAGAAATATTTCTGACCCATTCAATGCAAATATTTTTATAAAAGTTAAACGGCAACAGGTATTATTATTCAATAAAAAATAAAGTTATTATTTTCATATGTAAACACTGAGCTAGAAATATTGTTTATAACGTCATCTGTTGAGAAGAAAAGTTACCAAACACATTTTCAATATGGTATTACTCCAAATCGATGATCATTTTATTTTTAGGGATTTATAGAACATAACAGTAACCCAGAAATATCGTTTAGAATTCAAATTTTGCATTTTTTCATAGTAAGCACAAACGGTTCAATTGCAATTTTATCTCTGTGTCGTAGGGTATGAATGATGGATACCTTGGACTGAGGGGAGATGTTATCTCAAGCTGTAGGGAAGGCGTTGGACCATGGGTTCTTGACTGACGTCGAGGGGATGATACTTCTAGTAGGCATATCTACCATCAACCACATTGTCTGTGCTGAAGGGCTTAGTGGGGCTGACCCGCCACTTACGACTAATCTATATCTACGGTATATTATACTAACAAAGCCATTTTACAATTACCACATTGCCTGTGCTGAAGGGCTTGGTGGGGCTGACCACCACTTACGACTAATCTATATCTACGGTATATTATACTGACAAAGCCATTTTACGCTTACCACATTGTCTGTGCTGAAGGGCTTGGTGGGGCTGACCACCACTTACGACTAATCTATATCTACGGTATATTATACTAACAAAGCCATTTTACAATTACTACATTGCCTGTGCTGAAGGGCTTAGTGGGGCTGACCGCCACTTACGACTAATCTATATCTACGGTATATTATACTAACAAAGCCATTTTACAATTACCACATTGTCTGTGCTGAAGGGCTTAGTGGGGCTGACCCGCCACTTACGACTTATCTATATCTACGGTATATTATACTAACAAAGCCATTTTACAATTACCACATTGCCTGTGCTGAAGGGCTTAGTGGGGCTGACCGCCACTTACGACTAATCTATATCTACGGTATATTATACTAACAAAGCCATTTTACACTTACCACATTGCCTGTGCTGAAGGGCTTAGTGGGGCTGACCGCCACTTACGACTAACTATATCTACGGTATATTATACTAACAAAGCCATTTTACACTTACCACATTGCCTGTGCTGAAGGGCTTAGTGGGGCTGACCGCCACTTACGACTAATCTATATCTACGGTATATTATACTAACAAAGCCATTTTACAATTACCACATTGTCTGTGCTGAAGGGCTTAGTGGGGCTGACCCGCCACTTACGACTAATCTATATCTACGGTATATTATACTAACAAAGCCATTTAACAATTACCACATTGCCTGTGCTGAAGGGCTTAGTGGGGCTGACCGCCACTTACGACTAATCTATATCTATGGTATATTATACTAACAAAGCCATTTTACACTTACCACATTGCCTGTGCTGAAGGGCTTAGTGGGGCTGACCGCCACTTACGACTAATCTATATCTACGGTATATTATACTAACAAAGCCATTTTACAATTACCACATTGTCTGTGCTGAAGGGCTTAGTGGGGCTGACCCGCCACTTACGACTAATCTATATCTACGGTATATTATACTAACAAAGCCATTTTACAATTACCACATTGTCTGTGCTGAAGGGCTTAGTGGGGCTGACCCGCCACTTACGACTAATCTATATCTACGGTATATTATACTAACAAAGCCATTTTACAATTACCACATTGTCTGTGCTGAAGGGCTTAGTGGGGCTGACCCGCCACTTACGACTAATCTATATCTACGGTATATTATACTAACAAAGCCATTTTACAATTACCACATTGTCTGTGCTGAAGGGCTTACTGGGGCTGACCGCCACTTACGACTAATCTATATCTACGGTATATTATATTAACAAAGCCATTTTACAATTACCACATTGTCTGTGCTGAAGGGCTTAGTGGGGCTGACCCGCCACTTACGACTAATCTATATCTACGGTATATTATACTAACAAAGCCATTTTACAATTACCACATTGTCTGTGCTGAAGGGCTTAGTGGGGCTGACCCGCCACTTACGACTAATCTATATCTACGGTATATTATACTAACAAAGCCATTTTACAATTACCACATTGCCTGTGCTGAAGGGCTTAGTGGGGCTGACCGCCACTTACGAATAATCTATATCTACGGTATATTATATTAACAAAACCATTTTACTATTACCACATTGTCGCACTAATAACGCTAACAGTCCTATTACCACCAGGCTGAATGTATCATTGGCCAGGCTTTACGTTTATAGTTATTCAAAAGAGATTCATCCGTTGTATAAAGAAATGTTTCTTTGAATCAACTGGTTACATCGGCGGCTCAGTTGTCAATGGATCATAATTTTTCTAGGAAAATTTGGTATCTGTTTATAACAGGCTTACTCATCTTCACTCATGTGTTAACAAAATGTAAAAAAGTAATAAAATTCAAAATTGATTAAAGTTTACTTGTTTTCCAGAATATTGTTTTGTAACTGTTTGGGCTCTACTCCGGACAGTATGGGTAGAATTTCACTTCGTAAGTGTTGTGATATTTTTAACAGAAAGTATTATTGTTTTAATTTCTTTTATGTAATTAAAAACAAGGGAAGTCACATAACACTCACATATATGTTATAAGTACAAAATGTTATAATGCTCGATTTCAGGAAACCCCGTTTATCTTCCTCAGACCAGGGGGTAAACGTGAACCAACTTCCTTTGTAAATCCCTCTGGTTTCAGGAAGGCAAAAGTGGTTTACCGAAATCGATTACACTAATATTTTGTACATTTGAACTTATAAAACAATTTATTTGTGTTGTGTGACGTTCACTTATTTTGTACATTTGAACTTATATAACAATATATTTGTGTTGTGTGACGTTCACTTATTTTGTACATTTGAACTTATATAACAATATATTTGTGTTCTGTGACGTTCACTTATTTTGTACATTTCAACTTATATAACAATATATTTGTGTTGTGTGACGTTCACTTATTTTGTACATTTGAACTTATATAACAATATATTTGTGTTGTGTGACGTTCACTTATTTTGTACATTTGAACTTATATAACAACATATTTGTGTTGTGTGACGTTCACTTATTTTGTACATTTGAACTTATATAACAATATATTTGTGTTGTGTGACGTTCACTTATTTTGTACATTTGAACTTATATAACAATATATTTGTGTTGTGTGACGTTCACTTACTTTGTACATTTGAACTTATATAACAATATATTTGTGTTGTGTGACGTTCACTTATTTTGTACATTTGAACTTATATAACAATATATTTGTGTTGTGTGACGTTCACTTATTTTGTACATTTGAACTTATATAACAATATATTTGTGTTGTGTGACGTTCACTTACTTTGTACATTTGAACTTATATAACAATATATTTGTGTTGTGTGACGTTCACTTATTTTGTATATTTGAACTTATATAACAATATATTTGTGTTGTGTGACGTTCACTTATTTTGTACATTTGAACTTATATAACAATATATTTGTGTTCTGTGACGTTCACTTATTTTGGACATTTGAACTTATATAACAATATATTTGTGTTGTGTGACGTTCACTTATTTTGTACATTTGAACTTATATAACAATATATTTGTGTTGTGTGACGTTCACTTATTTTGTACATTTGAACTTATATAACAATATATTTGTGTTGTGTGACGTTCACTTATTTTGTACATTTGAACTTATATAACAATATATTTGTGTTCTGTGACGTTCACTTATTTTGTACATTTGAACTTATATAACAATATATTTGTGTTCTGTGACGTTCAATTATTTTGTACATTTGAACTTCTATAACAATATATTTGTGTTGTGTGACGTTCACTTATTTTGTACATTTGAACTTATATAACAATATATTTGTGTTGTGTGACGTTCACTTATTTTGGACATTTGAACTTATATAACAATATATTTTTGTTGTGTGACGTTCACTTATTTTGTACATTTGAATTTATATAACAATATATTTGTGTTGTGTGACGTTCACTTATTTTGTACATTTGAACTTATATAACAATATATTTGTGTTGTGTGACGTTCACTTATTTTGTACATTTGAACTTATATAACAATATATTTGTGTTGTGTGACGTTCACTTATTTTGTACATTTGAACTTATATAACAATATATTTGTGTTGTGTGACGTTCACTTATTTTGTACATTTGAACTTATATAGCAATATATTTTTGTTGTGTGACGTTCACTTATTTTGTACATTTGAACTTATATAACAATATATTTGTGTTGTGTGACGTTCACTTATTTTGTACATTTGAACTTATATAGCAATATATTTGTGTTGTGTGACGTTCACTTATTTTGTACATTTGAACCTATATATCAATATATTTGTGTTGTGTGACGTTCACTTATTTTGTACATTTGAACTTATATAACAATATATTTGTGTTGTGTGACGTTCACTTATTTTGTACATTTGAACTTATATAGCAATATATTTGTGTTCTGTGACGTTCACTTATTTTGTACATTTGAACCTATATATCAGTATATTTGTGTTGTGTGACGTTCACTTATTTTGTACATTTGAACTTATATAACAATATATTTGTGTTGTGTGACGTTCACTTATTTTGTACATTTGAACTTATATAACAATATATTTGTGTTGTGTGACGTTCACTTATTTTGTACATTTGAACTTATATAACAATATATTTGTGTTTTGTGACGTTCACTTATTTTGTACATTTGAACTTATATAACAATATATTTGTGTTGTGTGACGTTCACTTATTTTGTACATTTGAACTTATATAACAATATATTTGTGTTGTGTGACGTTCACTTATTTTGTACATTTGAACGTATATAACAATATATTTGTGTTGTGTGACGTTCACTTATTTTGTACATTTGAACTTATATAACAATATATTTGTGTTGTGTGACGTTCACTTATTTTGTACATTTGAACTTATATAACAATATATTTGTGTTGTGTGACGTTCACTTATTTTGTACATTTGAACTTATATAACAATATATTTGTGTTGTGTGACGTTCACTTATTTTGTACATTTGAACTTATATAACAATATATTTGTGTTGTGTGACGTTCACTTATTTTGTACATTTGAACGTATATAACAATATATTTGTGTTGTGTGACGTTCACTTATTTTGTACATTTGAACTTATATAACAATATATTTGTGTTGAGTGACGTTCACTTATTTTGTACATTTGAACTTATATAACAATATATTTGTGTTGTGTGACGTTCACTTATTTTGTACATTTGAACTTATATAACAATATATTTGTGTTGTGTGACGTTCACTTATTTTGTACATTTGAACTTATATAACAATTTATTTGTATTGTGTGACGTTCATTTGTTTTGTATTTCTACAAACACGTATTATGCTAATCAAGAAGTTATTGCACAAAAGGTTAGTACCACATATACTATATCTTTGTATACAACCTTCAGAATATGTTTTTTTAATATTGTTTTGTGTTCCTTAATCTGCATGCACACTTCATGTTTTGATGCTGAGTGTATCAGGCTATACATAATTAATATTTACAGTACAAGTAAACGTCACATAATACAAATTTATTACAATATAAGCACAAAATGCACAAATATATTACAATACAAGTACAAAATGCACGAATATTATGATGATCGCTTTCGGTGAACCACGCTCACCTTCCTAAGACCAGAGGGATTCACAACAGATCTTTTTTCTAACCTACAAAGAATATCTCCTCCGTTCTCATCCATAGAGACAAATGTCGGTTTCTAGATTAAGGATATATGACGCTAACTCAACCTAATTATGTTTGGCAGTAACACACGTTTAGTGAGAAATGTACATGAAACATAGATGGCTTGTGTAATTTCCTAAAACTGAAATCAACTTTCCCTTACGAAAGTTAAATTCAAAGATTAGCTAAAGAGCAGCATCCAGACCACATTTTTGTACTTGTATTGTAATATATTTGTGCATTTTGTGCTTATATTGTAATACATTTGTGTTGTGTGACGTTTACTTGTACTGTATATGTACCAATACGTATTACGCTAATTAAAAAACTAATTAATATTTGCCGTATTCCTCTTCTATGCTGGTGCGGTGGACATCAAGCAGGGATTCAAGTTACCGTTATATAAGTCCATGTGGACATTTGGCATAAACTGGAGATCTTTGCTATTTTCTGTTTAAACGCACTTTTCAACAGAATTTATTTGGTACCACACTGTAAATAAAATCAGTTTGTATATTTATCACAATGGCTGTGGGCATAACATATTTTAATATAGCATTACAAAAGCATAGAGCACCTCCGTGCGCAATAATCACAATACTAATATTCGACATCATGTTGAGAGTTTGAAATGTGATTTATTCTATGAAAACTGATTAAAATTTAAACTTAACAATATTAGAAATTAATTGCATATTATTGAATCTTTGGATTCAACTTGTTGAGTGATTTGCTTTTGAATGGTAGAAGTTTTTAAATTATATCACCTAATAAAACATACAAAATAATAATAGTTTTAAAAGTGCAAAAATGGGGGTCTTAGTTTCTGAGGAACATTATCTGGATAATTAAACTATATCCATTATCATATCCTACACACGTACTGTAGAACCTCCTGCAAGTCTAAGAGTAGTACGAGAAAGCGACGAACTCTTTTATGAAAAATTAAGATTAAAACTACTTAAAAACATGTACTTTGAAACGTCAATGGACTAAAAATGTTATGTTTATCCATAGGAACTTTCCTTATACATTTGTTAGAAGTAACTGCCAAAGTGTAATTTTCTGAACAACTCCATTACGTTGTATATTTATAAAATTAGAAAACTAATAAATATATAAGAGAGATTAAAAAATAATAACCAAACCACTTGGACATTCAATAGTTACAATAATCAGACTGAAAACAAAAGCCTGGGGCAAGTCGAAGTTAAAGTAATAAAATGTGATATTGAACTTCGTCAAAGTCGGGAAATATTAGGTCGAGGAGAACGCGATCTGAATCAGCGGAAAGAATATTATAAGAAACAATCCAACGTCGTTCTCTGCATATTGAAATTGCTTCCGGAATATCTCTTCCTCCCATATGACCAGGGGAGTTGCGCGTTTTGGTAATTCTTACCTCAACAATATCTGACGTGAAGGGGTGGTAAGGGGAGGGGGTAAGGCTTGAGCTCAATATTGGCACTGGGCTTTCAGGGTCGCCCTTAACTTATATACGTAATCCTTCGGATATATTCTCTTATAATCCTCTTTTGTGGCCAGGTACTCTTGGGGTTTTGAAGGAAGGGGGGAGAAAAAATGAATTAGATGTCCTTCAAAAAGATTAAGATTGGTGTCTCTGAATGAATACTGCTGCGAGGCCCTCAGATTGGCAGTTATCTTAGAATGTTCATTGAGAAAATTTTTGAAATTATTGGAGTTAACCCATATTCAGGACCTAATGTACATTTTCCGCTAGGCTTATACATAGGTTTCATCATACAATTACGCATCCGTATCGAGAAGATAATATTTACGTCATAGGCCGGACTCAGATGTGTTTTTTCTACTGTCACTACTGTAAAAGAAACAAACAACAACAATGTAAAACATCTGATATCCGTAATCTTGATGGCACTTCAGTCTGAGTTGTCTGATTTTGTGAATAATATTTTGTAAAATTATTAACGTTATTTTATTTCATGTTAGTGACTGATTTTAATATTTTTATTATTTAGTAGTTACTAAGTAAGTATAACTCAGCGACTCGATAAAAGTTAATTTCCTGCTTTAAATTAACATTAAAATGCCATACATTTAAATAATTCTAAAATAATCACAAAAATAATACAGTAGTGGTATTTACAATACAGTACAGTGTATAGTTTTAATTGTTCAGCACACTGTGTTGGAGGCACAGAGTAAGCAATAGACTTACTCTGTGGTCGAAGGTCTCCCCCTGACTTCACAACTCAGTTTATATAGGCCATATGAGAGTGAGGCAACCTGTTAAGTATTATAGGAGCCTTTCGTTTTCCTTAAGACCTTTGGTAATTTTCAGATGGAGATTGGATGCCAGGGACCTTATCGTGTGACCACACCAACTACAAAGAGGTAGGCCTACTGTAGGTATACAGTTGGTACTTCTGTGAATGTTTTATTGGTAAGGTGAACCACTTGTCAGTAACAGACCGGATATTAGGAGAATGTCCTGGGCCCGTAATGAGTCATTTGATATTAAGCTGTATTATTTTACCTTTTGGCAGAAAAAAAAGTATTTCGAATTATACTGACCCTTGAAAACCATGAGAAGTAACCGCCATAAGTTTGCTACAATGGGAAATAGGTTTGCTTTGTGCATGGGATGGAAATAATTAAAACAGAGAGTGTTTTTTCACAAATGAACTATGTTTGGTGATTGAAAACGTGAATCAGTTTTACTTTTTCATCATGACGACTGACTGTCACAAGTAGGCTACACCAAAAATGTTGTTATTTTTAGAAGAAGTGTGTTGGAAAAATCGTTTGCTGAGTTTGAAATAGTGCACTTTTGTAAGTCAACTAAGGGACATTGTTCTATCAACTTCAAGTGCCAAATCACCCGCTCGTGTAATTTTGTTATTTTTCTTCACATTACACGCTTACATTGTTACAAAAATAACCCTTAAGACAAACAAGTTGTATTGTTAAGCTCTCTCATTCGTATGTGGAATGGTAACACA
Organism: Stictocephala bisonia; assembly: GCA_035578905.1. Taxonomy (NCBI): domain Eukaryota; kingdom Metazoa; phylum Arthropoda; class Insecta; order Hemiptera; family Membracidae; genus Stictocephala; species Stictocephala bisonia. Next base: position 230,041 of record JAQJVL010000217.1, on the reverse strand, counting down.
GGCTGTGATTGGCCTGAATCGGGATATTTATTAGCTACCTTATTTTAGCTCTTTGAGAGGAAGCATTTTAAAATATAAGGAATATTTTTACCAGGTGTCATGGCTCAAAGCATAACAGTTTTTGAGAAACTGTTGAGTTCTTTCATGTTTATAGATTTGTTCAAACTTAACGAAATACTGGCATCAATTTTGTTATTATTTTTAATTTTACCATCCCGTGAGCCTGCTAACCACTTCACAATATAATGCAAACAGTTTGTTCTTCATAGATCGATACAAAGCAACATAAACGATAGTATTTATTGTAACCTTAACGAAAAAGACAACTAGTATGCTCCTATCACATACAAGTGATTTTTACGCTATCAAATTAGTAACTTATAATCGAACAAATAAATTAGTATCCATCAACGACCAAATTGATGATTTTGTTGAGTAACGAAATGTCCCATAACACTGCCACACTTCTTAACAAGGGACTCATAAAGTTTTGCTCATGTTGTTGTTCTTTTCAGCAATATAAATTTGTATTTTTCTTTTTTCAATAATTTAATACGTGAAATTGTATAAAATAAGCAAATCAAAGTTCATTTACTAAATATTTATTCATAAGTATTTTAAAACTCTTCAAACTATATTGCTTTTTATTCAATAATTGATTTGAATCAAATAAATGTAGTTACCAATCAAGGAAAAAATAAATAAATAAAACAAACAAAAAGTGGAAAATTGTAAGTTTAGTTATTATAATAATTTTGATAAATTATAACTTTATAATTATTGTAGAATTTTTCTAAATAAATTCGTCTTATGTGGTAGCAAAACGTTTCCCTGAGGAGTTAGCAGGAAACCCATACAGGATGCAGGCCAGGATCTGGCCAATCCAATCCAGCGCCCAGCCATGGCCAATCCAATTTCAGGGACTTTAACTCATCTCCCAACACAATTTCATCTTCCTTTTGTGTCCTATTTAATTCAGTCCCTCACGAGACACGGGATACACGTTTTGCATGGCAATATATTGTTGATGCTTCACTCCCTGCTGCCAACATTGGATGAACTTTGCGAATTATTAACGAACATTCGCCAACAGTTTTTATTGGATCTGCCAAACAATGGCCACAGTATTTTGTTTGACTTTTTTTGTTGAAAAGATTGAATATTTCAAACATATTTTTATTTTTAATAAAGAGAGTTGTTTGGGATTTTTTTTATTTTAAAGTTACATATTTTAAAGATGTTCTGATCAAGAATATACTATTTTATTGGAAGGCTATGTCTTTAGTCAGTTAGTTATATATCTCCATTATAGTTATAATTAGGCCTACATTTACACGATAGAGAATTGGTAATATAACTTTACATGAGGTAAATAACTTAACAATTTTACCCTTTATGAACGCTTCATTATCTACTACAACTTTAGACGTGGTAAATTATGTACAGTGTAACATTTGTCCACATTTTTTCTTAGTTTTTTGTTTCTTGATTTTTCTTATTTATGAATATTGAACACTTTAGCAATATTTGAATGTAATAGTATGATTTTTCTTGGAAAAATGGTTAAACATTAAGTTATATAAACAGGAAAGATAGTTTTGTCCAGTGGATAAGCATTTTTTTACCAACAAAATTGAGGACTAGGGTTGTGAAGTTGGTCGTCGAAAAATTCATATAAACTCATTTGAATTATTTATTTTTCATATTTTTATTTTGCATTTTTTTCTGATCAATTATTAGTGGTTTTGGGGTATATTTTTATTTAGACTCATAAAGCATACTTTTTATTAATCCTTACTTATCTAACCTTATCATATACTTAATATAACTTCAATATCCACATTATTGTCGGGGGGAAAAAAATGAAGAAGATATTATAATGAACTTTTAAATGTTTGTTACAACTTACATGTATAGTCTATGCATTCGACAATGGTTCAAGATTCTCTATGTCAGTAGATTTTGAGTGTCTACTGAGAAATAATTAATGTCGTAGACAAATTATTCTGTTTGTATTTATCGTTAAAACCACACAACAATCGCATGAAATAACATGACTATATAGAAAAATAATTCAAGTTGAAGAGTTACTGAATTTTACGACAAACATTGAGTGTTCCACAGAGTAAAAATCTATCTTCCTACAGTATACACATTTTTATCAATAATAATTTTTTTCTTTTATTTGGGACAGTTCATATTCACACAAAAGCTGAAGCAAGAAACTGAAGGATGGCTTCTACATCCATTTCTTCATTTCAACTTTTCAAAACCAATATTTAGTTTTTTGTTCGTGATTAATTTATGAATAATTTTCAACTTAAATGATCACACCTGATTAGTTGTACTTTTTTAACTCTTTAAAGTTCTATAGAAAGTTCGAAATTTATACAAATTTCAAAGTAGATTTGTTGTATGAAAATTGTTTTATGAAAGTTTTGGACGTTTATCATTCAACCACTAACCCTAATAACAAGGACAGGCTAAATAGTAATTTGTTCGATGACGTTCAATACAAATAAGCGCCACATAATACAAACCTAGTACAATATAAGTACAACATTTACAAATATTAAGGTGATCGTTCCATCCTCAGACCAGAGTGACTCACAAAGGAAACTCTATTTCCATTGTAACAAGTTTGTGTGATCTGACGTTTATTTAATGCATTTCTAACAACACGTAATATGCTAATTAAAAAATGTATTTATGAATACTACCAGTTTTGTTTAATCATCATGCATGAGTACCAATATTGCCGTCGAAACCAATATCCCTGGAACCCTTGGTCGTAACTCTCGCTAATATAATTTGACCAACGGCCGATATCGGGTGTCACTAGGGCAGATTGGACTTTAATGTGATCAGGACGTTGGAACATAAATTGTTATTACGTTTTTACGGCCGTTTTGGAGCAGTATTATGCCACTATCACACGGAGGGGTCGGTTTCCCTGAAATCACTGTTTTCGGAGTTTTTTGTGGTTCTCACACTTGAAGCTGAATAGCAGACGGGTAAACACAAGGGGAGTATTGGGTTTCGTTGGGAAGGGCGGATTTGGGGTGAAATGTGTTAGTTTTGTCACAGAATTGGCGAATAATGAGTGGAGTTAACAGGTTGGCTTTAGCGAACAGATGGATATCTCTCCTCGATCAGGGTTTGACACTGGCTCTTTTTTGATGCACTAATAGCATCTTAAATCGGTTAATATTCTGTTAAAATTGTTTTTATAGTCAATTGCACTTCCAAGATGATTCTGTTCAGTGATTCTTTATTTATAAACTGTACAGTTGATCTAATTGGTACTGGGAATCAAATAATTGAATAATTTTTCAAAAAATTAATATTATAATTTATTATACTGTAAGGTTCAGTTCTTCTCAATTGTTCAAAAACTAATTATAATTTGTTCTTTAAAATTTTTAAAACCACATGTGTTTACTATTCAGTTATTCTCCATCAATTTATTTTAGTTTTAGTTTGCAATCTTCGCGTGGTCGTTTGAGCAGGGAGTGCTTTGTGTTTTGTAATACACAGCAGAGTGTTCAGAATACCTTCATTACAATCCTAAACCGTAAAGTAACTGTAAGTTGTCCCTAACTACACAGAGGTGCCTGTGATTATATATTTTGAAGTATTATTCAGCTCTGAGCCTGATCGTGTCTTAAGTAAAAAATGCCAACCGATTTTACAATGGTAACGGATCTAAAAAGTAAATAAGTGAATTGATAATTTCCAAATTTGATTTTTTACCCCTCTTATACACTTTTCGTAGGAATAATACGTATATATAGAGCTAACATTTTTGTGAATGTTCTTCTGGTATTTTAACAATTTTCTTATAAAATGCTTTTGAAAACTCCCTTAATTTTTTAGTTAAAAGATTAAGTTTAAAAACCTTATGAATATATATTATTTTACTATTAATGTTTTGAATTAAAAAAAAAAAAAAACACATAAAAATGCAATCGCACAAGACTTTAAGGATGTACCTAAACTACTCATAACAATGTCAGCCTTTTATGTTAAGCAGGTTATGTTATGAGACATGAATTTGTAAAATGCATTAAATATACGTTATCAGACCCATTTTATTATCATTCCAATGACACAAAACATTTCAGGATAAAAATAACGAAAACGTACAAACCTTTATGGGGTTATTTGTATAACAATATTGTCCATGGCAGATATCAAGGGGTTATATAAAGAAGTTTTCAGTGTTTTTTTGCTGATATGTAGATAATATTTGGAGATTTCCAATGCTTTGAGTGTTTAAGAAACAAACACAACGTTTCGACAGGTATAACACACTCGTGCCGTCTTCAGGTGTACTTACTAACTTAGCCTACATCTAATACAATTTTTGTGTGTGCATATTTTGCTTTTATTTTGTATTTCATAGGCCTAGTGTGTATTATATTTTGTATAATTATGTTATGTGTGATAGTTTTTTAAGAACTTTTGACTTTCAACAGTAATCTTTATTATCTAGCATGTAGTATTAAGTATTTTCTGATTTAGTATGGGTCAAGGAAAGAAATTGTGTTATATGTAGGCTAAGTTAGTAAATACACCTAAAGACGGGATGAGTTTGGTATACCTGTCGAAACGTTGTGTTTGTTTCTTAAAGACTCAAAGCATTGGAAATCTCCAAATATCATCTACATATCATGAACAATCCAATGTTTTTTGTTGATAGGCAAGTATTTTGAAGCTTTTAATAAATGATTTATTAACCAATTATATTCCACGTATTTTTAAAGACGCAGTTATTTGGTAGAAAACATTCGTACAGAGTAATGAAAATTACCGACTTTGTATCACGTTTTGCATTTAACACATTTCTCGCCATTTGGAGTCATTAATTGGTTCTCATTAACCTAAATATTAGTTATTTAATGAACAGTAATTGTCTTTAGGTGATATTGTCCGAAAATTTTTTTTCTTAAGACCATTCTTCACGACTCCATTATTTTCTTGAATCACTGTGGTCAAGCAGCTGTCGACCTTACCCTACTGGCTGCAACATTGATTAAATGCGTCCAAGATGGCGAGTGACGTCACCGGAAGTAAACCCCCGTGGACGACCCCATTAGGGTGCAAAGCCAGGCTCTAAAACTGTCACTCAACTCTGTTGACCATCTACATAATGTCATCACCCACCCCTCTCACCCTTCTGCGATATGCAAAACACCCCCACTTCCTCCCCTATCCATGATTAGCGCCATAATGCCAATTAGGAGGCCATGTAAATTAATCAAATGCTACGGAGATCCGGCGGCAAAACGACGATTAAGGAAGTCCCAGTGCAAGGAGTGTTCGCTGTGGAGAATTGAAACATTTAGCGATCTCCGAATTGAAATGTATTTATGTAAATATCAGTCTCAGTGGGCTTGTACTAACTCAGCTCCGAACTGGATCACTAATAACCACCCGGAATGTACTTAGTGGAAAATACTTAACCAAATAACGTGAAATAGTGTTTAAACAACTATTCTACTATTCACTGGAGTGACAATTTATAATTCTAAGTCTCTTTCAACACTTTTTTGTGAGATTTTACATTTGTTAATTTAATTAATATGAAAGCTGTCAAATAAGAACCTCTCAGCTTGTTAAATTTGAATTAAAATTCGGAATTCCGTACAGCATTCAAGCATAGATTTGTATTCACGCCTGTTTTAAGTAAAAATATATTCAAAATAACAATAGCACTATAGTCTATATGCCTATAGATTGTCCCTCAATATGTTTACCCTCATTTTTCAAGTCGTTTGCCTATACTTGTTGGTTAGGTGTAAGAGAGGAGTTAATATGCCTAACCTCGCCATTTGTACACATTGATTTTGTGTGTCAATAAAGCTATTCTTTTTTGTCAATACTTCACTAAACAATTTCAAATTAATTTATTTTAAACATATAATAAATTCATGTTCAAGCATGCAATTAGTATTCGCCTTAAACATAGGCCTAAAGTTAAAGAAATCTAGGCTTGTATACCTGAAATGAATATATCATTACTTTCCTTATACTATGATGAAATGGATCAGTAAGTCATATAAGAGACAAAATACCACACTCAGACGTAAACTGAAAAATCAGTCTATAACAAATATAATAAAAAGCAGGGTAGTTACATATAAAGCACATATAAAAAGCACATTATACATTTTTTATTTTTTCTCAAAACACTCATATAATTTTGAAAGTACTTGCATTTGGGAGGGAAGGCCTGGGAGGGAAAGCTATTAAAAATGGGGAAAAAACGGAACAATCCTTTCTTTCCTGAATCCATCGGTGTTGGTGTAAATATATTGCTATAGGGATCTCAAATTAAGGGGAATTGCGACTTGATCACAAATATGGCAAGGGTTTATAGGACAATCCGAAAATAATTAAGAGTGTTATAGCCGGAAATTTGATGGTTTCAGTAAGGTTGTTAGGTTTGGTATGGTTATGTTAGGTTTTGGTTAAGGTATATTTTAGGTAATGTTAGGATTGGTTAGGTTTGGGTTAGGTTAACAAAAAATAATCAATAAAGCAACCCTAACCTTACTAAACTTACCCTAACAGAGTGTAACCTACTTTATCTAAAAAACAAACCTAACCTAACAATACCTAAACGAACCTATATAAACATAACTTTATCCAAATAGGCACTTTTCCTGTGCTAACACTCTTAATAATGGTCCGATTAAAACCCCCTTTACATGTTTTAGATCAAGACGAAATTCCGCACAACTTGAGTACATAAAAATTGTTTTGGTTAAACAAAACATTTATCAATTTTTCCTCCTGGTAAAACTTCGCAGAATAAAATGTTTAAGTACTTTTAAAATTAGCCCATTATATGAGTGTTTTGAGAAAAAAACTTGAAAAATGCATAATGTGCTATATCGAACAATTACCAAAAGAAGATACATTGGGTGACTTTTAAAAGTCTTTTAATCTTCATGAACTGAAATTGTAGACTTATAAGTGTGGTCACAGAGAAGGAAGAAGCAACGGTTGCTTTCTTATGGCCACAGCGAACGCCTAAGCGGCAGTTATAAGTAGATTTCAACTAATGTACATCTCTGTACATATGTATATGTGTAGTAATAATTACCACACTTATCCTTGAGGATTTGGAGTTATAAAGGGAGGTACATTGGAGAAACAGCCACTCGACACACATCTAGCGCACTGTTGGATGCGACCTCTATTTCTTTCTTCTCTGTGGTGTGTTGTTTAAAATTCTAACTATTTTAAACAGTCTAAACGTATGTCTATCTGAAAAATAAACATATGTCGAGTTAACTAAATGAATTTGGTAACACTGCCTCCCAACTCTCAGTTCGGTCGTGTATCGAGTAGGAAGCCGGCGTGGCACGGGCCAGACACAGAGGTGACACAAAAGGGAGGTCCGTTGGCGGGAAGTCGAGGCAGATGATAGGCAAATACGGGTCCGACCCTAGTGGCCCAGTCCAGGTAGGGTACTTCCGCGTACCTCTCAATACAACCCTTCGGGGCCGCGACATGTCGTCAGTGTTTAGTATGCAGCCGGCCGAGTCCCTATTGGAATAAATCAATAATAAATACCGGCTCGCGAGGGACAATACGCCCGGTGTGCGACAGCTGGTGGATGATACAGATGTTATAAAATTTAATAAAACACCAAATGGAAAAACGCCCATCAACAAACCCTATAAGAGAAAAACGTAAAGATTTGGAAAAATTCCTAACGTGAGTGCGCTATAAACTGTTTGACGAAGGTGGGGTTGGAGGTAAAATTTGTTAATTTATGATTGTTTATGCATTTGTAGCTGAGCCAATTTTTAAAGGTGGACAACTAAAGTAATCCACATTTTTCTTTCACATAATGGTTAAAAATAATTATATTCTCTAAAGAGATGATTTTAAGCCATGAAAAACTTAGTTAACTGGAAAATAAAAATGTTTCAAATAGAAAATGAAAAATAATACTATTCAATTTTTTTAATGTAAACAATTTTTTATGTAACATTAATTTTGTTTTTAATTGAATCGGAGTATAATAAAGATAAAAAATACTTTTCACGTACCTAACTTAATATTTCCTCCCTAAAGTCCAAGATTCGAGTTAAAATCGGTGCCCTGGCCTCCGGTGAAAATATTCACGATTTCCTCGATTGATGATAGCCTTTGTTGGTAAAGCATACAACAACGTAAAAAGTCACAAAACTATTTTATCAAATAACAAAGATATATTGAAAATGTATCAAACTGAAAAGTTTAGGCTTTGTTATATTTCGGTAAAACTGCATTTTCCGTGCAATAAAAATGATTGCATTAAAATATGCCCTATATTTGACCCGTTTCAGAAGAAAAACCTATTTTATTTTGTGGCAAGAAACTGCAAAAATACAACATTTTTATTATTTGGTTGAATAGAAAATAAAAGTGATAAAGTAAACAAAAGCTAGAAACTTGTCTCTGAGGAATAATTTTATAGAAAAATCACTCTCATGAATACTCACATATAAAACCCGCTACACCTGCCATACACCGTGCCGAGCGCCGAACCGTAACAGATTTTTACATGTTACGGTAGTGTGTGGTAGATCCGAGCGCCGAAACGAGGGTCGTGGCGAGCATCTGGGCGAGCAGAGCCCCGAACGTTCAGTTGTCGGGTTTTCCCCGACGCATCAAAGGGATGTTACGGCTCGTCGCTCGGTAGTGTGTGGCAGGTTCGTAACATCCTGCTGTCATTTCCTTCCGTAACACCAACAATCAGCGCCTCAAGTGGAGCTCTGGCAAAAATCTCATGCTACATATAGCATATGGTTAACTGTCAGTCAGTATTGTTTGATAGTCCATTTGATATAACTGTAATTGTTCAGTTTAGTTTAGTGAAGTCGTATTAAGTTTAGAGTAGTTTAACAAGTTTAGTGTGGTTGTTGTAAGTTTAGTGTAGTTTTAAAAGTTCAGCGATGGAGTGGAGTGAAGAACATACAAAGATGTTTATCGAGGGTTACAAAAGCCGCCCTGTATTATCTTATTATCATTTATACATAATATTTCTTTGCTTTAACGAAGCCTGGTAGTGCTATATATTATTGCCTCTGAATTGTTATTGATCACCGTCTGGTACCGGTACTTACCTCTTTTTTTTTTTTTTTTTTTTTTTTTTTGTATCACTTACATTTTTGTTGTGTGTAATAAATATTCAACGTATTTTAAAATTGTTTACAATCGTTAGGGTTTTTTATAACCAGAATTTGTTGGCATAAATTAATTATATATATGTATATAGTACTAGTATATAGAATTGTATGTTTTCTTTCTAGTAGCCCTAGGCCATGTTTCCCAGAGTTGCGGTTCGGCCAAAAGATTACTATGCGATGCCCGGTTCGCCGCTCGGCTCGGGATGAAACAGTTGTGACAACATTTGCCCGTAACACCGAACAGAGCAGATGAACTGTCAATCAGTGGTCGGCTCGGCGCTCGGCCTGGTAGTGTGTGGCGGGCTTAAAAGTTCGCATTAATCAAAAGAAGATTGATTTACCACATACATATAGAGCCATATCTCACACCAATTGAAAATATGCAGGCTGGCAAATATAGTGCAAAATAATAAACACTCCGGGAGGGGGAGAGGTTTCAAAGAACTCGTCATTACGGCAATTGTGTTTGGGGCGTTTTAATTTATTGTTAAACTTATAACATCTCAGAACTAAAAATGTGAATGGTTGGAAATGACTAGAGAAAGTCTTCGGTTTTTTGTAGCTGGCACTTATGTGCATTCTATATTGATCCTAACTTCAATTGAAACTGTCATTACATTCTTCTATATTCTGGATTAACAATATTTGTTTGTTAGAATGTAAATTTTAAAATTACTAAAATAAAAGATTAATTAAATCACTTTATTTTATATTTTTAATATACTTATCATTTATGAATGCTATTGGTTAAAGTAATACAAGTACTATAATATGATTTATTTAATGACTTCACTTCAGCGCGCTCTTACAGCAAATGCGTGAGCTACGGGGTTCTGGAATGCTACAACCGATGTCATAACGATGCTACTTAGCCAGAACCATAGCAACGCCTCTAAGTCTTGCATTGTTGCCACGTTTCGGTTCTTTGAGTGCACCTACTATGTTTGATATCGTGAATGTGAGTGTAAACCTATCATAATCGTGGATTTTACAGTGGGCCTATTGGTTCATATTGTTATTTATCGTTCTTATTACATTATTTGTATAGTGGTCTATTGTATTATTGTTTGAATTAACGAGAATTGTCCATTCAAGCGTATTTCTACCTTAACAAGTATAGTTATTGTCTGTCGTATGCCAAACGCAGTACTCTTGGCAACACCGCAAGTTAGAGCTTCACTCAAATGCCACTACGTGCGCTCATGTCAAGTTGGGACATTTATTAAATAAAGTATGGATTATAAGATTCACTAGTAGTAATAAATGTTGGGGGGTTTCAAGTTAACTTTAAGAATATGGACTATCTATAGACTGGGGCATGAAAGAATAGCTCTTTAAAGTTTGAAGGTACATTTATATAGTTTGGTTTTTTCATGTTCCATGTCATACACCTTCTCTACTAGGTTATTTTTCCGTTCACGACTAATTATATTGTAGAGAACTCTCGTCAAAAAGTTCATCTTAAAATGTTGTCCCAGAGATGCAGAGGTTCTGGATGTACTGTAATCCCTGAATCAGTTTTTTTCAGTTGTGGAATTGACTGAAATCATTACTATAATTTAGACAACTAACTAGAGACAAATTAGTGCTTTGTATGAAATAAAGTATTAGATTAAAAGTTGGCTTGATGTAATACATGTTTTAATGTTTTTAGGGACAGCACATATATATTCTCCATTTTACCAATGTTATATTTTGTAAAATCAAGCAAAAACACAGCTCCACTGACAGCCCCTTTAAGAGCGTTTTTAACGATCTTAATTTTGACAAATTTTCGAGTAAATTCTTAACGTTGATTGATAATTGTTTTTCCAATTTCTGTGTATTTGTTTCAAATTATTTTTTTAAATTACAATATTAAAAAAAAATACTTGTATCCAAACATTAAAAGAAAAAAGAAAAGAAAATACACTTGGCAGACAACATTCTCCATACATTAATACTACACTTCAAATATAATTTTATCGAAGAAAATATGTTAAAATTCCCCTAATCCATTTAACATTTGTATTATGATTAACAGATCCAAAATGGCCGACAGTCCAGCCTCGCTTTCTGAGAATTGATAGAGTTATCGTAAATAACAATGTCGTGACTTCAGTTTACTCGAACTTGTATTACTTAGATAAAGACACAAAAGTGAACATTAATTTAAGGTGCAGTTATTAAAGAGTCATGCGGTGGGATTAACTCTGTATACGACGTCAAGATATAAAGGAGTATCGTGCACACAGGTGGGATGTTTTCCTTATCACATCCTGTTTTAGAGCACATCAAACAGCGCTCCCAGGATCAAGGAGAGCCTGTAAGCCCTGTATTGATGGCCCGGCCTCAATCCAATACCAGAGAACAAAGGAGAAAATATGTTCTCTTGTAGCGGCCAATTTTTCTACCTGGTCGACATATGCGTACAACTAAAGGGTTGATCGGCTCTTTTATCCGAACTACCCTTCCGCTCCTGGCAGATGGTTCTCGCTCGCAACGTGACGCTCGGTCATATACACACGGACAAATAAAATTACTTTAAAGTCATTTGTATAACTGTTAACGATGAAGAATTTTAAGATGTAGCCAGATCAGACCTGCTTGGTCGTAACGACGAAGAGTTTACAGGCATCTATTAGTTTACACAGTATATATTCTGTGACAATATCTATGTGGAAATGTTTTACTGGTTTTCATGAAAATGCTGAACATTACACTTTATAAGCTGTACACACTGTTTTTGTTCATGTCAGGCATTCTTGTCCTTACATATGATTCTTCTTAATACATTGTTGTTTATCTAGTCAACTATTGGGACTCTTGCTAGCCCAATGGTTAGCACTCCTTACTTCAATGCAAGTGTCATGACCGAGGGGTCCAACTAAGTTTAAGTTGTACACACTGTTTTTGTTCATGTCAGGCATTCTTGTCCTTACATATGATTCTTCTTAATACATTGTTGTTTATCTAGTCAACTATTGGGACTCTTGCTAGTCCAATGGTTAGCACTCCTTACTTCAATGCAAGTGTCATGACCGAGGGGTCCAACTAAGTTTAAGTTGGTGGGTATACAAGTAGAGTTATCGATATACTTAGCTATGTAAAGTGTTTTAGTTCGTATTTTGTATTATTTTGAACCAAATAATTCAAAATAAACGAAATCATTTCTAATGTGAAAGTAAGTGAGATGATAATTCTAGTGGATTTGGAAAAGGAATATCTTTTATAGCCAATTTTTTTATACTAACTCTTGTAAGTAATTTGGGTTGAAAAATAGAAGCTTATAATGTAAATCAAGCATTAAATAAAATAATAAAGTGATTTAGTTTTGCGCCTTTAAATGTTAATAATAGAGCACAATCGTTAATTCTTGTTTTAGTTTTAGCGCATATTCTGTTCAGAATTTGCTGAGTAACTAAAAGCCAACTATAAATGATAATATATCTGTCAACCAATGATGATATATTTATGAACGTCGTATTCTCTATTGTATTAAAGGTAACGATTTTATTAGCGTTCCCAAGGGCAGCACTTTCCGATCTACAGTACTACTTTTAGCCATAAACATTGATCGATTATACAAGCGTTCCCAAGGGCAGCACTTTCCGATCTACAGTACTAATTTTAGCTATGAACATTGAACGATTATATTAGTGGGCAGCACTTTCCGATCTACAGTACTAATTTTACTTATAAACATTGAACGATTATATTAGTGGGCAGCACTTTCCGATCTACAGTACTAATTTTACTTATAAACATTGAACGATTATATTAGTGGGCAGCACTTTCCGATCTACAGTACTAATTTTACTTATAAACATTGAACGATTATATTAGTGGGCAGCACTTTCCGATCTACAGTACTAATTTTACTTATAAACATTGAACGATTATATTAGTGGGCAGCACTTTCCGATCTACAGTACTAATTTTACTTATAAACATTGAACGATTATATTAGTGGGCAGCACTTTCCGATCTACAGTACTAATTTTACTTATAAACATTGAACGATTATATTAGTGGGCAGCACTTTCCGATCTACAGTACTAATTTTACTTATAAACATTGAACGATTATATTAGTGGGCAGCACTTTCCGATCAACAGTACTAATTTTACTTATAAACATTGAACGATTATATTAGTGGGCAGCACTTTCCGATCTACAGTACTAATTTTACTTATAAACATTGAACGATTATATTAGTGGGCAGCACTTTCCGATCTACAGTACTAATTTTAGCCATAAACATTGATCGATTATACAAGCATTCCCAAGGGCAGCACTTTCCGAACTACAGTACTAATTTTACTTATAAACATTGAACGATTATATTAGTGGGCAGCACTTTCCGATCTACAGTACTAATTTTACTTATAAACATTGAACGATTATATTAGTGGGCAGCACTTTCCGATCTACAGTACTAATTTTACTTATAAACATTGAACGATTATATTAGTGGGCAGCACTTTCCGATCTACAGTACTAATTTTACTTATAAACATTGAACGATTATATTAGTGGGCAGCACTTTCCGATCTACAGTACTAATTTTACATATAAACATTGAACGATTATATTAGTGGGCAGCACTTTCCGATCTACAGTACTAATTTTACTTATAAACATTGAACGATTATATTAGTGGGCAGCACTTTCCGATCTACAGTACTAATTTTACTTATAAACATTGAACGATTATATTAGTGGGCAGCACTTTCCGATCTACAGTACTAATTTTACTTATAAACATTGAACGATTATATTAGTGGGCAGCACTTTCCGATCTACAGTACTAATTTTAGCCATAAACATTGATCGATTATACAAGCATTCCCAAGGGCAGCACTTTCCGAACTACAGTACTAATTTTACTTATAAACATTGAACGATTATATTAGTGGGCAGCACTTTCCGATCTACAGTACTAATTTTAGCCATAAACATTGATCGATTATACAAGCGTTCCCAAGGGCAGCACTTTCCGATCTTCAGTACTAATTTTACTTATAAACATTGAACGATTATATTAGTGGGCAGCACTTTCCGATCTACAGTACTAATTTTACTTATAAACATTGAACGATTATATTAGTGGGCAGCACTTTCCGATCTACAGTACTAATTTTACATATAAACATTGAACGATTATATTAGTGGGCAGCACTTTCCGATCTACAGTACTAATTTTACTTATAAACATTGAACGATTATATTAGTGGGCAGCACTTTCCGATCTACAGTACTAATTTTACTTATAAACATTGAACGATTATATTAGTGGGCAGCACTTTCCGATCTACAGTACTAATTTTACTTATAAACATTGAACGATTATATTAGTGGGCAGCACTTTCCGATCTACAGTACTAATTTTAGCCATAAACATTGATCGATTATACAAGCATTCCCAAGGGCAGCACTTTCCGAACTACAGTACTAATTTTACTTATAAACATTGAACGATTATATTAGTGGGCAGCACTTTCCGATCTACAGTACTAATTTTAGCCATAAACATTGATCGATTATACAAGCGTTCCCAAGGGCAGCACTTTCCGATCTACAGTACTAATTTTACTTATAAACATTGAACGATTATATTAGTGGGCAGCACTTTCCGATCTACAGTACTAATTTTACTTACAAACATTGAACGATTATATTAGTGGGCAGCACTTTCCGAACTACAGTACTAATTTTACTTATAAACATTGAACGATTATATTAGTGGGCAGCACTTTCCGAACTACAGTACTACTTTTAGCCATAAACATTGATCGATTATATAAGCGTTCCCAAGGGCAGCACTTTCCGAACTACAGTACTACTTTTAGCTATGAACATTGAACGATTATATTAGCGCTATCAAGGGCAGCACTTTCCCAACTACAGTACTACCTTTAGCTATGAACATTGAACGATTATATTAGCGCTCCCAATGGCAGCACTTTCCGAACTACAGTACTACCTTTAGCTATGAACATTGAACGATTATATTAGCGCTCCAAGGGCAGCACTTTCCGAACTACAGTACTAATTTTAGCTATGAACATTGAACGATTATATTAGCGCTCCAAGGGCAGCACTTTCCGAACTACAGTACTAATTTTAGCTATGAACATTGAACGATTATATTAGCGCTCCAAGGGCAGCACTTTCCGAACTACAGTACTACTTTTAACTATGAACGTTGAACGATTATATTAGCGCTCCCAATGGCAGCACTTTCCGAACTACAGTACTACCTTTAGCTATGAACATTGAACGATTATATTAGCGCTCCAAGGGCAGCACTTTCCGAACTACAGTACTAATTTTAGCTATGAACATTGAACGATTATATTATCGCTCCCAATGGCAGCACTTTGCGAACTACAGTATTACTTTTGGCTATGAACATTGATCGATTATACTAGCATTTTCATGGGCAGCATATTCCGAACTACAGTACTACTTTAAGCTATAAACATTGATCGATTATACTAGCGTTCCCATGGGCAGCACTTGCCGAACTATAGTACTACTTTTAGCTATGAACAATTAACGATTATATTAGCGTTCCCAAGGGCAGCTCGTCCCAAACTACAGTACTACTTTTAGCTATGAACATTGAAATATTATATTAGCGTTCCCAATGGCAGCACTTTCCAAACTACAGTACTACTTTAAGCTATAAACATTGATCGATTATACTAGCGCTCCCATGGGCAGCACTTTCCGTACTACACTACTACTTTTAGCTATAAACATTGATCGATTATATTAGTGTTCCCATGGGCAGCACTTTCCGAACTACAGTACTACCTTTAGCTATGAACATTGAACGATTATATTAGCGCTCCAAGGGCAGCACTTTCCGAACTACAGTACTAATTTTAGCTATGAACATTGAACGATTATATTATCGCTCCCAATGGCAGCACTTTCCGAACTACAGTATTACTTTTGGCTATGAACATTGATCGATTATACTAGCATTTTCATGGGCAGCATATTCCGAACTACAGTACTACTTTAAGCTATAAACATTGATCGATTATACTAGCGTTCCCATGGGCAGCACTTGCCGAACTATAGTACTACTTTTAGCTATAAACAATTAACGATTATATTAGCGTTCCCAAGGGCAGCTTGTCTCGAACTACAGTACTACTTTTAGCTATGAACATTGAAAGATTATATTAGCGTTCCCAATGGCAGCACTTTCCAAATTACAGTACTACTTTAAGCTATAAACATTGATCGATTATACTAGCGTTCACATGGGCAGCACTTGCCGAACTATAGTACTACTTTTAGCTATGAACAATGAACGATTATATTAGCGTTCCCAAGGGCAGCTCGTCCCGAACTACAGTACTACTTTTAGCTATGAACATTGATCGATTATACTAACGTTCCCAAGGGCAGCACTTTCCGAACTACAGTACTACTTTTAGCTATGAACATTGAACGAGTATATTAGCGCTCCCAAGGGCAGCACTTTCCGAACTACAGTACTACTTTTAGCTATGAACATTGAAAGATTATATTAGCGTTCCCAAGGGCAGCACTTTCCGAACTACAGTACTACTTTTAGCTATGAACATTGAACGATTATATTAGCGTTCCCAATGGCAGTACTTTCCGAACTACAGTACTAATTTTTCCTATGAACATTGAACGATTATATTAGCGCTATCAAGGGCAGCACTTTCCGAACTACAGTACTATTTTTAGCTATGAACATTTAACGATTATACTAGCGTTCCCAAGGGCAGCACTTTCCGAACTACAGTACTACTTTTAGCTATGAACATTGAACGATTATATTAGCGTTCCCAATGGCAGTACTTTCCGAACTACAGTACTAATTTTAGCTATGAACGTTGAACGATTATATTATCGCTCCCAAGGGCAGCACTTTCCGAACTACAGTATTACTTTTGGCTATGAACATTGATCGATTATACTAGCATTTACATGGTCAGCATATTCCGAACTACAGTACTACTTTAAGCTATAAACATTGATCGATTATACTAGCGTTCCCATGGGCAGCACTTGCCGAACTATAGTACTACTTTTAGCTATGAACAATTAACGATTATATTAGCGTTCCCAAGGGCAGCTCGTCCCGAACTACAGTACTACTTTTAGCTATGAACATTGAAAGATTATATTAGCGTTCCCAATGGCAGCACTTTCCAAACTACAGTACTACTTTAAGCTATAAACATTGATCGATTATACTAGCGCTCCCATGGGCAGCACTTTCCGTACTACAGTACTACTTTTAGCTATAAACATTGATCGATTATATTAGTGTTCCCATGGGCAGCACTTTCCGAACTACAGTACTACTTTCAGCTATGAACATTGAACGATTATATTATCGCTCCCAAGGGCAGCACTTTCCGAACTACAGTATTACTTTTGGCTATGAACATTGATCGATTATACTAGCATTTTCATGGGCAGCATATTCCGAACTACAGTACTACTTTAAGCTATAAACATTGATCGATTATACTAGCGTTCCCATGGGCAGCACTTGCCGAACTATAGTACTACTTTTAGCTATGAACAATTAACGATTATATTAGCGTTCCCAAGGGCAGCTTGTCTCGAACTACAGTACTACTTTTAGCTATGAACATTGAAAGATTATATTAGCGTTCCAAATGGCAGCACTTTCCAAACTACAGTACTACTTTAAGCTATAAACATTGATCGATTATACTAGCGTTCCCATGGGCAGCACTTGCCGAACTACAGTACTACTTTTAGCTATGAACAATGAACGATTATATTAGCGTTCCCAAGGGCAGCTCGTCCCGAACTACAGTACTACTTTTAGCTATGAACATTGATCGATTATACTAACGTTCCCAAGGGCAGCACTTTCCGAACTACAGTACTACTTTTAGCTATGAACATTGAACGAGTATATTAGCGCTCCCAAGGGCAGCACTTTCCGAACTACAGTACTACTTTTAGCTATGAACATTGAAAGATTATATTAGCGTTCCCAAGGGCAGCACTTTCCGAACTACAGTACTACTTTTAGCTATGAACATTGAACGATTATATTAGCGTTCCCAATGGCAGTACTTTCCGAACTACAGTACTAATTTTTCCTATGAACATTGAACGATTATATTAGCGCTATCAAGGGCAGCACTTTCCGAACTACAGTACTATTTTTAGCTATGAACATTTAACGATTATACTAGCGTTCCCAAGGGCAGCACTTTCCGAACTACAGTACTACTTTTAGCTATGAACATTGAACGATTATATTAGCGTTCCCAATGGCAGTACTTTCCGAACTACAGTACTAATTTTAGCTATGAACGTTGAACGATTATATTATCGCTCCCAAGGGCAGCACTTTCCGAACTACAGTATTACTTTTGGCTATGAACATTGATCGATTATACTAGCATTTACATGGTCAGCATATTCCGAACTACAGTACTACTTTAAGCTATAAACATTGATCGATTATACTAGCGTTCCCATGGGCAGCACTTGCCGAACTATAGTACTAATTTTAGCAATAAACATTGATCGATTATACAAGCATTCCCAAGGGCAGCACTTTCCGAACTACAGTACTAATTTTACTTATAAACATTGAACGATTATATTAGTGGGCAGCACTTTCCGATCTACAGTACTAATTTTAGCCATAAACATTGATCGATTATACAAGCGTTCCCAAGGGCAGCACTTTCCGATCTACAGTACTAATTTTACTTATAAACATTGAACGATTATATTAGTGGGCAGCACTTTCCGATCTACAGTACTAATTTTACTTACAAACATTGAACGATTATATTAGTGAGCAGCACTTTCCGAACTACAGTACTAATTTTACTTATAAACATTGAACGATTATATTAGTGGGCAGCACTTTCCGAACTACTGTACTACTTTTAGCCATAAACATTGATCGATTATATAAGCGTTCCCAAGGGCAGCACTTTCCGAACTACAGTACTACTTTTAGCTATGAACATTGAACGATTATATTAGCGCTTCATGGCAGCACTTTCCGAACTACATACTACTTTTAGCTATAACATTGAGCACTTTAACTAGAGTTCCTAGCTAGCACTTTCGAACTACGTTTACTACCTTACTATGAACTTGAACGATTTAGTTAGCGTCCAACATTCAACATATTCGAACTACAGACTAATTTGACTATACATTTTACATTATAAATATGTCAATGGCAGCACTTTCCAACGTCAGTATTACTTTGCATCATGAACATTTGATCGATTAATATACATTAATAGGCACAATCCAACTACATACTACTTAAGCTATAAACATTGATCGATAACTAGCGTTCTGCGGCAGCACTTGCCGAACCTATAGTACTACCTTTTAGCTATGAACAATAACGATTAATTGCTATCCCAAGGGAAGTCTTGTCCGAACTACAGTACTATTTTAGCTATAACATTGAAATTATATTATCGTCCCAATGGCAGCACTTTCCGAACTAATACCATTTCTATATCTTTGATTACGTTTCCAATGCATGCATTTGCGAATATTCTAGTACTACTTTAAGCTATGAACAATTGAATCGATTATAATTAGGGAGTTCACCCTAATGGCAGTATTCGAATAAGTATTACTTATTGCAGTCTCATGAATCCAATTGAACGATATATTACTACTTCCCAAGAGCACTTTCGAAATCTACATACTTACGTTAGCTAATGAACATTGAAATAATATTACCTAAGGCTACATTTGATCGATACTACAGTATCTACTTTAGCTATAACATTGAACATTTATAGCATTCCCATGGTAAGTCTATTTCCGAACTAACATACTAACTACTTTAGCTATGAACAATGAACGATTATATTAGCGCTCCAATGGGCAGACTTTCCGAATACAGTACTAATTTATGAAATTGAACGATTAATTGTTCAAGGCAGCACTATTCCGAACTCAGTACTACTTTCATACATTAAGATTATACTATGGTTGCCCAAGCAGCACTTTCCAATCTACATCTAACTTATTACTTTGTAACTATTAACGATATATTACTACGTTCCAAGCACTTTGAATCTTATTTTACTAAACTACATATTGTCAAGCACCTTTCAACTACAGATTTTGAAAATCTATTACATTGATTTTATTAGCTTAAGAGCACCCGACTAATATACTTTACATGAAATTGATTTATAGCTTCCAGATCGCCCACTCATACTATTTACATAACTGAATATATACGTCCACAGCCTTTCCAAACTACAGTACTACTACATAACATACGATATACATCACAGCACTTCACACATACTACTTTAGCTATAACATGAGATATATTATCCATGCCACTTCCGAACTCGTACTACTTTCAGCTTGACTACTTATATGCTCCAACTCGCTAATATTACTTTGCTAAACATGTGATATATAGCATTCATGCGCTATTCACATATATTTACTAATTAATTAATAGCTCCGATTCACTATAATTTGATAACATTAAATTTTGGCTATGAACATTGATCGATTATACTAGCATTTTAATGGGCAGCATATTCCGAAACTACAGTACTACTTTAAGCTATAAACATTGATCGATTAATACTAGCGTTCCCGTGGGCAGCACTTGCCGAACTATAGTACTACTTTTAGCTATGAACAATTAACGATTATATTAGCGTTCCCAAGGGCAGCTTGTCTCGAACTACAGTACTACTTTTAGCTATGAACATTGAAAGATTATATTAGCGTTCCCAATGGCAGCACTTTCCAAACTACAGTACCACTTTAAGCTATAAACATTGATCGATTATACTAGCGTTCACATGGGCAGCACTTGCCGAACTATAGTACTACTTTTAGCTATGAACAATGAACGATTATATTAGCGTTCCCAAGGGCAGCTCGTCCCGAACTACAGTACTACTTTTAGCTATGAACATTGATCGATTATACTAACGTTCCCAAGGGCAGCACTTTCCGAACTACAGTACTACTTTTAGCTATGAACATTGAACGAGTATATTAGCGCTCCCAAGGGCAGCACTTTCCGAACTACAGTACTACTTTTAGCTATGAACATTGAAAGATTATATTAGCGTTCCCAAGGGCAGCACTTTCCGAACTACAGTACTACTTTTAGCTATGAACAATGAACGATTATATTAGCGTTCCTAAGGGCAGCTCGTCCCGAACTACAGTACTAATTTTTCCTATGAACATTGAACGATTATATTAGCGCTATCAAGGGCAGCACTTTCCGAACTACAGTACTATTTTTAGCTATGAACATTTAACGATTATACTAGCGTTCCCAAGGGCAGCACTTTCCGAACTACAGTACTACTTTTAGCTATGAACATTGAACGATTATATTAGCGTTCCCAATGGCAGTACTTTCCGAACTACAGTACTAATTTTAGCTATGAACGTTGAACGATTATATTATCGCTCCCAAGGGCAGCACTTTCCGAACTACAGTATTACTTTTGGCTATGAACATTGATCGATTATACTAGCATTTACATGGTCAGCATATTCCGAACTACAGTACTACTTTAAGCTATAAACATTGATCGATTATACTAGCGTTCCCATGGGCAGCACTTGCCGAACTATAGTACTACTTTTAGCTATGAACAATTAACGATTATATTAGCGTTCCCAAGGGCAGCTCGTCCCGAACTACAGTACTACTTTTAGCTATGAACATTGAAAGATTATATTAGCGTTCCCAATGGCAGCACTTTCCAAACTACAGTACTACTTTAAGCTATAAACATTGATCGATTATACTAGCGCTCCCATGGGCAGCACTTTCCGTACTACAGTACTACTTTTAGCTATAAACATTGATCGATTATATTAGTGTTCCCATGGGCAGCACTTTCCGAACTACAGTACTACTTTCAGCTATGAACATTGAACGATTATATTATCGCTCCCAAGGGCAGCACTTTCCGAACTACAGTATTACTTTTGGCTATGAACATTGATCGATTATACTAGCATTTTCATGGGCAGCATATTCCGAACTACAGTACTACTTTAAGCTATAAACATTGATCGATTATACTAGCGTTCCCATGGGCAGCACTTGCCGAACTATAGTACTACTTTTAGCTATGAACAATTAACGATTATATTAGCGTTCCCAAGGGCAGCTTGTCTCGAACTACAGTACTACTTTTAGCTATGAACATTGAAAGATTATATTAGCGTTCCAAATGGCAGCACTTTCCAAACTACAGTACTACTTTAAGCTATAAACATTGATCGATTATACTAGCGTTCCCATGGGCAGCACTTGCCGAACTACAGTACTACTTTTAGCTATGAACAATGAACGATTATATTAGCGTTCCCAAGGGCAGCTCGTCCCGAACTACAGTACTACTTTTAGCTATGAACATTGATCGATTATACTAACGTTCCCAAGGGCAGCACTTTCCGAACTACAGTACTACTTTTAGCTATGAACATTGAACGAGTATATTAGCGCTCCCAAGGGCAGCACTTTCCGAACTACAGTACTACTTTTAGCTATGAACATTGAAAGATTATATTAGCGTTCCCAAGGGCAGCACTTTCCGAACTACAGTACTACTTTTAGCTATGAACATTGAACGATTATATTAGCGTTCCCAATGGCAGTACTTTCCGAACTACAGTACTAATTTTTCCTATGAACATTGAACGATTATATTAGCGCTATCAAGGGCAGCACTTTCCGAACTACAGTACTATTTTTAGCTATGAACATTTAACGATTATACTAGCGTTCCCAAGGGCAGCACTTTCCGAACTACAGTACTACATTTAGCTATGAACATTGAACGATTATATTAGCGTTCCCAATGGCAGTACTTTCCGAACTACAGTACTAATTTTAGCTATGAACGTTGAACGATTATATTATCGCTCCCAAGGGCAGCACTTTCCGAACTACAGTATTACTTTTGGCTATGAACATTGATCGATTATACTAGCATTTACATGGTCAGCATATTCCGAACTACAGTACTACTTTAAGCTATAAACATTGATCGATTATACTAGCGTTCCCATGGGCAGCACTTGCCGAACTATAGTACTACTTTTAGCTATGAACAATTAACGATTATATTAGCGTTCCCAAGGGCAGCACTTTCCGAACTACAGTACTACTTTTAGCTATGAACATTGAACGATTATATTAGCGTTCCCAATGGCAGTACTTTCCGAACTACAGTACTAATTTTTCCTATGAACATTGAACGATTATATTAGCGCTATCAAGGGCAGCACTTTCCGAACTACAGTACTATTTATAGCTATGAACATTTAACGATTATACTAGCGTTCCCAAGGGCAGCACTTTCCGAACTACAGTACTACTTTTAGCTATGAACATTGAACGATTATATTAGCGTTCCCAATGGCAGTACTTTCCGAACTACAGTACTAATTTTTCCTATGAACATTGAACGAATATATTAGTGCTATCAAGGGCAGCACTTTCCGAACTACAGTACTATTTTTAGCTATGAACATTTAACGATTATATTAGCATTCCCAATGGCAGTACTTTCCGAACTACAGTACTAATTTTTCCTATGAACATTGAACGATTATATTAGCGCTATCAAGGGCAGCACTTTCCGAACTACAGTACTACTTTTAGCTATGAACATTGAGCGACTACGTTTTAACATACAATTCTAAAGATTTTGAGAACCTTATAAATTTATTCTATGGCAGTTAAGTATCTATTTGGAATTAATTCTTTTACAAAAATCCTACTAAAACAAATAATTAATATACCCTTGATTCTGAAATGGTCTTCATTGTTTACTACTTAAAATAAAACATGAGAACATGGCATTCACTTAAGCATCTTGTACTAGTGTGCGTAGGCCTTGTAAAACATGTTTGGTCTGGAATAACAAAAGCACACCTGAAGCTGTGATGTAGCTGAGTGCTCAAGCAAGCAAACAATGGCGCAGCTAAGATAGCTTAGCGCGGCCACACCAGGCTTACCAACCTAATGCGGGTAATACCAACATAACCGCCAGCAATGACCAGGGGCACTCTAGTCGGTGGATTAGTGCAGAACGTTGGTAACACTGGATTACGGCTTCAGCACTGCCAACTTAACCACCGAGATATTCCTGCTTAGCCCTCCTTTAATTAACTTGTCTTACGCAGAGATCACTGAACGTAATTTGGTTAGTTAGATAGTTATTAGGAATTTAATGTTATAACGTCTAGGCAAATATTTTAGGGTATATCGATAATATAATAAAGGCATCTCTAATTGCATGTATTCTACGCTCTAATAAGGGATATAGAATAGTAAGAGCCCTAACATTAGTGATTCCATTATATTGTAGATTAGCATTGTGTTTTTCATATATTTCAAAATGTTTATTTGAAAATTCTTACAATGCACATAAAAATCGTTAAGTAAGAATAGGAAATAATAATATTTTGTTGGCCTACAGATTTTTGTTAATGAGTGATTCTAGGTCAGCTTATTCTATTTTTAACTAGTCAAAAAAAAAAAAAGCTGTGGCATACTTCACTCGATTTGATAAAGTACTATTATTTCTCAACCAAAACCAAACTACAAAATTTTTAAACTGTTGGTAAAAAAAAAAAAAACAACAAAAAAACGCTAAAAATGTTTAGTGTTACGAGAATACAGTAATTAAGGACAATTTGTTGTACGGTTTTGTTTTCCGAGTCAGTAATTCCATAACTCTGTTTCATTGTCAAATTAATTGTAGTATAGGCTTTTTGGTGCAGCCAAGAACTATTACTTTCAAACATTCCATAACATATAATTATTTGTTATTTTATTAATAATAAACCAAAGTAGACCTACGAGTTAAACTAATTTTGTTTGGCAAAATAAAAAATGCCTTTACAATATTGATTATGCTTATAAATTATTGGTAACATATTTAAACTAAACAATACGTTTGTGACAAATGCGATTGTTCTTTAAATAATTTAATTGAAAAATGTTATTTCTTTGAAGGCAATTAGCTATCATTTTAAAATTTGACGTTACTTTTACAAAGACCCCTTAGTGCCGGTTAACGCAACCCTCGTTACACAGATCTACTTTTTATTAAGCGTTATAAAAACTCACTGGAACTTGATATCTGTGGAATTTGAATTTTTGAACTACGAACTTCTCATGATACGCACCAGCCACTGACCTACTATCATCAGCCACTGACCTACTATCATCATCCGCTGACCTAATATCATCAGCCACTGACCTACTATCATCAGCCACTGACCTACTATCATCAGCCACTGACCTACTATCATCAGCCGCTGACCTACTATCATCAGCCACTGACCTACTATCATCAGCCACTGACCTACTATCATCAGCCGCTGACCTACTATCATCAGCCACTGACCTACTATCATCAGCCGCTGACCTACTATCATCAGCCACTGACCTACTATCATCAGCCACTGACCTACTATCATCAGCCGCTGACATACTATCATCAGCCGCTGACCTACTATCATCAGCCGCTGACCTACTATCATCAGCCACTGACCTACTATCATCAGCCGCTGACCTACTATCATCAGCCGCTGACCTACTATCATCAGCCGCTGACCTACTATCATCAGCCACTGACCTACTATCATCAGCCGCTGGTCCTATCATTAGTAATTAGTTTATCAGTAAATGTTAGATATTTTAGATTAGACTACCCTACAGTAATTTCTTTATTTAATTATATGGTATTAATAATAGTATTATTATTAATATATTAATAATATGGACTTAAAATAAATAAATATTTTTTATTAAATTAGAAACATTATTGTAAACTCAGTGAAATTTTAAGAATACGTTAAAATATTGCCTGTCATGTGCAAAATATAGATGTATTATTTAAATATTTATTTGAATTGTGTACAATGTATGAAAATAGCCCCTGTTGATAAGTTTTTGAAACTTAATAGAGCCAGATCTTGTAAAAATTGTTGGAAATTAAAATAATAAATAAAAAAATAAATAAATGAAAATGGAAAAAGAAAAAATGCAAAGAACATTACTTAACGAAAATACATCCATACCAAAAAGAATATTTAGGTCAATCACAATATTTATGATAAACCAGGATGTATATATAAACGTTCAGAGCGCTTAATTCATATTTGCTGAAGCCATTCATCTCACTAAATGCAAAACATGTTGGAACAGTTTTGGAGGAACTGATTGTTTCTATACGTTGTATGAATAAAAATGTATTTTTTGATTCAGACACATCTATCGAATTTTGAAACAAAGAAGGTTATGTCAACGAGGAAATGTATTCAAAGACTTTAACTGTAAACATAAGTGCAATCATGTTGGAAGTGGATTTTATAAGTACTCATTTTATTTTATTTTACCAAGTGAAACTGTCCATGTCATTAGAAAAGCTTTACTCATTATTTCAAACGAAACCCTACTATAAAAAAAAATTTATAAACTAATGTAAGCTGGCACATTTCCTGTCCTTATACTCCTTATTATAATTATATAACAATGTTTTACGGATCTTAAAACATTTTACATTTCTGTAACGTTCATTTAAAAACAGAAACTCTCCCTCAATAATTCTTAGCTAAAAGGCGCCAAGAAATGAAACCCCCCCAACTACGCTCGGCAGATGATTTAGTCCGAAGAAGGGATTGCCGATTCATACGAGGCAGATTTTTTTGAATATTTTCCGACGACTGCACTCGTAGCCAAGATAAGCATAATGTAAGAGAAATTACTTGGAGGGGTGGCCGTCCAGCTGGCGCGGGGAAGATGGCGGCTATATTGGTTACTGCGGGTTAGAGACAACATGTCCCTCAAACTTCACCCTTATAAATATTCAGAATCGTTTATACTCTCGGCTCAGTTTCAACTTAGTTTGCACTTAGCCAGGCCAGTTTGGGCTTCATAACTTTCCCACTTTAAAACTCCACGATCCTTACCTTTAGTTTTCCTTGTTTTGCAATGTTGAATATTTCATGCCAATTAATTTATCGACTTATCCCATATTCGAGTGTTGGAACAAGGGTATGAACAGGAATGTAAATTTAAATAACAAATTTAATGTACATCTTAATATATAAAATCCAAAAACTATGAACTCACTCATCGGTGGCACGAAAGATGCGTACAGCGAAATTAGGTTAGGTTAGGATAGGTTAGGTTCTCCAATCCCAAGAAACTAAGCGACATTCATATTTATTTTAGAGGTAAACGCATTTATATAATTCAATTGTTGTAAAAGATCCATTTGCCCTAAAAGTTGTACGCATTTTTCGCCTATCTAATTGTTGTGACGTCATAGGTTACCCTCGTCATCTGTCAAAACTTGATCCTGTACGCATATTTCTCAAGATTCCTGGTGTACGAATTTTTCGCTGTACGCATTTTTCGTGTATTCCACTCATCACTGTAATCTCCGGAACAACTGAACAGATTTGGAGGGAAGTTAGATTTTATATGATAGAGACACAGAAAGAAATATATTTTTGAAATTTCATTCCTATGGATAGAAACAGCCCCTCAAACATGTCTTTTTTCAATAAGAGCAACATTGGCATTAATTTAATATTTTTTTTCCAAACAGCTGGTACAAAAAACAAACATGACACAAAAACTTAACTGGTTAAGGTAATTTCTACTAACACTGGCATTATTTACTGTTTTGCATCCTCTTAAAATAGACTAAAGGTTTTTATAGACTGTACATTTTGTTATCTACTAGAACGGCAGCAGGCTGAGCTTTTACATTGATTTGATGGTTTATAGAGAACCAAGGAGGGAAAGGTAAGCAAGCGTAGAGCACTACCACGCAGCGAAGCAAGCGCTGTCAGCTAGTTTGTATTAAAATTAGTTTCAAAGTGAACAATCAGGTACCAGGCTTGAAGCCAAGATCTGGTAAATTCACACAATTTGTGGGCAGTTTGGTGTGGAGGTAGTTTTTTTCTCTTATTGTTGGCTCTATTGGCGTACAACGCTTAGAGATAAAGGATTTGGATGATATGACAAACTATGAGTCAACATTTTCACTTGGATGCTACTGACTGAGTTGCGTGAGCGGGCTTCATGGATTAACCCTACCAATAACATTGGATATGCACAACGTTTATGGTCTCCACGAAAGCTGCATATCCCTCATATTCTCTAATATTAAGTTTTTATAAAGGAAGGTGTAACTATTATTCTGCAAGTAAATATTAGTTGATAGCCAAACTAAATCGGTCATTACCCCTCTCTATCCCAAAAAATGTATCCAGGATATAATTACATACGTTAGTAGACTTTTACAATGTTGTCATTATATTTTCGCAATGTCGTGTTTTTGACTTTTTTTTAAATAAAGACAAAGTACGCCTATGTATTAGTTGGTTGCAATTAATTATCGTTCTATTTAGCATTACACATTTTTTAAACTTTTAACTTATGTTCAGTTAAAGTCATTGTAATTTGTCAGTTGTACTACGAGGAAACCAAATGAGAATAGTGAAATATAGTTAAACAATATTTATTTAATATCGGCTGTATGCTGACATTTTCTTTTTAGTTACATATGTGTCTAATTTGTTTAATTAATCTTAGTGCGCTAATTATAACTTATATGAAAGCTCGACCACTAAAGCAATGATGTAAAAAAGCTTTAATAATTACAATAAAAAATTGAAAAAAACGAAATCCCGAAAGGATATTATATTTTTATTTGTTAGTGAAATGTATAAAATAAAAGTATACGAAGGCTTGTTTAACTAGAGTCTATGAAGCTTATGGATTATATATTAATATAGCAAATGACAAAATCCAGTTAATTACATCGGAATATCGCCAAATATGTATATAACAATTTAATAAATGTTGATCTGTTATTTTTTGTTCATATTACAATTACTAATTTGTCTGTATCTGGTGTTAATGATAGTATAATATATTGTTACTGCAGCTGATCTAGAATACTTGTTTACTACTTGACCTGAAGTATGTTTACTTTACACACTCCACTCTTGTATCTTATGACAACTTGTAAAGAGGTATTCCATTATATCTGTCGTGTGAAATACCAGTTCCAAATTCTAGACAGTTATATTGCATTGCAAGCTCGTCATTACCACTGAAACTAAATTAAACAGAGACTTGATTCAGGAAAGCCATATAATGTCTTGAGGGTTTTACAAATATTTTTTGTCGATGTTTAGGTATTTATCCATATCTGTAAATCAGTGACTGAACCACTACAAAATGTACTGTAATTTAATTGCAAACGAGCATTGCATAAAATGAAGCTGGTTTTTTACAAACTACACTTACAATCTATTTAATGAAATCTGCTCTAGGCAATCCACGTGAAACGCGTGTGCACGTGTGTGCGTGTGTGGGGGGAGCATCAGGAGACCGCGCCAGTTGAGGGAGTTCGAGGGTATTCTGCGTCGCATGAATATTTTAAAAGTGTTTCAACTTTAAACCTGTCGATTCGTGATTTGAATTTCTTCTAGGGTTCGATTTCTTTCTTGCTTACCAATCAAAAGTTGATATGGTCTGGGTTCCTATGGCAAATGCACGAGAAATTCTGTTACAGCAGTCCTTACAATGACAAACTTCTGGTCACGGAAAGGTAGGCCTATCGTAATTATATTTATTTATCATTAACAATATTACTATTATGATAACAACTCATTTTGACAAGGTCTGCGCTTTAACTTTTATTATTTTGATGTATTTTGAATGAGTTTAATTTTTTTTAATTTTTATACTTTATTTTATATGGTTATTTATTTTTTCATGTCAATATCTGTTTAGTTATTATTTGCTTTAACAAAATGCTCATTAATGTATTTACGTTTTTTAGGTGTACTTTTTTATTTAATAAAATATACATTCAATGAAAGAAAAAATACACGTCCTCCCTCTTATCAAAGTAAAAAGTGGCCAAACAGGTGTTGTTTCAAGTATAATAGAAACACTTATTCTGTCAACTTCATACACACAAAATTAATTATTCATAATGACATTCTTAAGTTGAACCAAGATTTTCTCATTTTATTTATATCCTTAAGAACTTCAGAAGTAATCAGTATACAGTCTAAGACGTCAATGGTTGTCCGCTGTATTACAATATATTATTAATTTGGAGTTTGCCACACACTAAAATCCCCAAATATTTTCCTACAGACATGACTCACTCACATAGTCGTACACGCACAGTGGTAATGACCCACCCACCCATACATGCTCGGTCCTCCCCCCCCACCCCACAGTCACATAGTTTATCTACGTAACGTGGGTCAACTCCTGTACACGTCATATATAATAGGTCCAAGCAAGTGTCTTGCCAATGACTACAAATACACTAAGACGAAAAGTAGCCATGTTAAAATTTCAGACCAGTCGTCCAGGTAGAAACTCGACTTTACGCAAACGGCCACTAGGAGGCACGAGCGCTCGCCCGCCTGCTCCCTGTCTTTCGGAGCAGCGCTCGTAGCGGCTGTTTGCGTAAGCTTCCCTCCCGCTTGTCTGAAAAATTCCCATAAGAACTTTTCGTCTTAGTGTATTTGTAGTCATTGGTCTTGCCGAACTCCCCCCTCATCCTACGAACACAATGGCGGGGATCAAAGCGTGTCGTTTCGCAAGGGCTAGAGATGTTGAATGATCCTGAGGGTAGCTTGCACGGAGAAACAACCCCCTCTACCTTAAAGAGACTGGAGTCTTACAAGAATTACAGTTCATATAACCTAATCATAACCTTGTCATGTTCCAATGTTTTTGTAAGAAATTGGAGGCTTTTAACAAATAGAATTCTTCGAGAAACTGAAATCATAAAAGAAGTTACTCAAAAGAAGTACAAATCTTAGGCCTGAAAATGAGATTTTTATGATTATTGTGTTTGAATGAAAATGGATATTTTTATTCTTAATATCTATTGGACGTTTGTGATCGTGTACATGACCGTATGTAATTATGTTCAGACAAAAGACGATATATTTAGGACGTCGTGTTTCCGGTTGATAGCCCAATGAGAAATGAACAGTTGAGGTCAACATGAAGGTTTATGGGCTAGTGGTTGCAGGTCAATGTCACTATATGGGTGAGTGGACGAATACCACTATACGTCTTTGGGTGATTGGGTGGATCAATACCACTGTGCGTGTATGGGTGAGTGAGTGGATCAATAACACTGTACGACGTTGGGTGAGTGAGTGAGTCAGTACCACTCTACGTGTATGGGTGAGTGGGTGGGTTAATGCCACTGTACGTCGTAGGGTGAGTGGATGGGTCAGTACCACTTTATCTGTATAGTTGGGTAGGCTGGTCTCTGGGTAAATATCATTGACAATGTGTAAAGTGTCGCTCAAACGATGGACACTGGATGGATCCTACAATGACATCGCCACTTGATAAGACCAACTTAAATGCAGGTTCTCCCAATCACTGGAGTCTTAATAATGGCATTCTTTACATGGATGAATAGATTTCATTTAGTAACCAGAACACACTCATCATCTGCACTTACCTTAAATTTATGTAAACATTAATATTTGCATAAAGGTTATGTGTTATTTCATATCTGGTTGTGTAGTCTTAAAAATGTATTACTAATGTCAATAAAATCTAATAACGAATTTCTTATCTATTATGTTGAGTACATAACGTTATTTATTCAACATATTTACATAACATAACTTTGATCAATCCTGTCACGTTTATAACTTCATCTAATAGATACATTTTATCTTACGTTTTTAAAAGCACAATTCTATACACTGAAATAAACTAAAAAGCATCATCGCATTGTAGAGAAGAGTGTTTGGGTTTTTTCATCATCACCCATAGAGGCTTTGACATTTTTTGAAGAAAAAATCCTGCTCACACACAACGTGAATTACATTGTTCAAATGACAAAACACACAATAAAATCAGGTTCGCCAGTGTAAGTTGTTCATTATTACTAGATATGCGTCTCCTGATCCTCTTTTACAACATAACATCCAAACTTTTTAGATTCTGAAATGTGTAGGTTTTGTTGGTAGGTTACAAAAAGGCAAACACACTTCAAAATTAATTGGATTAAATTAACATGAAATGTCATGAAGTGATTATCCATTAATAGTGCTACAAAGTGCTTAGGAAATGCATTAAATTTATTTTGATAAATGTGAACAGAATATAATTAAAAGAAAATAGTTCGGAAGAAAAAGCCAAAGGAAAACAATTAAAATCAATCATAGTGTGCATATTATGGAACGTCAAGTATAGAACGTACCACCAGAACATCCAATATTCCAGAACCCTTCTCCCTCGGAACGCCTTGTGTAATGGATTGTTTGCTGGGTAGCGGTTGGTCTACAAGGTCAGGCAAGATAGCAAACAAGGGCGAGGGAGGAAGGGACCACATGCAAATAGCAGACCACATCTTGCTTGCTGCAGTTTTATTAAACACGGGCCAGGGGTGGACACGTTCTCTTGTAGCCCGAGGGTGGCTGGCGGGAGGGAGGAATCTTTGCCTCTAGGAAGATTCACCCTCATGCTTCACGCACACGGCCTCACAGTAGACAGAAATACTTTCTCACTTGAACACTTTGTAATTTTGCCTTTACTATACCTTATAATAGTATATAATAGTAATCACCTTAATCAGATGACGGTTTTTAAAAAGACATATCTATATTTTGGATATAAATAATTTTAAATATTATATAGAACAAATTTGCTTGTATGAGGTATAATAGGAAAAGTAACCAAAATAAACGATTCAAAATAAAATGCATTTATTGTTCATGATACAACACTGTTTTGAACATGCTCAGTTTCTTATAACTAGACATTTATGTTAAATTATAAAAAAAAAAAAAAAAAAACTAACTATAATACACACGAGAGAAACGTTTACTTTTTAAGCCTTAGAATTATTATCTAGATTTAGCAGATAAACAGTTATATATACCATAAAGTGGAGTTTCTATCGAAAATGATTTGAGCAACTTTTTGAACGAATTTACAGGTAAAGTAAGATTTGTATTATAAAGTAGGTTTGTATAGATAGGAGGTGCAAACACAATTATAAAGTAGGTTTGTATAGATAGGAGGTGCAAACACAATTATAAAGTAGGTTTGTATAGATAGGAGGTGCAAACACAATTATAAAGTAGGTTTGTATAGATAGGAGGTGCAAACACAATTATAAAGTAGGTTTGTATAGATAGGAGGTGCAAACACAATTATAAAGTAGGTTTGTATAGATAGGAGGTGCAAACAAAATTATAAAGTAGGTTTGTATAGATAGGAGGTGCAAACACAATTATAAAGTAGGTTTGTATAGATAGGAGGTGCAAACACAATTATAAAGTAGGTTTGTATAGATAGGAGGTGCAAACACAATTATAAAGTAGGTTTGTATAGATAGGAGGTGCAAACACAATTATAAAGTAGGTTTGTATAGATAGGAGGTGTAAACACAATTATAAAGTAGGTTTGTATAGATAGGAGGTGCAAACACAATTATAAAGTAGGTTTGTATAGATAGGAGGTGCAAACACAATTATAAAGTAGGTATGTATAGATAGGAGGTGCAAACACAATTATAAAGTAGGTTTGTATAGATAGGAGGTGCAAACACAATTATAAAGTAGGTTTGTATAGATAGGAGGTGCAAACACAATTATAAAGTAGGTTTGTATAGATAGGAGGTACAAACACAATTATAAAGTAGGTTTGTATAGATATGAGGTGCAAACACAATTATAAAGTAGGTATGTATAGATAGGAGGTGCAAACACAATTATAAAGTAGGTTTGTATAGATAGGAGGTGCAAACACAATTATAAAGTAGGTTTGTATAGATAGGAGGTGCAAACACAATTATAAAGTAGGTTTGTATAGATAGGAGGTGCAAACACAAAATTATAAAGTAGGTTTGTATAGATAGGAGGTGCAAACACAATTATAAAGTAGGTTTGTATAGATAGGAGGTGCAAACAAAATTATAAAGTAGGTTTGTATAGATAGGAGGTGCAAACACAATTATACTGCTTTTTATGAAACCTTTCTTGCTCAGGGGGATGGAAATATAACTCCTATTTCGTCTATTATGACCGTGTATATTCACCGGAAACAATCTCCCTACACACTACTGTTTTAAAGATATACAGCAGCAACAAAACAAACTAAAACTTTCTTTTAGCAATGTTTTAATTCAAATATTTCAAAGTAACTGTCTAACTTTATTTTATATGTCAGGAACTTTCGCCCTTTTTTCAACATATATTTGATTATAAACGATTTTTATCTGATTCACTTGTGTAGGTTACAACAAAAAGCTTCCAAACCTCCAAACACGCCGGAGAACCCTGAATGACGAACGACAGATGAGATGCCAAACAGAAGGGTTGGTTTGCATCCTGACCCCAAAGGGTTCACAGCGAGCGAGATAAAAAATTAAAATACGAATACAAAAAAACGTTGGAAGCCGTGATTTTTTGCACCGCGCCTATTGTGTCCTTACCTGCTGCTCCCCCCAGGACCTCTCGACCCAATTCTGTCCTTACCCGACTGTTTGGGGTCCTGCTGGCACAGTAATTGGGTCATTTAAACGACCAGTTGTTCCTTCATCTACGCTCCGTTATGGACAGAAATTGTACAATAGTATATGAATATAATGGGAACAATAATATTAAAGCTATGAACTATTCTGAAAATTACATTGCTTAATGACCAAGCAGCTAAAGGATGTGATAGTCAACACATGTTTCAAACTCCAACTTGAAATAATACTAAATCGACAACTTGGTAATGTTAGTTACCATGTAATAAATACAGTGCATAAAAATAAAAATTCTATTACAAAATTCTCCGATAGAGGTGTCATACATTCAGGTCGACTGTATATCTAGTCTGGTATATCACACACTCAAGCCGTTGGTATCTATCCTGGAATGGGTTTCACACACTGTAGATGTTTGTGTATCTATCCTAGTGTGGGTGTCACACACACAAAAGCCGTTGGTAAATATCCTGGTGTAGGTGTCACACACTGGGGATGTTTGTATATCTACCCTTGTGTATGTGTCACACCCTCTGGACGTTCGAGTATCTATCCTGGTGTAGGCGCCACAAACTTTGGACGTTTGTGTATCTATACTAGAGATCCTGACGTGGGTGTCAAATTCTCAGGATTTGTATATATCCTGATGTAGGTATCACACACTCTTGACGTTTATACATCTATCCTGGCGATCTTGGTGTGGGTGTCACACACTCAAAACGTTTGTGTATGTGTCACTCACTGGATGTTTGTGGATCTATCGTTACGATTCTGACGTGGGTGTCACACATTCAGGACTTTGTGTATCTATCTTGTTGTAGGTATCACCCACTCGCCGTTTGAGTATCTAATGTTGTGTCATTAGAATTGAATGTACAAAAGATTTAATGTACAAAAGATATGTCGCCAAGTAGCTTTGGGGTTGCATTAATTGTATTGTACATAGGATTTTTTTTATAATTGTATACTCCAAACTGTCTCGTGAGTATTAAAAGAAAGTATGGGATATACATAAGCACACTTTGGTGGATTGTGCCAAATAATCCATATGACTGGGCAGTATTATCTATAGAGATGTGCCAAACTGCTGTTTGAAAGAAGCAGCTTAGCTGAAAGCAGTTGGCATCACTAAGCTGCTTATTAAAAACCGTTTAGCTCAGATACAGCACACAAAACGATTGGCAAGTCGTTTCTGTAAACCGTTGTTGACTATTGCTTAGCCAGCTGCTTAGAAAACAACAGTACTGACTGACTAGTGACTGGGACTGGACTAGACAAGGACCTATGTCTACACCAAAACTCAGCCCTATAGATGCAGGTCGTAACATGAATGGAAAACAGCTGAGCAGTCAGTTCACATCTGCAGCATCCCAACAGTGCAATAGAGTTGCAGACAGCAACTAATATAGAAAAGCGCTTACTGTTCACTGCTGTTGACCAACCTGTTTTCTGTAACTGTTGGGCGGGGATAACTGCTGCCGATAAGCAGGTATCTCACTCAACTGTTTAGTTGCTGAGCTGCTTACTTTAATAAGCTGCTGCTTTTAAGCTGTTTAAGCTTATTTAGCACACCCCTAATTATTATGACATGTAACTTCTACACTTCCTTACAAAAATATTCCCAGAATTTGTACATATTTTTTCCGGTTATCATGTAGAGGTCTTAATTTCATTACAAATAATATTTTCACGTGCAATAACAACCTCATTTTAATTAGTTTTGTGTTTAAAATACAAAGAATGGTTATTTTTTTTATTTTAAATGAAATTATTGGTGAGGGTTTCTGGCAAAATAATCAATGAACCTAATATTTTGTGCTATACAATAGTCAATTATTTCAATAATCACCTGGATATTTAAATACAATAACATATTTTATAAGCAGCTATCCCTTTGTAGTTAACGAGCCAGGCTACTAATGGTGTCCGAGTTTTTTGGGAAATAATTAAATATGAAATAAATAATAATTTTAAGTTATGTATCAGTTTTGTAAAGCCCAATTAATGTTACAAACAATCGATTTACATTACATTTTTTTCTTTTTTTTATCCATACAAACATAGAACGAAGGTAAAGAACAAATGGCCAACACATTAGAATGTCACCAACCCGCCATACAAAAACGGTATATCAACAATTTGGAATTTATGGAGCAAATCGGCCGGTAAAAAGGCTTGGCTGGGTGACTGCGAGATAGCGGGAACCATGCTTGCCGCAATCGTGTGGAACGCTCGGCCATTGCCATCGGAAAGGGTTTCATCAAGCGTGCGAATATATGAGGGCGCTGGCAATGAATAAATTCAGAAGGTTTCACACAAGCAGATATTTTTATTCAAAGAGAGTGTAATGCTAAAAAAAAAAAAAAAAATGGTTGTGTGGTCTACGTGTATAGGTGGGTGGGCGGGTCAATACCACTGTGCGTGTATGGGTGAATGTGTGTGTCAATACCACTGTGTGGGTATGGGTAGGCGGGTAGGCCAATACTACTGTAAATGTGTGGGTGGACGGGTAGGCCAATACCATTGTACGTCTATGCGTGGGCGGGTAGGTCAATAACACTGTACATATTCCGGTGGGTTGGTCAATCTAAAATAGGAGGTCAGTATCCAGTTGCCATCCCAGCTATGTTTAATCAAAATGTTTAATTGACTTAGCCTGTACTTATGTAGCCCATATAAATGAGCTTGTGCGTTTCCTCTGACTAGAGGAAAAAATGTAAGTAAGATCCCATTTGATGACATCATTGATTATATAAGAAAGAGGGTACTCGTAAAACGTTCCATCAAGGATCGTATGAAAGTAGACGTGGGAGGGGGGGATCATTAACCCATTAGAGACAGGCCTTGTACGTCATGATAAGCAATGAGTGAATAGTGAATAAATGCACAAAACCATTGATCGGTCTAAGGCGTTGTACTTGTGTCAGGTGTACAATGCCAAGGAATGCGAGTTCGAATCTAGCGCTTTTTCCGTGAATGTAAATTAATAGTAAATGAAGCTAATAAAACTAAATTAAAAAAAATTTTATCAAAAGAAATTCGTGTGTTTTTTTCAAAGTTTATAAAAATACACTCAAAGAATACAAAAATAATTAGAGTTGAGGGTCAAACTTATGGTGAAGTGTAAGAGGAGCTATCTCGTCCTGCAGCTAGACGGATGGACCAACGTGAGGTGAGGAGTGACACTCTTACTGGGCATAAACGTCAAACTTATGGTGAAGTGTAAGAGGAGCTATCTCGTCCTGCAGCTAGACGAATGGACCAACGTGAGGTGAGGAGTGACACTCTTACTGGGCATAAACGTCAAACGGTGAGGATGTACGAATACAGGTGGGAGTATTCAAGAGAGACTACCCAAACTCTAATTCCACATAGCATGAACTAATTTAAAACAGATCACATAGCAATAACGGGGGTAAGAGCAGAAAAGGCAACACACTTGTAGAAATACAAACACGGAGTTAAGAGCTTTAACTAACTATAAAATTACTAGAGTAAAATAGCAACAAAAATAAATATTGAGCGGAAATGAGGCTAAGGGACGAAACTACTCCATGGCAAGTTCACATGGAAACTCTTGTAAAACATCATTTAACAATTACAATAACGGGCAATAACAAATATGTGGGCACCCGTGGGAAGGGATGATAGGACACCTTTCTCCTAGTGGGCTAAGCAAGCATTAACTAATTTGTACTTAGTTGACGTGATAAAAGTGTAACAAATCGTTTTGCTGTGAGAATAACGGGCAATAACAAATATGTGGACACCCGTGGTAAGGGATGATAGGACTACCCTTCTCCTACTGGACGGACCATTAACTAATCTGAAAGTAGTTGACGTGATAGAAGTGTAAAATATAGTTTAACTATGACAATAACGGGCAATAACAAATATGTGGACACCCGTGGTAAGGGATGATAGGACCACCTTTCTCCTAGTGGGCTAAGCAAGCATTAACTAATTTGTACTTAGTTGACGTGATAAAAGTGTAAAAAATCGTTTTGCTGTGACAATAACGGGCAATAACAAATATGTGGACACCCGTGGTAAGGGATGATAGGACTACCCTTCTCCTAATGGACGGACCATTAACTAATTTGTAATTAGTTGACGTGATAGAAGTGTAAAATATAGTTTAACTATGACAATAACGGGCAATAACAAATATGTGGACGCCCATGGTAAGGGATGATAGGACCACCTTTCTCCTAGTGGGCTAAGCAAGCATTAACTAATTTGTACTTAGTTGACGTGATAAAAGTGTAAAAAATCGTTTTGCTGTGACAATAACGGGCAATAACAAATATGTGGACGCCCGTGGTAAGGGATGATAGGACCACCATTTTCCAAGTGGACGGACCATTAACTAATCTGTAAGTAGTTGACGTGATAGAAGTGTAAAATATCGTTTAACTGTGAAAATAACGGGCAATAAGATATATGTGAACACCCGTGGGAAGGGATAATAGGACCACCTTTCTCCTAGTGGGCTAAGCAAGCATTAACTAATTTGTACTTAGTTGACGTGATAAAAGTGTAAAAAATCGTTTTGCTGTGACAATAACGGGCAATAACAAATATGTGGACACCCGTGGTAAGGGATGATAGGACTACCCTTTTCCTACTGGACGGACCATTAACTAATCTGTAAGTAGTTGACGTGATAGAAGTGTAAAATATCGTTTAACTATGACAATAACGGGCAATAACAAATATGTGGACACTCGTGGGAAGGGATGATAGGACCACTCTTCTCCTAGTGGACGAAGCATTAACTAATTTACAACCGACGTAACGTAAAATAGCAATAGCGGCGAATAGCTAAAGGCAATAAATACGACCCTGCCGTTCGCTCCAAATATCCGCATAAATATATCGCCGGAAACGACCTTTGGAATGGCGGTTTTTATTCGCCCGGCCATTCTGTGGTACCTGCGCTGTAGTGTTATACTTTAGTTGGCCCCATAACCCACCAGACGACTGTTAAAGTTCCCAAACTTCACGTGTAATGGTTATTTTTATCTTGTTTGTTATGGATATTTAAAGCAATGTCATGCGAATTAATTTAATTTAATAAAAACAGTTCATTATGTAAATTAAGGTAAATATTACTGTTTTTATATTAATCATATATACTTTTCTCCATTCTCGTATGACTAACATACTTAGCCTACACAATGGACAGTAATTTCTTAGGTGTTAGTTTTTTAGGTATAACATTCCTAAGCTTGTACAGACTTAAACAAGATGTATATTGGTTCATCTGAGGCATCTATTCTCCTTGGATTGCCAATAGAAATACGAAACACTTCAAGGAGTGCTCTTATTGATGAAAACCAATATTAGGAGATTGAATCTACATCAATTTAATATTTCACAAAGCTGAATAATGATTTTATTTTCAACAATTACATATACTTTACATATAATATCACAACTAGGAAAGCGAGTGAAGTTTAATTCAAACACCTATATAGTAAAATACGAATAGTTAATTTAATTAGAACAAGCTGAACCCCTTTCAAGACATCTTGTTAAAATCAGGATATGACTAAATCTGAAACAATTAATTCGGAATTAAGAAAAGATGTATAATTTGAGTTAGATCCTGATGAATACAGTAATTAATGATAAATATAATGAACCTATTTTATGACAAGAATGTTATGCATCGTGGTAATATTTAAGCAGAAGTAAGCTAAAGAATTATTTTGAGAAAAAAATGTAAACATGTTTCCTGACGATACAAGGCATTACGACATATACAAGCACGCCGCGTGGACGCAAAGCTAATTTGAGGTCAAAATGGAGGCTGGAAAAAGAGCGAACACTTCTGAACACGTTGTGAAAGGCTTTTAATTAAGAAAACATTCCCGTATGACCGGCGGGGCTCACAGTCATGGAGAGGGCATGCAGGTGTGGGGTGCCCATCTCAACCCCCGCCCACCCCTTGGGGCCTTCCCTTACATCGTCCGAATGCTCAGTTCGTGGATGGAATTTTTGAATATTTGATGTTCGTCCATCGCTTCCCTATCCCTGGTGACAGATGCTCTCCTCCCCCTCCCCTAGATCGATAGGTGCCATCATCCCTACATGCCTCTACTTGGACACGTCCGTAGACCGTTTAATACGGCGTCCACGCACTCTGGGGTCTCCAGGGACGACTGTGCACCCCTTCTTCATGCCACGAGTTGTTTGAAATATTTCGCTTTAGTGCAATATTCGGTGTCACAGGGGTTCCTTTGTAAACGAACATTGATAGTGACGTGTCATATGGGCGGGCTAACTGTTAGGTCTGTAACGTGAATGTCGTTATAAATATTGTAGAGTAAAAAAGATTACAATATTGATTAGATATGTAATTTTAATTAGAAGATAATATACATACCCATTATTTTGCCCCAACATTAGTGTAGGCCTAAATACAATTCTTATAACCAAAGAAATATTATACAGAAATAGTGTTGTAGGTGTAACACCTACAATACTATTTCCATTGGTTCACTAGGCACATTGACATTTTCCATTAATATAAAAATTACGTAGATTATTTTGTTTTGTCAAGAAAAGCGTATGGGGTTATACAAGGAAGGACATTAGGGGCAATTTTCTTTCTAATCTACAAAATCACAAAATATTAATTTAAGCGATAAAATATTGTTTGGAGATGGCATCAGGCAACTGTTTGTTTGTTACTTCCCAACATCGCGTTTGTTTAGTTGGATTGTATTTATTATTCCAATATATCAAAAAGAGAAAGCCAGTCAGGACCAAGTTTGTGGAACAGTCCAACCATCATTTACGGTACAGCTTCATCAGGGAACTGTTTGTTTGTTACTTTTCAACATCGCGCTTGTTTAGGTGGTTTGTATTTCATATTCCAATATATCAAAAAGAGAAAGCCAGTCAGGAGCAAGTTTGTGGAACAGTCCAACCATCTATCATTAGGTTACATATCGGTTGGTACAACTTCGTCAAGGCAGCTGTTTGTTTGTTTGTTTGTTGGGATACTTGTTCCCAACTTCAAGTTGCGTTTCAAAAGACACGTGTAACTTGGAATCTATGTCGGTGAACATTTCTAACTGATATGGAGGTTCTGAGTGTTTATATGATTTGTTTACAATATTTTTTTATAATCTGAATTCAGATTTTATATATTAAAATTAGGTAAAATTTTAAAAATATAAAATAAATGAAACGTGTTGGAAAATGTTCAAACATGAGAATCCATTAACGTGTTTCATTTGAAAATTTAAAACACAAAACATTAAATTAAAATGAGGCATCCGTTATTTAGCAATAAGCAAGGCATTTTAAAAGCGTTGGTCATTAAAACACTCAAATTATAAAATATAAACTTAAAGACAGTACTTTGAATAGTATGGAGTTGGTAAATTTGGAGACCATATGTCTGAAGGATTTTAAAATTATAACTAAAAGCTCCTAGCAGTGGATGAGGGTTTATGAAAGATATACGACAGAGGATGTGACATAAGTCAATGATAAGTCAGTGCAAGACCCAAAGGATAGAAAACCCCATAAATTGTAGTCTATAGCTCTCCCCCCATTTACGAAGTGTACCATTCACAAAAATGTTATGAAATGACTAATCACGATTAAAAAAATAAGACACGTGTCCTAAAATGCTTCGTTTTCAGTCTTTATGTCTGTGATTTGTACGTAAAAACCCATAACTCAAAAGTCATTTAAGCTACAGACTGTAACTTTGAATGTATTTTAGACCTAATACTTTAAGACGAATAAAAATAGCTTTAACAGTTTCAAACTGGAGGATGTTTCAAAGTCTAATGCTAAATTTCATGAAAACTATAGTGGTGGCGATAGAATTATAAGACACTTCAAAACAGATTGTTACGCACTGAATAAATACATTTACAGCCGTTCCTAAATAAATACATTTACAGCCGTTCCTAAATAAATACCTTTACAGCCGTTCCTAAATAAATACCTTTACAGTCATTCCTAAATAAATACCTTTACAGTCGTTCCTAAATAAATACCTTTACAGCCGTTCCTAAATAAATACATTTACAGCCGTTCCTAAATAAATACATTTACAGCCGTTCCTAAATAAATACCTTTACAGCCGTTCCTAAATAAATACCTTTACAGCCGTTCCTAAATAAATACATTTACAGTCGTTCCTAAATAAATACCTTTACAGCCGTTCCTAAATAAATACATTTACAGCCGTTCCTAAATAAATACCTTTACAGCCGTTCCTAAATAAATACCTTTACAGCCGTTCCTAAATAAATACATTTACAGCCGTTCCTAAATAAATACCTTTACAGCCGTTCCTAAATAAATACCTTTACAGCCGTTCCTAAATAAATACCTTTACAGCCGTTCCTAAATAAATACCTTTACAGCCGTTCCTAAATAAATACCTTTACAGCCGTTCCTAAATAAATACCTTTACAGCCGTTCCTAAATAAATACCTTTAAAGCCGTTCATAAATAAATACCTTTACAGCCGTTCCTAAATAGATACCTTTACAGCCGTTCCTAAATAAGCTG
The DNA here is from genome assembly GCA_035578905.1 of Stictocephala bisonia. Taxonomy (NCBI): domain Eukaryota; kingdom Metazoa; phylum Arthropoda; class Insecta; order Hemiptera; family Membracidae; genus Stictocephala; species Stictocephala bisonia. The sequence goes on along the minus strand of JAQJVL010000217.1, from coordinate 186,732 downwards.
AATTCTTTAAAATTAATGCATTGTTGAGCAAATTAATAGTAATAAATATCCTGCGAATGTATTTTTTACTTATTTCCACCGTGTTCGAAATGACATGGTACTCGCTCAATGGTTGAAATCGACGTGGACACTACTAGACAAGTCTGGGGTGTCCATGTCGGATGGTATTCAAGGTTCAGATGTTATGTAGGAAGAGTACTGAGTTTCAGGCTTGTCAATTTGCTGTAAATCAGACTAACACTACGTGATTCGGAAGCCATGTAAAGCTGTAGGTCCCTAGTTGCCCTAGACATTGGGTTATTATTAAATAGCTCTTTCTGAGGAACAGTAGGCTTTAATCAGTAACAATGACTACACTCGTTCATCTACCCTCATCACACTCATTCGCCCCTCAAACTCGTCTATATCCTGACGATCGGCATCTTTCTGTTTAAATAGTAATAATAATGTTTTAAATGCCATGATCTTGTTATATTCGTAATCAGGACAAAATTCCTCATAATTTGAATATCCACATCGCTTTAATCCATAATTCAATAGAAAAATAAACACCAAAACAGTAAAAACAGAGCTACAGTCGTCGTGGCTGTTCATGTAACCAGTCTGGTCGTACGACTCGAACAGGCCCACTAGAGCCACGTCAAAGGAATTGGTTTTGTTTCATAGTCGCGTGGCTCGAATCGCTACAGTCGTCGCGGCTGTTCATGTAACCAGTCTGGCCGTACGACTCGAGCAGGCCCACTAGAGCCACGTCAAAAGAATTGGTTTTGTTTCATATTCGCGCGGCTCGTATCGCTACAGTCGTCGTGGCTGTTCATGTAACCAGTCTGGCCGTACGACTTGAGCCCCACTAGAACCACGTCAAAGGAATTGGTTTTGTTTCATAGTTGCGCGGCTCGAGCGGGAAAACGAGAGTACCATTTTCGATTAGGTTAACTTCTTTCTTCTTTACAAGTGTGGGAGTGCAATATGCGTCTTTGGAACTCACCTGGGAGATTACTCCAACGATCACCAATAGTGTTTATTATTCTTATAGACAATATTTTTTTAATGCCATCTCTTATTTGATATTTTAATTATCTAATATCACCTTTTATAGCAATTTACAACTAAATCTTTTTTATTTTAGTTTAAATTAGAATACATTTAAGTAGTGAATAAAAATCAGACAGTCAGGTCACAGTGCATCATTTTTATTTTGTTTTGACTAGTAAAATCAGATTTTACAGTAGTTGTTCAACAGAACACATCGTCTGATGGTTCAGATTTGAACATATAGTAATTGAAAAAGAATTTGAAGCCTTTATTTCTGTTGACAATCCCGAAAACCATTGATCGGTAGCGTGGTTGGTTAAAGCCCAACCTCATATGCTAAATGTTCTCAGTTCGATTACAATCAGAGTTAAAACAAGTTTTGAAAGAGCTCAACTGATAACCATTGACTGCTCATTTGTCATCGGGATACAATTAATTACCCTTTCAAGGGAATAGTTGGCCTTTGTTTGTAACAATGACTAAATTAGCTCATTTATATTCATATCATTCATTCGAAATCTATATTCGCCTATATCTTTAAGATCGGCATCTTGGAAATAAATAAATGAAACCATCATCAGTCAAAATTTCAATGAAATACAACTTTTCATTTATTTAATTTTTATTCTTAATATAATCATTAACTTATTATTGAAAACATTTTGTATTATATAATTATTAAGAACGCAAGAATATACATTTCTGTTATTGTCGAATATAATTGACAATAACCTGTGTAAATAGAGTTTTTTTCCACTTGGTGATATCCTCTTTGAGGGCTGTTGCCGAGAGATTAGCCCAACCGTGAGAGGGAAGTAGGTGGTGTCGTCCCGGGGATCAGCTGTGAGGAACCGGGAGATATTAAAATACAAAACACATCGTTTCGATCCAGACCTCATATTTGGCCGGGATATATATGTGTGAGCCCCAGATTTGGCGGCCGTGTGGACAAAATATGAGGGGAATCAAAGATGAATCAGGGCTGCCACTACCCCCACCATGTCGTCTTTATGGTCAGAGTGATGGATGACGCTCCTTCCCCCAGACACCACTGATGTGAATCTCAGTTGGCCATCAAGAAAATGGAAACTGTCCAAGAAGTGTCACAAGAACGTTTTTGTTTATGCAATAACCATTATTTATTTGTTATCTGATATGGCACGTTTCTCTGACACTAAGCTCTACGTTGTTATATTCAACAACTTATACAAGCTAAGGTTGTTACATTGAAATAAGTCCTTAAAATATCTAATTAATATAACACATAACATTACCTTGTAATTAGGCCTAATCACCTGGTAGGTGGTTTATTAAAGACAAGCTTTATATTAAATAGATTGACAGTACAGTTCATAAAATGTGTATCAAAAACAAAATTTGAAAACTGCTAATTCACAGTTGTTTATTTGATTTTGGTCTACATCATTTGTTTTATTTTATATTAAAAACTAAACTCCTCCCTATAATTGCTAATCCATATCTACTCTCATATTTTAGACTGGTTTCTAAACAATAAATAAGGCCATTTGAATAGTCCTACAATTAATGGAATATATACTTTTTACTAAATCTTATGGTAAAAAGCTTTAAATGACACCCGAGAGAGTTCATAAAATAAGTACCGAAAACATAATGACATTACATTAAGTATAATATATGATGCAAGACTACTTATTTTGGTAACGATGGGATCTTTTTTTGCATAATGTTGAAAATGCCTGCAAATCCTGTCTTTACTTTTTGATCTTAAAAATGCACATAATCTTATAAACGTACGTGTATGGGTGGGTGGGTGGGTTAGTACCACCGTACGTGTATGGGCGGGCGGGTGGGTTAGTACCACCGTACGTGTAGGGGCGGGCGGGTGGATGGGTTAGTACCACCGTACGTGTATGGGTGGGTGGGTGGGTTAGTACCACCGTACGTGTATGGGTGGGCGGGTGGGTTAGTAGTAGTGGTGTGTATTGTATTCGCATTTTCAATTTTGTTACATAACAAAAATGTTTGTTTTCAAAGGTTCTGTCCGGTGTTATCATGCTAAATGTAATTCATTGTTTGCAAATCTGAGAATATCCATTGACAGATCTCAACCTAAGAGAGTTTAGTTTTCTTTTTAAATAATAATACAGTACAAATAACACGTCACACAACATATAAAATTGATTACAATATAAGCACAAAATGCACAAATATATTACAATACAAGTACAAATGATTCTTTTGTTAATCCCTCTGGTCTGAGGATCGTGAGCGTGGTTCACCGTAATCGATCACCATAATATTTGTGCATTTTGTACTTTTATTGTAATATATTTGTGCATTTTGTGCTTATATTGTAATACATTTTGTGTTGTTGACGTTTTATTTGTACTGTATATGTACCAACACGTATTATGCTAAATAAAAAAACTATAAATAATAATATTCATCCATAAGACATAAACTACTAGGATACAGTTTATAGAGCCCACAATTGACCAATAGCCATGAAGTAGACCTAATAAGCAAAGAATAATACTTAATTACAAGTTATTGAAAGTATTTTTTGAATTTTAGGTTGATGTAGGATGGGCATTTTGTCTGGTTTCAACTGGCGTCAGTTAGTAAGTGGCTAGTTTTTTATAAAGCAACAGAAATTATTTCATATTATTCAGAATAATTATGTATTTAGTTTGTTATAAACCGTAAAATAATACAGTATTAAGTCCTTTTATTATATTTATTATTGTATATAACATGTAAATACATAGTTACAAATCCTTTCGATTAAAAAAATATATACAGGGTGGGGAAAAATATGGTAATGCTTTCACAACAACGTTATTTTTTACCATAGATAATTTAATTTTTTTTAGAAATTGTGTTCTATAAACTATAATTTTGGATCAGAATAATTTACTTAAAACCGTTAAATAGCAGATAAATAACATTGTTCAAATTAGTTTCTTTGAAATTAAAATGACCGCTACTCTTGAAAGGATAAACATTCCGAAGTCCGGTTTGCGGCAATTAATTTATTTATTCATTTTGTTTTATTAGCCTCCAGAACTGTTATATTATAGAAATAATACTGTTTTAGTTTACCTTTTTCTGTCGTAACAGTTCTTCAATTACATTACTGCTATGTACATTTCAAAGCATATAAAGCTTCATCATCAGGCTTCAAAAACGTCACTGTTTAAAACATTAAAACACTAAAATTATAAAACATTAAAATACATTAAAACATTAATACAGCACATTTGCCGGCTGGCGACAGACACCAATGTGCTTTACTAATGTTTTAATATATTTTAATGTTTTATAATTTTAGTGTTTTAATGTTTTAAACAGTGACGTTTTTGAAGCCTGATGATGAAGCTTTATATGCTTTGAAATGTACAAAGCAGTAATGTAATTGAAGAACTGTTACGACAGAAAAAGGTAAACTAAACCAGTATTATTTCTATAATCAATTTATCTTGAATAAACCAGTATTATTTCTATAATTAATTTATCTTGTTTTGGATTTTCCGCTAAAAAACTATATTTTACTTGTTAGTTAGTTATCTACAATGAAACAATCTGCAAAAATCAACAAAGCCCCTGTTCTATATAATTACCTTAAATGTTTTAATATTTGTGAAGTTCAACGTTAAATGACAAGTTGTGAACTTTCAATAGATAATTCACACCTCTCCGCCCTTCATCAGCAACGGACATCTTATATATCTACGTTTGTTTCATTGTCATGTTTGTATTGTTAAATTTATTACAAAAAAGAATTGTGTTTAGTATTACTAATAAATTATTACGTACATTTAGAATAATCTAAAAGAAACAAGATATAAAACCGTAATTAATGCTTAATTTCATACTTGTATAATCAATTTAACATCATTGCCAATTATTTGAACAATAATTACAATAAGTAAACGATTGATATAAAATACTTTCCGATTTCATTAAATAATCTTCCTATTTAAAGTTTAACAAAAAGTTAAATAATAACAATCACAAATGCTATTATGATTTTTAATACATTTCATTAGTCACAAGTCACCCGAAGTGTCATCAATTCTAATCGATTGTAATTAGTTTATTATAATTTTCCCATCGGATTTATCTAACAACTTTATCCTCACTTAGATAATCCCCATGAGCTCAAACATGGACTGAGAGTGTAAATGCCACTTTTTGAAAGCGATTGGCTCGAAGTGCAGCAATGCGGCAAGAATACCAACTCGGTTAAGCCTCGGCTTTACTCGGTCTCTCCTAGATCGCAGCACGTCCGTGGTTCATGGCCAACTATTTATTGGCAGTACGATTGTCTCCATATTTGTTTTCTTTATTGTCACCTTCCCAAGGCAAAATAGCCCGTATAACCTACTTGAGGTGCTCTTATATTTTGTAAAGACCCTCCTTTTATATCTGGCTGTGTTTCTTAAACGGCCAACACAATTCTGGCGTCTTTTTGTAAATATGTTCACGATGTAAGGTTGTTTTCATTGAAGAAACAGAAATATAATTAATTATATTGGATTTTTTTCTTTGGTAAACTAATCCAAGAATGTAAAATTATAGTAATTAAAATTAATATTTATTACTACTATGTATTTTATCACTACAATGGTAAAATAATTATGAAGCAATATATTTAATATCTACACGTTGTTAATATAAACAAAATCTCCCAACTAACCTATTTCCAACTACGTTAACATAATAGGTACAATATTTAATGTTAGAACCAGGGAGGTTGTTCATTTTCAATGTTAAATACCTCCAGTGTTTATATTCTTACAATGATTGCCCACATTTCATCATTAAAACATTTTAAATGGAGACAGTTTAAATTATAACTGTTTAACTTTATAATTTATATAGAAGTATTCTGTTGTATTTTTTACTTCACATTAAACGTTTTGATCTGTATAATTGATATCAATACATTAATAAAACAGTACAATCAGTGTTTCTATGCTAAACTAAACACAACTTTAAGATGATATGTGATTTTTTATTACCTCAGATTATATTTTCAATGTTCTATTGATTTCTTGCTAAGATATAAGTTCCTATTGCCTATCAACATTCTGGTTTGTTATCCTCTTACAATAGGTTCTTACCAGCCATCTGATAAATGATCTTACAGTTATCATAAGACATTTTGGGGTTACTTGTAAAAAATATTCCTAAACATAACGAATACTGCATTTATTTACTCCTAAATTTTTATTGAATGCACAAAATATTTTATTGTTTATATTTGAATGTTTAGTTGTCATTTATTAAGTTGTGCTTAATTTTTTTTTCGTGTTAGTGTACTAATTTTTATTTCTTATTATTTTTGCTAATACTTCATTGCTGGTATTTCTTTACTGTTTTTAAGTATAATTTTTATAATCTTTATTTAGATGGAAAATGTTATAAAAGAAAATGTATATCTAATCTTATATTTAAAAAATCAACAAGGTGACTGAACAAGTTTTAGTATGTTAATTCTTTTGTGATGCTACAATGTAATTGAGAAATTCTGTTTGTAGAGTGAAAAAATAAATAATCATTGACTACCTAAAAAGATGATTAAGTTGTTTACATTTTAAAATTATCGTATGATAAATTAATATAGTTCCTATTAATATTATTAAAATAATGATTAGTAAAGTATTTGCTATTTAACAAACTCTATGTAATAAATTATTTTATTTTTTAATGAGTAAGAATCTAAATTTTATCATAGTAACATTGATTACTAGTAATTTGAATATTTTTTTCAAATTTATGATTAACTGTCCAGAGAAATAAAATTAGTGACAAAATTACAATGTATTAAATAAAATTGATTTTATCAAAAAATTGACAGAAATCTAACTCAACGGTTGGCTGTGCTAGCATATTTCTATCACAGCACAGATCTTCCTGGAAGCTATGTGACCAAACTACTGAAGCTTACATTACAATGTTGGCCATTTAACACACTGAGACATTAATTTCTTAACACATTTCATACTTTACTTATATGTTATTAATGAAATGAATTTTATATTTTAAATTGTTTAGTAGGTTAAAATTAAAAATCTTCATTATCCTTATATTGACATGAGGGCTCTTTGGCATTATTATTTATTTAAAAATTATAGTTTATTATATGCATACAAACTGTTGTTAAGTCTATATAAAGATATTATTTTGTTCTACATCTGTATGTCTGTAACTTATATGACATTAATGTATTGTGACGTTTTTTATACGTCCTAATTTATAAATAATTAATCGCTATGTGGGTTTTACAAATAAGCAACACGATATACTAAACAATTACTAAATTTATTGAATATAAAATTAACTTATTATAATTAAATGTATTATTTCCTTAACTTTAAACTATTGAGAAAAGTACAATTTACTATTAGGCCTACTGTTACAGTTAAACTAATCTATAATTACAATCTTCGATGGCATCAATAATTACAACTACTAATTGCAAAGTGACTTTACTAAATTCCCTTCTTTTAATTACAATTCCTAGCTCTATAAAGTGGCTTTCCTAGATTATCTACTAATATTTACAATGACTAACTATAAAGTGACTCTACTAGCTTCCCTACTACCTACAGTCCAATGCTAACAGTTCACTCACAGTTTCTTCAGTGTCCCTTCAGAAGTCGTCCACAAGTACCGCAATGCTCCTTCGTTGATCCCCACAACGAACCACTCACCGGTAACTTCTCCGTAGACCACTTCTCTATACACGGACACTTCACTCGCACTGTAGAACTGTCTCACTGTCGCCGCAAACACCTGGGCTGTAGGTTGTAGACTCACTGACTGACTGACTGACTAGCGCTGGTATCCGGGCCGTATATATCACCTGCAGGTCTCCATCTAGAAGCTTCTTGAATTCCCCTGCGTCCGAAGTTCCATGACAGAGCTGGCTCGTCAACCCAGAAGATTCTAGAAGTCCAGTGAAGAGGTAAAGGGGCGTTCATGCGTAAGCCATTGTGCCCCAAAGGTTGTAAACAAGCAGGGCAGGTGGTCAGCGACCCATCCATTACTTCCGCATCACCGGTTCCCAGGATGGAGACCACTCTGAATGTCACACTGCCCCCTCCTTAAGGCTGATCGTCCCGATCAGCTTCCGCTCCATGGTACGGTGCTAGGCGATCAAGGTGGACCACAAGCATCTTGCCTCTTGGGTGTCTTTGAATCCTGTAGACCACATCGTTGATTCGTGTCACTACCCGATAAGGTCCTTGAAATCCTGTTGAAATTTCGGGCATCTCCCCTTCTTCCGGATGGGACTGTAGAGCCACACCAGGTCGTTCACCTGGAATCCAGTGGAATTGGCTTGCCGGTCGTAGCGAGCTTTCATTTTGTCACTGGCCATTTTTAGGTGCTGACGAGCGAACTCGTGAGTGTCGTGTAGGTGGTCGACGAGCTCGCAGGCGTAGTCCGTTGCGGGCTGCTTTGCGTCAGGTGGCAGGCCGAACATGAGGTCACTAGGCAGCCGCAGCTCCCTTCCGAAGATCATCCTCGCTGGGGTGAAACCCGTAGTATCGTGGACCGAAGATCTGTACGCCAGGAGGAAAATGGGCACCTTCCGATCCCAATCCCGCTGATTGGTGGACACAACTTTCCTGAGGTGTCCAACGAGTGTCTTTATGTATCTCTCGACCATCCCATCAGATTGCGGATGAAGAGCAGTTGTCCGTGTCTTGTGCACTCCGAGACGCTGAAGCACCTCCTTCATCAACAAGGATCCGAAGTTCGTCCCTTGGTCGCTGTGCAGCTCACGTGGCACTCCATACCGACAGATGAATTCGTTCACCAAGCACCCAGCCACTGTTGCTGCTTCTTGATTTGCTATGGCGTATACTTCTGGCCATTTCGTAAAGTAGTCCATGACCACCAGGAGATATTTATTTCCTGCATCTGACATGGGAAATGGACCGGCGATGTCGATGGCGATCCTCTCGAAGGGTGCCCCAACGTTGTACTGTTGCATTCTGCCTCGACTTCTTGTTTGTGGCCCTCGGCTTCCAGTACAGACATCACATTGGCGGCACCACTTCTCTACATCAGCCCTCAAGTTCAACCAGTAGAACCGCTGACGTAGCTTGTCCACCGTTCTGTTGACACCTAAGTGCCCACCAGATGCTCCATTGTGGATCTCCTCCAGCACTTCCTTTCTTTTACTTCTGGGGAGCACAATCTGTTCAATCTGCTTCCTACCATTAGGGGCCTCCCAGATTCTTATAAGCACTCCGTCCTTAACCTTCATTGAGTCCCACTGTGCCCAGTAGCTCTTATACACATGGTTCCTAGCTGCAATGTCTTCCCAGCTAGGACGAGCCCCCGATTCCTTCTCCCGCAGCAGTGGTCCAACCTCACTATCCTCAAGCTGCTCTTTACGGAGTTCCTCCGGCTCCCATCCACTAGCTGGCTCCAAAGAGACACAACGCACTTCCACGGACGGATTCCTTTCTTCTACCTTGGAGCAGTGCTTACAACCCTCTGGGCAAGGTCGGCGAGACAGGGCGTCGGCATTGGAATGGTTTCTCCCTCGTCGGTGTTCAGAGGTGAAGTTGTATTCTTGAAGACGCTGCACCCATCGAGCTGTCTGTCCCTCCAGGTTCTTGAAGTTCATTAGCCAAGTCAGGGCAGAATGGTCGGTCCTTAAATGGAAAGGCTGTCCATAGAGGTACTTGTGAAAGTGCTCTAATGACTTCACGACTGCAAGTAGCTCTCTTCTGGTGACGCAATAATTCCTCTCTGCTTTGGATAGCGTTCTGCTGAAGTAAGCTATTACAGCTTCATGGTCGTCCTGAACTTGGGAGAGAACTGCCCCTATACCCACATCGCTGGCGTCCGTGTCCACAATGAATTTCTCTCCAAACCGTGGGAACCCTAAGATTGGAGCGCTGCAAAGGGAAGTTTTAAGTGTCTCAAAAGCCTCACTAGCCTCCGGAGTCCACTCAAACTTACGCTGTTCTTCGGTGAGCTTGGTCAGTGGCTTAGCAATATCAGCATAGCCCTTCACGAAGCGGCGGTAGTAGGTGCAAAGTCCAAGAAAACTCCTCACCTCATGTTTGTTACGTGGGACAGGCCACTCCTTCACGGTGCTAATCTTCTCCGGGTCCACAGTCACTCCTTCAGATGACACTACGTGTCCAAGATAGTTAACCTTATTCTTGAAAAGATTACATTTTTTTAGGTTTAACTTCAGGTTGGAAGAACGAAGCCTCTTAAAAACTTTCTCCAGATTCTGAAGATGGTCGTTAAACGTCTTCCCTATGACTATGATGTCGTCCAGATACACTAGACAAGTTTCCCAAGTCAGTCCCCGTAGCACATTTTCCATGAGTCTCTCGAAGGTAGCTGGAGCATTGCAGAGTCCAAAGGGCATCACCGTGAAACTGCCAAAGTCCGTTTCCATTCCCTATGGAAAACGCTGTTTTCTCTTTGTCCTCCGGAGCTATCTCCACCTGCCAGTACCCGCTCTTCAAGTCCAGGGTCGAGAAGAACTTACAGCCTCCGAGAGCATCCAGAGTGTCGTCAATCCGGGGCAAGGGATAACTGTCTTTCTTCGTAGCATTGTTCAGTAGTCGGTAATCCACGCAGAACCTGGAAGTCCCATCCTTCTTCTTTACTAGTACTACCGGCGAAGTCCATGGGCTGCTGGAGGGCTCAATCACTCCATCTTGCTCCATTTCTTTTATTTTTCGCTCTGCCTCTTCTCTCTTCGCCCAGGGTAGTCTCCTAGGTATTTGACGGATTGGTCTAGCGTCTCCAACATCAATTTTATGTTGAACCACAGTTGTCCTACCTTTTGGCCCCGTAGCAGTTTCAAACACATCTTGATACTCTGTTATTAGCCTAGCGACTTGCTTCGTTTGATCCAATGTCATTCCCCTGCATGCATCTCTTACAAACTCCGCTATGTCTTCTGGAAGGTTTTTATGGTCTGAAGAGATATTCCTATCAGCTCGTGAAACAGAAGAAACCGAAGAACATTTACCTAGGAGCCTACCTTGTTTCAATGCAACAGGATGGTCATTCAAATTCATTATACGGACTGGAACTTCCTTAGAAGATTTGAACAGTGTTTTCGCTACAAGTACCCCACGTCCAAGTTCCTCGTCGTTTATAACTGGTTCCAGCATTAAGTTCTGGCCTTCCGGAATAGTCTTGTCCATTTCTGCTCTGACGATCTTCTGAGTTCGAGGTGGCAGAGTGGCGTCCTTCAACAAGCGCACCCAAGAAGATAAATTCTTCCTATGCTGAAGAGCAACTTCCTCTCCCCCAATGGTCGTCACTCCTTTCCTGAGGTCTAACTGTAAGCCAAGTTTCGTCATCATGTCCATGCCGAGTATGACGTCCTCCTCAATGTCAGCTACAAGAGCGCGATGCTCAAGACATGCACCCCCGATGCAGAAGGTGGCAACTGTCTCCCCGCGGACGCTGGCAAAGTCCCCAGTCGCAGTCTTCACTGTCCAGGTCGTCGGAGTTATTTTCATTGAGGAAGGACAAATATCTTCATTCAATATCGTCATCGTTGCACCAGTGTCCAGCAAAAGGCTTCTGGGCTCCCCGTTTACCAATCCGTCTATGTAAAGGCTGTTGGTCTGACCTGACAAAGATGCTACGATGATGCTCTTAGCTGGGGCCTCAAGTTGCTGGGTTGACAGTTGCCCCTTCCCATCAACCCTTTTTAGTTTTCCTGCCTCTGCCCCCGAGAGGCTTTACTCGGGCATTTACTTCGGGGATGGCCTAACTCTCCACACCCCCAACAGCGAATCTCCTTCTTCCGGTCCCTCAGGGCATCAAGCACTTTTCTTACGATGTCTTCTATCTTCATAGGTTCTTCTTCCTCTGCGTAGACTCCTCGCAGACGTGCCTGGCCCCGGACGGATTGCTTTACGGCCTCAAACTCTAAGGCTTGCGTCAGGGCCTCGTTTAAAGTGTTAGGCCGGGCCAACTTTACAGCCTGCTGCGTCTCAGCATCCCGCAGCCCATCGAGGAACCTTTCAATGGATAGGCTCTCGTAAACAGCTTCGTCCACTGTGGGATAAGCGCCCCTCACTAATCGTGCGATGTCAGCTTCGAATTCTTGAAGACTCTCATTGGACTTCTGGTGACGACTCCTGAGCTGAGATCTGTAGACCAGTTCCATGTGTTTATGTCCGAATCGCATTTCCAACCGTCTAATCAAATCTTCGTAATTCTGTCGCTCAGCAGGTGGAACGGTTTGCAGTACGCTCAGAGCTTCTCCACGAAGTGAAAGGCACAACATGGACGCCTTCGCTGATGATGGCCAATTGTAGACAGCAGCGGCAGTCTCAAACAAAGTAATAAAATCTTCCCAGGACATCTTTCCGTCAAAGGTTGGCAAACTTGCGTTATTTACGGGTGGACTCACACTCGACCGAGGTTCCAGGCTGGGTGGTTGCTGTCCACTTCCTGAGATCCCAGGTGGTTCGTTGCAGGTTATTGACTCCTTAGTCCCCTGAACCATTTCTTCTAAAAACCTAATCCTATCACCTAATTGCTTCGAACAGGTCATCTAATTGTTTTTTAAATTCGCTCGAACAGTCATCTAATTGTTTTTTAAATTCGTCTTCAACTTGGCAAATTTTATAATTAAATTCTGTAGCTAACTCTTCCTTTAAGGTTTTACAATTACTATTTAGTTTTTCGGTTAAGTCATCTTTCACTTCTTTTAAGTCACCTTTTAAGTCACTTTGTAATTTATGTAATTTCTCTGCATTTCCTTTTAAGTCACTTTGTAATTCATGTAATTTCTCTGCATTTACTTTTAAGTCATTTTGTAATTTCTCGACATTTCTGGTAATAGACTTAAGTGAACTAGCTTCAGTTTCAAAAAGGAATGTTTCTGGATCATCCCCTGCTTCTAGCATTGCCTGCTTAAGTCTACTTACTAAAACTGATTTTGTTCCAGTATGATCTAAGTCCCTCTCTTCTAACTCCCGCTTTAAATCAGCCACTTTTAAGTCTACTAACTTAACTCCACTAGATGCCATCGTTATTTTGTAAAACTACGTCTGAACAATATAGAATTACAGTAAATGAATTCAATAAACAGCTTAACAATAACTATCAATAAATAAAAATATTAAACGTGTTGCTCAACAAATCTATCCCACTTCTGACACCAGTGTGACGTTTTTTATACGTCCTAATTTATAAATAATTAATCGCTATGTGGGTTTTACAAATAAGCAACACGATATACTAAACAATTACTAAATTTATTGAATATAAAATTAACTTATTATAATTAAATGTATTATTTCCTTAACTTTAAACTATTGAGAAAAGTACAATTTACTATTAGGCCTACTGTTACAGTTAAACTAATCTATAATTACAATCTTCGATGGCATCAATAATTACAACTACTAATTGCAAAGTGACTTTACTAAATTCCCTTCTTTTAATTACAATTCCTAGCTCTATAAAGTGGCTTTCCTAGATTATCTACTAATATTTACAATGACTAACTATAAAGTGACTCTACTAGCTTCCCTACTACCTACAGTCCAATGCTAACAGTTCACTCACAGTTTCTTCAGTGTCCCTTCAGAAGTCGTCCACAAGTACCGCAATGCTCCTTCGTTGATCCCCACAACGAACCACTCACCGGTAACTTCTCCGTAGACCACTTCTCTATACACGGACACTTCACTCGCACTGTAGAACTGTCTCACTGTCGCCGCAAACACCTGGGCTGTAGGCTGTAGACTCACTGACTGACTGACTGACTAGCGCTGGTATCCGGGCCGTATATATCACCTGCAGGTCTCCATCTAGAAGCTTCTTGAATTCCCCTGCGTCCGAAGTTCCATGACAGAGCTGGCTCGTCAACCCAGAAGATTCTAGAAGTCCAGTGAAGAGGTAAAGGGGCGTTCATGCGTAAGCCATTGTGCCCCAAAGGTTGTAAACAAGCAGGGCAGGTGGTCAGCGACCCATCCATTACTTCCGCATCACCGGTTCCCAGGATGGAGACCACTCTGAATGTCACAGTATTCTATGCAAACTATTTGGCAAAAATAGAATTTATTTTTAAAAAATCACACAAAAATATAAAAATACATTTTTAGTCTGGAAGCAATATACAAAACTATACTAATAGTGCTTGAAGCCTTATAAGGTCAAAATGTAAATACCAGATTATAACATAATAGCCTAGGCAGGATCTGTAATATGATTTTAGTTTTGGACATATTTAAAGGGCAGTTAGATTTTTGAGTAAATGTGTCCGGGATGACATAAGGAACAATAATTTTGGTTACTACCTAATAGGGAAGAGCAAGTTTGCACTTTTCTCGTTTTTAATTTGATAGGATCTAAATTCAAATTGTAGAGGGAAAACTTGCAGACTAAAAAAAGGGCTGTAGTTAAATTTTACATAAGTTAGGTTTAGTTATAATAGCTGAAAATTATTATTATTGACGTTGTTGTTAATAATATAAAATTTACAAAAAACATCATTTTTATTTTGATTTTTTGGCCCCTTTCGTTTGAATCTTCGACCATGTTCTGTGAACAAAACCTAGTTAATTATTAAAAACAGCTCAACAGATTTGTAGCAAAAACGACTACAACTTTTTGCACAGTACTTTGTTTTAACTTTTCTAAACAAATTTAGTTGTTTAGTTTTCTTGGAAAAATCACCCAAATGAATACTATTTTTTTTTTTTTTGCACTAGAGCACTCAAGTTTCCAAACGGTGTCAGAATTTTCAAAATCAGTTAGTTTGGCAAGCTTAAGGGATTTTCCAAAATGTTAATTTATTTATTTTTCTTATAAACATTTAGGTAACTCTGAGATAATTTTTCAAAATGTTACAAAATAAAGTTTTTGTTATAAGATGGGAATCAACAGATAAAATATAAACAAATCACTCAACTATTATTATTCCTGAAGTGATTTTTGCACAAATCTATCTGTCCTCTCAAAACAGATCCTGCATGGACTAAATTATGATGAATTGCTAAAAACTGTATAACATGAACTGGTTAAATAATTTTTGGAATAATAATTCTTACTTCAACTAATAAACTTCAACTGATAGCTCTATATTATTACTAGCCTATAATGAGACAGTAAAAATACTATAGTTAATTCACCTTTGAACATTTTATTTATTTTTGAAGCAAAACATTACAAACTTTTACCTCCCATATTCTCACCTCTAAGTGATGTAGGGTGAGTGTCTGATCCGACACGAAGAGGAATGAGTGTCGGCTTGCGATAAGAGAGAATCCCAAGCAGCGAATAAATTCAGGGACTATTTTGTTTGTAGGACAGCGGAAAATAAACTGTCCAACGAGCAGAGTGAGGTTAGCGAAGGGTGGAATGGGAGGGTACCACCTGAGCCGGTTGTATATAGCTTCACACTTTATTGTCAGTGAAAAATGTGTGCATCGAACAAGCTGGGCAGTAAATCATGTAATAAATAACTAATAGAAATGGTGTATTAACCCTATTACACTTTATTAAAAAATCCCAAAAACTACTTATTCTGCTTATTTAAAAAAAACGCTTATTGTTAATGTAATGTATGCTTTATTTGTTTGAAAAAATTTGAATAACTATTAATTACTTTTTGATAGTCAATATATTGATAATCGATAACTGAAAGCTTATTACTTTGACCATGCATTTATAATAGAAAAATAACTGAACAACACACACTAGAATAACTCTACAAACAAATTGAAACTAATTTTACACTTTAAACTACTGTATGTTTAATATAACAAAAATATAGAAATACAAAAAACAAATAAATAATTGTATATATAACGCCCACCAAATAGACTTTTTTACTCATTTGATGTGTTGTGGCTGTAGATGGCTTGATGCGTTAGGTGCAGTGCCGTAACGTGCAGCTATCTTGTGGAAAATGTTATAATTACAAGCTAACACAGCAAGAAAGAGTACAGAAAGAACACTAGCGTAACATTACTTCTCTAAACATAATAACAATACTAAAATCTACCTCGCATACTATCAGATCATTAGCACATTTAGATGAGATCACTAGTGATGTATTATTATGGCTCAATCTGTTAAAGAGTTAAAGATATTCTTGAGAATAGTGTGAAGGATTAACCCTCGATTTGGCAATACATTTACATTTCAATGTACATTTTTATTAAATTCACATCCAAAATGCAGGTATAAACCCACACTTGGAGAGGGTAAAAAATACTTAAAACTTTTCTATATTCAAAAATTATTTGAATAGCCAGCAAATTGAATAAAAAACAATAAACATTCAACATTAAGCATTTATTTAAGTATTTATAAAATTTTATATTCTTAAAACTGGCTAGTGAACACATTTTTAAAGGATTATCACTGGAGATGTAATTTTACTTGATTTGAGACAATTTTACATTTGAATAGAATACTCGTATATTCTTTTAGAATGATTTCTCCAGCCAACCCGCCCACCCTTAAGACATCAGTTTTAAAATGTAAAGGTACCAATATATATATATATATATATTTGAAATTACTTTGATCAAATGTTTTCTTTTTACTGTTAATAACAAGAGTTATTTGTAACTAAATATTGTGGGGTGCTAGAAATTTCACTCATTTAAAAAATAAATATATTTATAACATAGAATAGTTTTAAAAGAGCCCTTTGTTAATATAAATGAAATATGAGAGTAAAACTGTATGAATTTAATTGAACTAGTACATTTTTACATGTATCATTCGTTTTTTAAAACAAAGTTATTTAGAAACAGCTGTATAAATATT
The DNA here is from genome assembly GCA_035578905.1 of Stictocephala bisonia. Lineage (NCBI taxonomy): Eukaryota > Metazoa > Arthropoda > Insecta > Hemiptera > Membracidae > Stictocephala > Stictocephala bisonia. Next base: position 169,917 of record JAQJVL010000217.1, on the reverse strand, counting down.
TTAATTTTTGTTGGTCTTTGCATTTATGTCAGTCATTATTCTAATTAAAACAATTTATATTTGTTTTTGTAGGTTTTAAGGGGAAAAGAAATTACCCATATACATTAAACTGTCTAATCAGTTTTGAGGTTCTGTTTAACCAGTATAAGTGCTTCATTGTACAAATTTGTCAAATATTATGAATATTATTTCTTATTTAAAAATTTGGTAATAATGATTTTTAACCATTATAATATATAGTAAGCAGGAAGATTTAAAAGTACAGATCAAGCTTTCAATTACATTGTATAATATACTTTAAAAATGTTGATTTCTAATAAAACAAAAATATGGTACAAAGTTTTAAGAACATTTTTTGTTTTGTTTTTATTTATTTGTGTTTAAGCTTATAACCTTATTTTTTATATCATGAAAAGTATTTGTCAAATTAACCCACTTTCATTTAAATAGTAAATGTATTCCAGTAAAAGTGTTGGCATTAAGGCAGTATATTTTTTTGTGCAAATTAAATCTTATAACAGTAATAACCAATCTATAGTAAAAAAGAAAAATTAGTACAATATAGGAAACAAAATGTAGTAATAAAAATATGCTACAAATAATTTTCAAATCTGTTTCAAACAACTTCTTACTATTATATTATGAATTTATCAACTTAATCACAGCAGTTCAAAACAGTAGAATATTATTAATGACAACCATCAAAGCAAGTGGAAAAATTCAAATAAAACAAACACCAAAAGATGGTTTATCAGAGGAAACCAAAGGTCAAAGAAGAAAATAAAGATTGAAGTGCAAGGCGGTGGAAGAAAATAGAAACAACGGCCGAAGTGAAGCAGGAAAAATGCTCCCCACTACTAAAATATTGGGTATATGTGAAACAGAAAGGACTGGGGCAAGGCAGCAAGCTCTTGGGGAAACCAACACATCATTTGCATCGCAGTAGTGGGGGCGGGAGCTTGGCTCCAGGGACTCGTACCAAGAAAATTACATTCTTTAAGTCCCCCGACACACCAGGTGCCTGTCCACACCAACCCCCTCCCCACCAACCATCTAGCCCAGGGGAAATCTATCAACTTACCCCTTCACCTGCTCACTTTGGAATATTCTTCCTTTTTAACCTTTAGGGGTAAATCTTTCATTAACAGTTTTGATCAATTTGTGCACTTTAATTATTTTATACTAGAGAAATTTACAACAGAGGTTTGGAAAATATTACATAAATTAGTAAAATCCTAGTAAGACTTTACACCATGTAAAGTTTTTGTTTTCCTTCCAACGTGTAAAACAATTATATTGAGATTTTTGTCTCATTGTACATAATTACAAAAAAAACTTATTTCTTTTATATAAACATTAAATTAGTTTTACTGATGTTTAGCAACTGTTTCATCTTACAGTCGTAAGACTGCCTAAAATACATTTGATTAAATATGAAAATCAGAAATTTCTCAATAATCCTGCGAAAAAATTGTTATTTTGATTTATTAATGAAATTTTAAAAGAAAAATATCAACAAAAAGTTCTGACCACTATATCCAACAGTGTCCTGGTGTTAATAAAAATCATAAAAAATAGACAATGAAACCAAGTCCAATCTCTATAAATTACTAATTTAAAAGTCTTCTGAAGCTTATCATAGTTTGTTTAGTCATATTTATTTGATTAAATTTCTTTACCTGCAGCAGGATTTTTTTATATTTTATCTTAAAGAATATACATACACCAGCTAATAGTTTAAAATGTTCTTTCATAATAATTTAAAATTAATTAATTAGAAAAAAGTCCCAGCACTTGAACAATACTCAAAACTGTTAAATTATCAGATTTAGTTTATGAATTTTATTCCTACAGACTATATGAAATAGCCGTTTCGGTTATTTTGGACAAAACTTTAATAGTTTCTTAAAATCAAAATTGAAAAAAAATTATGGCCTATGGTTTTAATTTTATTTTATCTTAGCATGTTAAGTTGTGAATCATTTTCAATAAATATGCAATGTTTCTATAAATATATGTACATTTAAAAACAACATTATTAAAGTCAATATACCTAAATAATTATCAATCAATTAAAAATTACAAGTAATCATTTTTCTAATTTTTCTAAATAACAACTCATTAACTAAATAAAACATGTTACAGATAATAGTAGTGTGAATTCGCACATATACATTACAACCCTTCTCTCTGAAGACTTGTTTAAACGTGTAAAGTCTCTAGTTTATAGGGCTGTATTTTTCATCAGTTTCTCGTGGCCCTTGATCCTTATCCTCGCCTGTTCTAACGTCATTTTATTGCCTACAATGTGTTCAGACTTCTCTAGCCCATTTTAGTGGAATAAGAATGTATTACCAGGTTTTATAGTCTCTTTTATTTATATATATTTTTACTACAATATATCGTAACTAAATCTCTGAAAGTATTAATGAAATCATTGCTTGTTTATTTTTGCCAAAATTAAAATTAACCATTAAAATAAACATTCTACCAGAAAAATAATAATTACATAGTTTATGCAGAAATGACTATGGTTAATGTTGGAGACTGAACACTTTATTAATTTTACAGTTCAACCATTTGAGCCACTTTCATTACTCTTATTGTTTCAGTTAATGTGTGACTGGCTTACATTCAGCCAATGTAAGCATTAAATTAAACATTCTGTCAAACGTGATAGTTTTGGTCAAGAAACAACTGTTTAACAGATTCAACAGATTCAAGAGATTCCTTAACATTGAGTTTAACAAAACAAAAGATGGCTACAAAGCATATCAAAATAGGTACAGTACACTGAAGAAGTGCTGGAAAAATGGAAAATGCAAGATTGTAAAGCAATCACCACACCAGTAGAGTCAGGTCTTAACTGAGAAATGAAAACCTTGGGGAAACAAAACAAAATGACCTACCTTGCCAAAATCGCATTGGTTCATTTATGTATTTATCTTTGGCAACATGTCCAGATAATACTCTTGTTGTGATTTAATAATTGGTCTGTAGCATAGTTATTTAAAGCTTTGTATTAGATTCATAAGCAAAAAAGATTCTCAGTTCAGTCCCAATCAGAGTCATAATAAATTTTGAAAGGGATCAGCTGATTACAACCAACTGTTCATTTGTCATTGGGCTATATTAATTAATAACAATTTATAAGGCCTTAGTTTGCAAGAATGACTACATTCGCTTATCTACATTCATCACACTTAATCGCAATCCAAATTCACCCGTATCTGGACGGTCGGTTTCTTTAGAATAAATATGACACTAGCCACTGGACAGTAGCAAAACGTATGCAAAACTGGACAAGTCCTGTTTCGATTAACTTATGCAGATTGGGCGTCTTCTCCTGCTGACCAAAGTTCTACAAAGGCTACTTTTTTATCCAATACTAGAACTAAAGGGCTTCCATAATCTGATTACAGAGGACAGTTGCACTTTAAACAGCAGACGCTGAGTATATGGCTCTAACACCAAACAACTAGGTATACAACATGAAAAGATTATCATATTAATTAAGCTGAAAACAGCCATGTGAAAACCCTTTCATTGATACAAATCAAAACATATTGATATTAAATAGCATTTTAGAATAGAGGCTGTGCAGTATGTGTCATCTTTATGATTCGCTGACAGGTCCGCCAGATTCTGACAGATTTTTAGTATGGGTTCAAAGGGCCCAGTCCACACATATATGTTGGAGAATTTACAAGACTTGACCGACACACCCAAAATGTTGGAAGGAATGGGATATTTTATTGGTACAAAACATTTACAATTTACAGTACAAAAACTGCCATAAACTGGTACCTTATCACTACAACTAAATTAACCTAATTTAAAATGAACAAATAAACCAGTGCACAATAATTTTCCATTAAAACACTAAGGGGGGCCCGTTAGTGTTGTGCTAGTGCCACAGAAAAAATTATAAAGAATGGGGGAGCCAAAATTCACTACTTAAAACTTTCAGATAAAAACTGTCTTGACATTTTACATCCTGCAGTAACATAAATATATTTTAGTGTTACCTTATTACAGATTATTGTTATCGAAAGTAAATGGTTTCTTATTTGTTGGATGGGATGATACATAATGGCTCTATTGGAGGATGCTCCAGTCATGTGGTTGATCAACAATGACTAGGATACATGACTCCTAGGTATCCCTTAAAAGGAAAGAATCAGCTTTAAAGCATTCTGTAGGAAGATTGATTATTTAAATCTTAAGCCAAACTTTCAAACTTTATGAATAATTTTCTCCTTGTTTCAGATCTGGCGGTAATAAAACATCAACTTCACTGGACGTAGAGTTTTTTTAAGTCAGATGATACAATAATGTGTAGAGAAGATATGATACCTTATGAAGGGGAAGCTATCTGCTTTAATAGGCGTACTTTTTTGGTAACTATACTAAACACAATTTTATATTTGGTTAGGTTAAAGGGCACTAGGCCAGGAATTAGTATATTCATTGAGAGAGATAGGACTTCAGCAAACTTACCTTAGAACTTAAGTCCACTAACAACACAGTAGTAGTAAACAGACACAAAAGAATCACATCTGGGGGAGGGAGGGACAAAAGAAATCACAACAAAGAATCAAAAAAAGAGGGAGGGAGGGAGGGAGGGAGGAGGGAGGAGGGAGGGAGGGAGGGAGGGAGGGAGGGAGGGAGGGAGGGAGGGAGAGAGAGAGGGAGAGAGGGAGAGAGGGAGAGAGGGAGAGAGGGAGAGAGGGAGAGAGGGAGAGAGGGAGAGAGGGAGAGAGGGAGAGAGGGAGAGAGGGAGAGAGGGAGAGAGGGAGAGAGGGAGAGAGAGAGAGAGAGAGAGAGAGAGAGAGAGAGAGAGAGAGAGAGAGAGAGAGAGAGAGAGAGAGAGAGAGAGAGAGAGAGAGAGAGAGAGAGAGAGAGAGAGAGAGAGAGAGAGAGAGAGAGAGAGAGAGAGAGAGAGAGAGAGAGAGAGAGAGAGAGAGAGAGAGAGAGAGAGAGAGAGAGAGAGAGAGAGAGAGAGAGAGAGAGAGAGAGAGAGAGAGAGAGAGAGAGAGAGAGAGAGAGAGAGAGAGAGAGAGAGAGAGAGAGAGAGAGAGAGAGAGAGAGAGAGAGAGAGAGAGAGAGAGAGAGAGAGAGAGAGAGAGAGAGAGAGAGAGAGAGAGAGAGAGAGAGAGAGAGAGAGAGAGAGAGAGAGAGAGAGAGAGAGAGAGAGAGAGAGAGAGAGAGAGAGAGAGAGAGAGAGAGAGAGAGAGAGAGAGAGAGAGAGAGAGAGAGAGAGAGAGAGAGAGAGAGAGAGAGAGAGAGAGAGAGAGAGAGAGAGAGAGAGAGAGAGAGAGAGAGAGAGAGAGAGAGAGAGAGAGAGAGAGAGAGAGAGAGAGAGAGAGAGAGAGAGAGAGAGAGAGAGAGAGAGAGAGAGAGAGAGAGAGAGAGAGAGAGAGAGAGAGAGAGAGAGAGAGAGAGAGAGAGAGAGAGAGAGAGAGAGAGAGAGAGAGAGAGAGAGAGAGAGAGAGAGAGAGAGAGAGAGAGAGAGAGAGAGAGAGAGAGAGAGAGAGAGAGAGAGAGAGAGAGAGAGAGAGAGAGAGAGAGAGAGAGAGAGAGAGAGAGAGAGAGAGAGAGAGAGAGAGAGAGAGAGAGAGAGAGAGAGAGAGAGAGAGAGAGAGAGAGAGAGAGAGAGAGAGAGAGAGAGAGAGAGAGAGAGAGAGAGAGAGAGAGAGAGAGAGAGAGAGAGAGAGAGAGAGAGAGAGAGAGAGAGAGAGAGAGAGAGAGAGAGAGAGAGAGAGAGAGAGAGAGAGAGAGAGAGAGAGAGAGAGAGAGAGAGAGAGAGAGAGAGAGAGAGAGAGAGAGAGAGAGAGAGAGAGAGAGAGAGAGAGAGAGAGAGAGAGAGAGAGAGAGAGAGAGAGAGAGAGAGAGAGAGAGAGAGAGAGAGAGAGAGAGAGAGAGAGAGAGAGAGAGAGAGAGAGAGAGAGAGAGAGAGAGAGAGAGAGAGAGAGAGAGAGAGAGAGAGAGAGAGAGAGAGAGAGAGAGAGAGAGAGAGAGAGAAGAAAGTGGCAGTGGCACAGAAAATTTGTGCACATGTAATTCTTTTGTATTTGTTTACTACTACTGTGGTGTTAGTGGACTTGCTTTCTAAGGTAAGTTTACTGGTGTCCTATCTTTCCTAATGTACTAATTTTATATTTGATCAATAGTAATCAAATACTTAATACATTTTTTAAGTGTAATATTTGGATAGCTGTAGAAGTAAATTCTTATCAATGAAATATTATCCAGTAATAATGATATGCAGGTCAAAACTGAACATAAAGCTTTAAGATAACTCTCAGTTATGAAATGTTACTCAATGTGGAAATATGTTCAATATTTATTAATTAAATCTTGGATTACAATATGTCCTAAAACAAACTTTTGTTAATGCTTGTCATAATTTGAGAACAGGATACTAGCATTTTGTTTGTAAGTAACATTGATATTTCTTTAGTAAAGAAAATGAAAAGAGAAAAAAAACTTAGCATGTATTTAAATCTTAATTTATGAAGAAAAATGTTTGTTAATAATTAACATTTAACCATTGTTAAAAATCCATTAATTTTCTAAGTTTGAAACATTCTTAACAAAAAATTTGAAAAGGGTTTTCAAACAGACCTCTAAAGAGTCTAAAGTTCTTTTCTTAACATACGAATAAGATAATGGCTTGGGAATTACTGTAATCTTATCACTCAAGGAAATAAATTACTGTGACAATGCCTTGACAGGAAATATTTAGTAATTAAATCCATTGATAATGAATTTTTTAATTGAGAGTTTTATGCACAGATGGCTAGTAGGTCAAATAATTAAATACTTTTAACTAATTCTAGCTAAATGTAAACAATACCTTTAATCATTCATCCACACATGTCCTTCCCATGCCTAAGTGAATGGTGTCTCTGAAATAACTAAATTCGCTGCTACAGATTCAGTAGTATCAAACCAAACAAAAACATACGTGTTGATCAAATGTCCACCTCAGTTTATGTATTTGGTTAGATTTTCACAATGTAAGTGAATTATTTAGGTTTTAGGTTTTGTTTAAGGCAGGAAAGCTGACTTACCCATTTTTTAATTACTTTGATAAGTCCTTTTAAAGTTAACACATACATAAAAAAAGCAAAACAAACATGGAGATATTTCAAGGACACTGGCCCTATCTTCAGTCGATTGCAGAAGAGGGTTGATGGAAGACTATGCCAGTAAGTTTAAAACCAACAGGGCTGAAATTAAATTATTTACTTCCTACCTATACTACTGGAATTGTATTAATTATATCTGCTGTGTAAGACTGGAAGTTGATTTGTACATAAAAACATGATTTTAATGTAAATTTATATAAACATCGTGTTTAAAATTTCAATTCAGCAACTTGCTTTAAAAAAACAGTTATCAATGAATTTTCTTTCATTTAATTTCTTAAGTGATAGATAAAAATTACTTTTACATAGTAAATATACTTTAAACGAATTAAAACAAAGCTGTAGTAATTTTTTTGTAAGGAAACATTTAGTAAATAAAATCATAAGTGATATATTATATTCAAATACCTACTCAAATATGCTGTGTATTCACTTTATCAATATTTTTACAAAACACGGCGTTTAAAACTTGGTCTACCTACTACAACACACAATAGAACTAAATGATGCATCATATACAGTAGCACATTGGCGCATAAAATATATATAATGAGTTGCTATTAAATAATGAGTTAACTTTTAATTTTTTAAATCAAATTACTCCGACTATTTTATTATTAATGTAATAATGATATTTATGTAAATGTATCATTATTGCATTTTCTGTAAATGTATTTATGATGATGAAACTAAACACTTAAGTATGTATTTTTGAGAATTAAAATAATTCTATTTTTATTTTCTTTATCAAAACTGTCCTGACATCTAAGATAATAGTATCTTAAAATTTGTGAGGACACTATGAAATGCTGTGATTGTAGGTAGGGAGAGGATGGTGTGGTACGATCCTGAAGATCTGCCCCCAGGGCTGGAGATAGTAACAAGAGACCAGTGGGGAGCAGTACCTCCAGAAGAACAAGACATTTCTGAACCCCTTGAACCTATGTTGCCACCAGCGGTCAAGATTGTTTACAACTGCACTGGCTCTAGGATGTGCTGGAACAGAAAGGGATGTATCGAGCTGCTTCAATATGTTCAGTGGAACTACATGGACCTTGGTTATCCTGACATCTTACACAAGTGAGAGAAAACAGTAGAAATTAACTTTTATTTTTGTTTAATAGTAGAGATAGTTAATTATGCTTTTGAAAAATCTGTATCAAAATGATCACTTTTGTTGTTTATTTCAATGTCAGAGGCACTTTTTATTGACTATTCAAACGTTGTTATGGGAAAGTTCAAACCCATCAAGCTAAATTTAGTTTTTTTTATCGAGTATGTGGTTATTTAACATAAAAACATCTGTGGCCAGAGGATACTGTTAATGTTAATATTGTTAATAATAATGTTAACCTTGGTTGATTAATTAATGATGACGACACTTAATGCCAAAAAGGTTCGATATAAATCACAGAAAAGGATTGAATGATGAGTTAATTCTATATTTATGTCAAGTTTAAAATTGTACATTAAAAAATAAAGCTGTAATTTTTATTTAAATTACATTAGCCTTATGAGGAATAAAATTCAATATGGCGGCAGTTATAGCAAATTTTGTTCATGTCTGGGTTTTAAGGATGCCCACAAACATTGAATGTCATCTGATAAATGAACTTATCAACAATATGTATTGCTAACAAGCAGACACATTTTTGTTCATGCCTGGGTCTATAGGAGGCCTACAAACATTGAATGTCATCTGATAAATAAACTTATCAACAATATGTATTGCCAACAAGCAGACTCACATTTTTGTTAATGTCTGGATTTATAGGATGCCCACAAACATTGAATGTCATCTGATAAATTAACTTATCAACAATATGTATTGCCAATAAGCAGATTCACATTTTTGTTCTTCCCAAAGTCATTTTCAGATCACTATTAAATAAATAATGAGGTGAAAAGCAGCCAACTAAATTAATTTCACATATGGAAAGTGAGCAACAGAGTGAAATCCAACGGACAAACGGTTGGCAAATGTTATTTGACAAAAGAGGGGAGACCAATTAAACTACACTAATTTCAAAAGAAATTAATTAGAAATAAAAAATGTAATGATTTTGATCACTGTAATTTAACTGACCTCACTTAATAACATTTGTCATCAATTTCAATTCCTCGTCAATCTAATTACAACATTACTAAAAAAATCTATATTTTTAAATTTATAATTAAAATCTAACACTAGTATTTATTTTGACAGCCTAACCTCTTTCTTTGTGTCCATCTAAATATATTTTGATATCCAGTTTCATGATCGGCTGTGATGGAGTCATTTATGAAGGTCGGGGGTGGCTACAAAGGCCAGAGTTCAGCTATGGTAAGACCAGAAACAGAACTCTGGACATTGCATTCATAGGATTCTTTATGGGTAAGAGTAATTTATTTATTTTTTGTATTATTTATTATTTCTTAAGACACCGATTGTCAAACTATAGGTGAATGTAGATTTTGAATGATGGTGATAAGTGTGTATGAAGTATGTCTTTGTTACAAACTAAAGCTTCCTTAAAAAGTGCCATGAATTAATAGCCCAAAGACAGATAATGAAAGGGGTGTCCGAACATTAAGTTACAGTATGGAGGACATTAGGTTACACTTTTTGGGAAAAACCTGTATTGTCACATTCCGCGAACGACCCTACCACCTACTTACTGAGTTAGGAATTCAAATCTATTAGGACGATTAACTTATTCTGATGTATTACAATAATTTCTCCTGAAGGCCTAGTATTTATATCATTATAATCAATATGATAATAATTGAAATACTGAATTTATTTCCAAAACTAGCTGATAAGTGGTATTAAACCCATACCATAGGTACATGTATTGAACTAGTTTGATCAATGTTATCCGTATAAAAAAAATTATATATATATATATATATATATAAATGAATAATATACAATAAAAATAAGTATTATAAAACTTGAAATAATTCTGAAATGTATAATTTGTTCCTTTAACTTCTTTTTAACTGAAGTGAAATGTGATTAATGTTGAGATTTTTTTTTAGTATGTTGAACTATTCTATAAAATGGTATCCAATCCATCTTTTAATAGGTTCATTGATAATTGTAAACTTTTATAACGTGTATTTTTTTAGTTTTTAAGTTTTGATTTATAAACACATATTCACATAAACATTCACTCTTACAAGCACATATTTATACGATTACTAAACTTTTATTGTAAAAATTGCCAATTTTTATCAAGGTGTGTCTTTGTTGTGAAAATTTATAGACTAGATTATAGGTTCCTTCATTCTTTCCCAGTATATATTAACTAAGTAAAATGCACAGGGAAGCACTAGAAAAATTTAACAAGTTATCTATGAAGAAATGCTGAAAATGTGTTATGGTACAATACTGATTTTCTGCTTGACGAGATAAAGTGGAAGAGAAAATAATATTTATATTTATTTGCTGTGAAATGGAAAAGAATTTTTGAAAGAAATATAACACTTTTCTATAGATTGCACTTTTAAAAGTTCTAGAAAGCAATTTACTCAGATATATAATGCACATACTGATTTTGGGAGCATGGATGAAGCAACTTATAAAAACCCTGTTTCATTTGTCCTGTTGCTTAATATGAAGAAGGAAACCTAGAGTTCTAGGGTGAAATCTTGACACTTTTACGTGGATTTTTAAATAGCTATTACATTTGCTATTAGCCCCCATAAGTAAAACACATAGACTATACAAAAAATCCAACAAATTATGACAGCTTAGTGATAGCTAAGTTTATGTAAAATAATTGACTCGCCAAAATGATTGTAAAAGCTGTAACAATCTTTATTGTCCAAAACCTGTATAATGTTATGGGCCAAAACTATTATAAAATTATAATGGTGAGGGTCAGGCCCAACTCGGATACCTGGCCCCAAAAGTATAACAAAGTGTCCGTGTCACAAACTGTCAAGTATTCAATGAAAGAAGGTTATCAGTAAAAATTATCAGTTCAGTCACAAAAAAAAAAAAACAAATAATAATAATAAATCGGTTCTTTCAAATTTTTATATTTTTCACTCTGATTGTGATAAAACTGAAAACCTGTATTTTATAAAGCAGGCTTTAACAGACAATGCAACCTACCAATTACTTGATTAAATTGAGGAATATAGCAATATGTTTGAATCCTTATATATAATATGTAAAGCCTTTTTTGTCAATACAACTCCTCCTTTATTTCTTAACCAAACGGTCGAAGTGTCAAAAAATTTGCCTCTGTTCGTAGTTGTGCAATAAGGTCTTACTTCTTCGAATTTTTCACCCTGAAGGGCACGGGAAGCCCTCAAAGTTCAGTTTTCGGCCATAAGATTAGCATGGAGAGAGATTTATATGAATCAAAAAGTAACAGCTGTTCAAATATAAATAATGATTTAAAAAAAATATTTAATAACTTTTGAAATGTTAACAATTGTGTTTGTAATATGATCAGGTTATATCCTTTATAATGTTAAACCAGGAAAGTTTGTAGGCATGATTTAAAAGGTAATTTAATGCTGCTATTTTATGTATCTAATTAATCTTATCTGTTAAACAAAAACAAATTAAACAAACACATTTGAAATATGGTAAGTATTATCATTGTGTGTTTATGATAATAAATAGGTAGCAACGCCAGTACTGTAAATTAATTTAAGTTTGTGATTTTATGTTATACAGTTAACCTATTATTTGTAGTCAAAAGTCTCTGACCGAGGCCGAAGGCCGAGATGTAACGAGCACAGCGAGTGACAGGGTTGGCACACATAGCGTGCAGGGGTGTCTCCTAGTAATAACATTATTACTTAACAATTGTTGACATGTGGTTGTTTTTCTTTAAACACATGGGAAATATAAATGGTCAAAGTAACTTATTCATTAATTTTAAGATAGGCATTTGCAGTCATGTTTTAATGACAGCATGACTCAGCTGTTTCACCATCTTGACTCAGCTGATCATTGGGTTACCCTAACAGGCAAGTTTGTTGATACCCTATCTATATTTATAAAAGAGGATGTTTGTATATATATGTTTGAAGTTTATGCGCTGCCAAACCATCCAACCGATCACCATGAAACTTTAGGATGTTGTCCTGTATACTCCCGAAATGGTTTCTGTGAAGTTTGATACAGATCCATTCACAGGGTCCCGCCCCACGGGCTCCTAAAGATCCCATGTTATTCAAATGGAGAATCTGAATTGTTTACAAAAAACATATGACTGTGTGGTTTAATGTAGTTTCACATGCCATAAGCAGATTGAAGTTCTCACAACAACAGTACTGTATATGTTTTGATTTATTGTAGTTCTACATTTCACCTTGAGAGTGTAGCACACACTACTTTTACTTGATCAGGTGATCTGTATTTGGTGTTAACCTTTTTTCCTCGGTAATTAAAACATGTGGTAAAACGTGAAAATAAAAAATAAATAATTATTTGTTTTGCAGTTTACATTTTATGACATGCCTCCTAAAAAATCTTATTTTGGTATGTCAATGAAAAATAAAAGGCGAGACAACGTCCGCCGGGTTCAGCTAGTTATACATAAATTTGACAATAACAAGTTCTATCACATCTGCAGAAGCAAACAAACTGACTTTGTAATGTAACATACATATATAACCAATCCTACTCAGACTATAGCCTAGATATCCCACAGTCACTGGTGCTCTTCATACCATGATTTTAAAGCCTATTTACTCATTGAACTGATGTAACTAAATTGTTATCAAACAAGTTTACTGGTACTACGTAAACAAACACAGACTGTGCATGAATAGTCCACAGGAGATGGTGGTACATCATGCACAAATATAAAATCATCAAAAAGAAAATAGAAACATGGGAAAACATCTAAATAAATAAACAGCATAAACACTTTATAGCACCAAAAACGTAGTGTTACATTATGTTCTGCCCTAACAGGGCAGTTAATACGTTGTTTAACATTCCAGAAGATTATTCCTATCTAGAAACAATTATAGAGGATTTGTTATTTAAACAGCTGTGAAAAGAGGAAATCTACTCCCTCATTTCCAGTATCGCTGTATTAAGGTTAATATTTTATTTTAATTAAATATAGATTTGAGGGAAGTTCTAATGGAAGATTTATCATCCAATTCATGATTATCAAAGCAGAGGGATTGCTACTACATACTATTCATATGTTCATGATACAAAGCAGAATGTTTGAGCAAACTGATTGCCAAAGACTGACTGATTGTATAATGAGGGAGCCAATGAATTAGTCTTGTTGTAGATCAAGTGTCCATGTGGATAGTCTTTTCTTATTGACTAGTACCTTGGAGACACTGACAGTGTAGGCGGAGCCTCACTCTCAACTCTTGGTGAATAGAATATAATGGAGATAGCACAGTCAGGACCCCACTAGGGAAAGACGAACACCAATCCTAGTCTTTTTTAGAAAAAAAATGAACTCCCAGTATAATTTTGCTTGTGCCATTATTCTATAAAATATAAATAAATCTGACAATTAATTAGGATCACCTCTTTAGGATTTGTCAGCCTTTCTGCTAATGAAATCTTATCACTTATATATGTTCATATTATAATGTTAAGTTCATATTATTTTTTATTTTGATAAAAAGCTTAAACATTTGTTTTAACAAATAAAACATGATATACAAGATTACCTCTTAGTTTTGTTTATGGTCTTTTTATGATTGTCTGCATTTTAAATATTTCAACAGTTCTCATATCAATATTTTTAACCAAAAAAATGCTACAATTATTTCAAAATTTTAACAAAGTTTCCTGGGGTACAAACTACCCTTTTTTATGATTTAAAAATTAATTGAAAGATAAAAATAATTAGAGAATTCAATAACTGTTAATTCCAAAAGAAAACTTTATTTAGTAGGTTTTAAAGTAATTTGTCTTTAATATGTAGTTGATAGTTTCAGTAAAAAGGAAAAATTTTCTGACGTTAACATATTTAAGTAATAAACAGCCAGAAAAATTCACTGGAATTCATTTGATAATGAATTTAACAACAAATTTTGTAAAAAAAAATTAAAATAAACTACTAAAACCATTGACTATAGAATCAAACTGACCGTCCAAGGCATTTGCTGTAGACATGTGCCTTTGCTGCTATCTAACGGTGATTGGTTTCAAATAAGCTTCCGGATTACTGTTGGGCTCATTGCTTTAGCTCAGCTATTAGTCACTTCAGTATGTGTAAAAAGAGACTGAGGAATGAAGAGAGATAGAGAGAAGGAGACCCCTGGCGCTATCTGAGAAAACCGAATATTAACTAATATCAGCGAAGGAAAACTGGCTTTACAAGACAGCATATTTGTTACTTTAGTCAATGCTGACACAAAATCTGATTACTTAATGTTCTAAGTTAAAATAAATTTTCATTTATGTTGTATTCTATTTTTTCTAGCAAAGTCGCAGATCTGTAAGGAATTATTCTATGAGACGTCCAGTAATTATTAGTTATGTTGTACTAGAGATAGAAGTATCTCCCTCAAAAATCATTGTAGCCTGTATTTTTTGTTTCAGAGATCGACCCTCTACCAGAACAAAGAGAAGCTGCAGATAGACTTATTGAATATGGAATTGAAGCAAAAATGATACATCCTAAATACAAATTAGTATGGTATAGGGATGAACGATAATATTTATAGCTAACTTAATATTTTTGATTTTTAGTTAAGAGTTTATAGTTTTTAATTCTAATATCTTAATACTATTTAAACTAAAAGTGTATATTAAGTTGTATTATTCATGCATAGTTAAGTTTTGATATTGTACTGGATAACTGTGAATCTTCCTTAACAACTGTTAATATACGAGTCATGTTGTTTATAAAGTCAACCATAACTATCGAAAAGGATAATAATAAGCTAAAGTGTAAATAATTATTGCATAAGGAGTTATGTGAAATTCTGCTTCTTCACATGACTATTACATGTTAATAAAATTAGGCTATACAGTCTATTTATTTGTTCACAGATATAAAAGCATATTTCAATATTCACAAAAACTGGTTGTATTGTTATGTACTTTACTTTTCTTTGATAAAATTCAGTTCAGGCTACAATTAAAAATACACTATATAATAAAAAAGTCTAATCTTTTTAAAAAATTCCATTGGTGAATCTTTTAGACTTGATACACACTTCGTGATAGACTGATGATAAGACTAGTGGCCTTGAAATCCATAAGTGTTTTACTGTTTTGCGTTTATCTTTTGTACGTGTGTGTGTATACCACTTTCGAAGGACATACCGTAGGAATTTTAAAAATGTAGGTTGCTTTCGTATCCGAAACTAAACCTAAACAATTTATGTATTTGCCCTATTATCTAAAAATAAATAAAAAAATTGAATACATAGATTATTTACAATATTTACAAAAAGATTTTGATATATTTAAAACATCTTCTAAACAATATTACTGAAGAGTACATGGAACAATGATCAGAGTAAACAAAATAAAATTTTAGACATTTAATTATGTTCTAAATTGAAAAACTATTCAGATATTTATGATTATATGTGAGCAAACTTAAAAAATTTGAAGACAAAGTACAATTCTGGTCAAACTTTCCTTTCGATAGACAACTATTGCGGTTGAATTTTATCTCTCTAAATACAGGAGATTTCTTATAAGTTACTCATAAGAAAATTTTTGTTTTGTTTTGTTGGCTGTTTTATTTTATTGCTATCAAATAAACAAAATTATATAAACACCCTTCCATAAGATTGGCACACTACAGATATTATAATCAATAAATTGAAATCTTAACATTTAAATTTTCCTCTATGCTCAACAATTTACTGGTAATATTGACCCCCTTATACCTATCCAACCATATACATAGAGTGGATTCCTCGAACTCTATTCAAACAAGGTTCTCTAAACTAAAAAGAGTAAGGTAATCATACCACCACCTCCTCTTATACCCACCTGCCCATTCATACATGTACAGTGAGTGGTATTGACCCACCCGCCCATTCATACATGTACAGTGAGTGGTATTGACCCACCTGCCTAAGAATACACATACAGCATACAGCGGTATTGACCATTTGTAATATTTACTGTACCTCTATGACATTTTGTGAAAAAATAAATTATAAGTGATAATTGGGTTGATCTCGGAATTCAACGAGGTATTTGAATTCCGGGTTCGAACAAGTACCGGAATTCAAATACCTCGGAGTCACAATTTCAAATAAAAACGCAGAAGAAATTGAGATACAGCAAAGAATAAATTCAGCCAACAGATGCATTTATGCATGCAATAGATTACTATCTTCCAAGTCATTGTCACACAAAACAAAATTAGGTTGTACAAATCAATAGTCATCCCAGTTTTGCTCTATGGATCTGAAACGTGGATACTAAATAAGAAAGAGGAAAAAAACTAATTGTCTTCGAAAACAAAGTCTTGAGAAAGATATATGGGCCCACATATGACCAAGGGGAGTGGAGAAGGAAACATAACAGGGAGATTAGAGACCTGTATAACGACGCAGACATTGTGAGTGAGGTCAAAAGTAGAAGACTAAGGTGGGCTGGGCATGTGTTGAGAAGGAGAGAAGAGTCCCAACTAAAGAAAGTTTGCAAAAATAACCCTGAGGGAAGGCGACCTCGTGGGAGGCCAAAACAAAGATGGTGGGACCAGGTTAGGCTAGATATACAGCGAGTTGGAGCCATGGAAGAGAATGCAGAGGACAGGTCAATCTGGAGAGGCTTTGTTGGTGCGGCTAAATATCACCTGCGATATAGATGGCCCTGGGAGTAAGAGTAAGAGTAAGTAATTGGGTTGATCTAAATTTAATTTTTTTTTTTTTAACTTGCTCAGTTTTGGATTCGAACCTTTAACCTTGCCCTCCACAGTCCAAAGCCTTAGACACTAAGCCACCATGTCAGCAATTGTGTATATGAAAAGAAACATTACTCTCAATTATAGTATTCAAGGTCACCTTGAGCTCTTTCTGTGTCCTGTGGTGATCATACAGTTAATGTATGATAATGTATGTTTATTAATTCATTGAATAAATAAACTTTCAAACTATCGATTTAAATAAAATTGATTTTCTATTAATTTAGAATTGTGAAATATTATTTCCCTTTTAATATTTTATTATGGCACTGTTATCATTTTTAATAGTTTCCTCCCTTAAAAGTTGGTCCTTGACAAAATTTAATTATATGCTTTATATTTGGAAAATCAAGAGGTTTTCCTCCCAAAGCCAGTGAGTGCTCTGTAATGCAAAGTAAATTTGGAATGTTGTCCAAAAATTGTTTACATTCTTTTACAGATGACTTAAATTGATTTGGTTGTACAAATACAAAAAAAAAAAAAAAAAAAAAAAAAAAAGAGTTTGGTATATACAGAGGATAGTATTTCTTTAGTGATCCTAGTTTGATGCTCTGTTTATTATTAGATAATCAATACAAAGTGTATACCGGAATTGAAAATAGCGATAGAATTTTTTAATTATAGCACAGCTTTGCTTTGACAATGTATGACAAGTTGCAAGAAATTGGATCTGCTCTGTCTTCTTCGCCATAGACAGAAGAAGAGGCACAGGTGTTTTTGGGTAAACCAAATCTGGAAAGGAGGTTTTTGTTGGGAGCAGTTTATACTTTATTTCTTGAGCTAAGGTCAGATAGCACGAAATTTTCCAACGAGTTTTGCATGTCTGTGTCAACCTTTGATAAAATCTTGGATAAAACCAAAGAAGACTTTCATTTACAAGATAAAGAATTTAAGAACTCTATTAAAACACATCACATGGTGTCAGTATCTCTAACGTAAGTTATTAAGACTCAGATAATCCAATATAGTGTCATATTTGCTACTAATTTAATTATTTTTTGACAAACAAAAAACATTCTTCCATGCTTCCCTCGATTGGTTTTTGTCTTTATATACTTCAAGAGTCTGATCCCACAGTACTGGCCTCTCTTTGACCGAAGGAATTAACAAATCTATATCAATTTCAAAAGAAATGCTATTTCAAGGCTCAAGTTACAGAGATGCACAGTTATTCACTCCTCTAGGGTTGAAATGAAATTCCCACTGGCTGTCTCTATTAACCTAAATAAATGTTTCCTAAGCGTAATAGAATATTATAAATAAACACAAGCTATCTAAGACAATCGTTGATTCTAATCAATTCTTCTGAAATGATTTTTTTGTAATAAGATGTAATTCAGTAAACTATTTATCAGCATGTAATCTAGCATCTTAGTTTTTAAACTTATTTTAATGTAATGATTTATTTGTACTATGTTTTTAAACGATCGTTTCAAAATCATATTAAACATGATTTAGAATAATTTATTCAAGAATAACCAACATAAAATACTAATAATAGTCATTTTTAACAATTTTGTTATGAAAATGTAATTTATTATTCAAGCAACAGTGCTCGTGAAATAGGAATTTGGGTTGGCTTGGGAACATGGTAACGACACTCTTCGGACCATTTTCATACTATGTACTTTAGGACACACTTATATCCCTCACTCATGACAAAACACAGTGATTTAGATTTCCAGATTCAAGTGTAAACTTATTTCAGAAATTGATTAGGACTGTACTTATTATGTAAAAAATTATAATAATAATTTCAGAGGCCATTTAAAAGACATAATCATAAATATAAAATTGCCTTAGATTTATTTTTCTTTACAAGCATGATCAAATACTTAATTAGTATAAGTAATTCACTGTTTTGAATCAAATATGGGAATTGTCAATATAATAACCTATTAAATGATATAATAAAAGCTGTGCAAGTACCAAAGCACAACTTTCAATTGTTGCAATTGTTAATAAACTGTAACAAATCAAAATTATCATCAATCTTTAAGCTAAGCAATAAATTATTCCTAGTGATAAGAGAATCAAAAATAACCCATGCCAACTAAATACTGATAACTAAAATTATATGATTCCTTGATTCTAATCAACTTAAGATGCCAAACAAACAATAAATATAGTAAGATTAATTGAATGAAAACCTTCATTTTATGAAGCTAAGCCTATTTAGTCCTCTATACCGCTAAATCACATAAAAATATATCAACCTAAAGGCAATCAAATGAAAGTGTCAGATGGATTCATGATGCCAATCGTCAAGATATGGGCGAATGTGAGGGTGTTGAGTTTAGATGAAAGAGTGTAGTCATTGTTACTAACCAAGGTCAACTGTTTCTCAGAAAGAGCTATTAATAGCCCAATAGCCAGGTCAACTAAGAGACCTACAGCTTTATGTGGAATCTGAACCATGTAGTGTTGGTCTGATTTTCATGGACACCCCAGACTTATTTAGTAGTGTTCATATCGATGGCAACCATTGAGGAGATGCCCTATCAGTATTAAGAGGACCAAGCATAGAATCTATCACCTACTATCTCCTCAACACTTGTCCCCAAGAAGCTGGGTTACAGCACTGCACTAGTGCCGACTGGATGGCAATGTGAAGAGAGATTACAGTTGCTAACACATATTATATATATATATATATATATATATATATATATATATATATATATATATATATATATATATATATATATATATATCATGCATTCTAAGTACTTCCTAAACTGGTTTTTTTTATTTTTTATAAAATTTGCTTTTTCAAATTGAAAATAGACAATCTAAAATGCCAAGAAGAAATACTGTACATCCATAGTCTACTTCATTTATTGAAGAGTTTAAAATATATCTCAAATAACCTATTAGTATTGATAATGATCAAATAGACATTAAGTGAGAGGACGGACTAAATTTCTTCATCATTTGTTAAAAACTTTGTAATACTGATTACGCTTTCTAATGATAAAAACTTATCACATTTAAAACTTAAAAACTACCAACACTTAATGAGAATACTAAAACACTTGAGCGCAGAGGATTTATCATGGTTCTAAATGCATTCATACATGTATATAGGTGAGGTTCAATACATATTTTTTGTTGATAAATAATAATTTTAATAGTTTTAAATTAGACATATAATGGAAGAATTTTTTTAAATCCATTTCTTAGTTTACTATAAGTACAAATTCTTTAATTTTTGTGTATAAAGAATTTTGGAAATATCATACTGGATTTTTAGATATAATGTATAATCTACTTTCAAACATTATTAAGATTTTAAAATTAAGACAAATATTTTTGTAATTGGCATGTATAATTAATATGACATTTTTAACATATTAATTTAGCCCTGGAACATTTTTTAAAGCAATGTGGAAATAGAGGATTTGAACATCAATTTGGATTGAATAAAAAGTCATAAACATAAAAAATGTTATTCAACCTAAACATACTTATTTCTTATATTTTAGGTTAAAGGACATTATGCCACGAATTTATATATTGGGACAGATAATATGACTTCAGATAGCTTACTTAAGATTACTTATATTTTAGGTTACAGGGCACTATTTTTTAGGTTAAAGGGCATTAGGCCAGATATTGGTATATTGGAAGAGATATGGCTTCAGATAACTTACCTAAGAAGACTTATATTTCAGGTAAAATACTCAAATACTCATTTATTCACACAATAAATCAAACAGTTTTCTGTGTAAGTCAGCTTCACATTGTAAAAGATAAAACGATAAATATTGTTTTTATCTTCATTAAAATAAAAACTAGATTGTTTTATATTTCAAATAGAATAAAACAATAACTAGTAACAGAAAACCTCCAGTCCTAAAATATACATCACTCCGATAATGAGTGTATTTTACTTTTAACTATTGACAGTATAAAAAGCCAAATACTAGAACCTGCTGTCCTAGCCACTGCCTAAGGCCTCCTCTACTGAGTAGAAAGCCCTTCCAATCAGTTACATCCTCATACCTTTTTTTAATGAATCCAAAGGTTTATTGTTTTTCAGACTTGGGTCAAGAGAATTAAAAAACTTAGGGCCAAAATAAAAGACAGAATTTTCGAATTTGGTAAGTGTATACTGATCAATTTGCAAATTATTTCTGGTTCTTGATGAGTAGTGGTGGCTTAGACTATTGAAGTAATTTTTATTTATAAATACCAAAATTAAACAATGGTATATTAGGAAACAAGGGAGAGTAAGTATGCCTTCTGACCGGAAACGCTCTTTTTTATTTTATTTATTTGCCAACGGCAAGCAGCCAATACGTACATATATATTACAAGATGGTATCATGATACAAACATTACACTACCTATAATAGACCTAATAAAAAGAATAGAATGTAACAATGCAAACAAGAACAAAGAGAAAAATTCAACAACCAATAAAAGGATAACAATATTACTGACCGGAGATCAAACATACAAGAGGCTTTTAGTTAACGAAAAGCTAATACTTAGTGATAATATGGTAATGATCAAATTAAATTTAGAGCTACCGAAACAAAAAAAATTAATTAGACTACAATAACAACAGATAAACAAATTAGAACATGACAACGACTAAAAACTAAAATGATACGTGACCAACTCTATGACTTTAATATAAAATAATAAATGTATACAACGCAAAACATTAACAAGAGAAAAGCTCAACAACAAATAAGAGGATAGCAAAATGTAAGTCAAAATTACAACAAGCTAGCACAAAAGCTAATACTTGATGATACATATGGTAGTGATCAAACTTAATTCAGAATCACCAAAAACAAAAGTAATTAAATTACACTGCAATAACAATAGATAAACACATTTATAGAACATACAACAACTAAAAACTAAAATGATACATAACAAACTCCATGCCTTAATAATAAAAAACAACATAACAATCATAAATGTAACTCTCAGTATCTGAATTAAATAATGAATGTATAAATTTCAAGTTAGAACGGTGGATGCGTGTCTTCGAACAAGCACGAGGCTATCGCAGAAGATATCATCACTCTCAGTTGGGACGCGGTTTCCGAGCCTGACAAATCTTGCCAACGGACTGTAGTAGTCGAAGTTAGCACCATGATGCCTCCGACTCAGAATATCATGGTTTCTGGTGCTTGTTGGGACTATAAAGTCCAGTTCAGCTTGAAGATCAGGACATTGCACTTAGCCGTGAATAATCTTCACAAGAAAGCACAAGTCAGCGATGTCACGACGGAGGACAAGAGGGGGAGGTTTAGTTGTGAAGATAAAATATCTACAGGTACCTCCAGATAGTCATAGGCCAGTCGTACTCCAACCAGACGAACGAAGCGGCGCTGTATAGCTTCTAATCTCTCTCTGGCGCCAAATGTGTAAGGAGACCACACTTGAGATGTATATTCTTCGAGCTGCCTTACAAGTGAGCAATAAAGGAAGCGAAAAGCTGCAGGGTGGCTGATACCCCTAGAGAACCTTGACAGGAAACCAAGCATCTTGTTCGCCTGACTACAAATATCATCGATGTGTCCAGAAAAACATAAGTCATAATTGAATTGTACGCCTAGGTCTTTAACACTTTGGTGTCTAGGGATTTGGGTACCAGAAATTAAGTACTTATATACATTCAGAGTTTTAATCCTATGATACTTAACAACAGAGCACTTGTTGGGGTTTGCGGACATATTGTTGTTGACACACCAATCCTCTACTGCAGAAAGACTGTCCTGGATCCCCTGCGAGTCCACTGGCGAGGAAACAACAGAGAAGATCTTCAGATCATCGGCAAACAGCAAAGCGTTGTTGCCAACCCTCTCCAAAAGATCGTTTATTTGAAGAGGGAGGGGCCCAACAATGAGCCCTGTGGGACACCCAAAGATGGCGAGAAGTTGGATGAAGCATAGTTACCCATTTTAACTATGAGAACGACCACTCAAATAATCAGTTATCCAGGATAATAGAGGATAAGCAATCCCCTCAATTTTGCGATGAGGATAGAGTGGTCGACTTTGTCGAAAGCTTTAGCCATATCAATATAGATTGTATCGACCTGTTTATTGCTGCGGATGGCAACCAAGACGTACTCCTGGAACAATAGGAGGTTAGAAACCATTGACTTGCCACTTTCAAATTCATGCCGAGACGGGTGAATAACTTTAGATAGATGTGGATTCAGCCAGTACAGAACGATGCTTTCAAATGTTTTCCCAATATAAAGGAGAATAGTAATTAGGCGATAATTCCTAACATTGGATTTATCACCGGCCTTATGCAGGGGAACGATGTAACCATTCTTTAAAACCTTAGGAAAGACTCCTCTTACAAGTGATTCGTTAAAGAGAATTGTTAAGGGTTCTGCAATAAGATAATGGCAGTAATGTAGAGCAGAAGGCGGAATATTGTCAAGCCCCCTTAGCAGTATTCAGACCCTCCAGTTTACGAAGAACGTCTTCATTGTTAACTTTTATGCTGCTAAGGCTATCAAAAATAGGATAATCGAAGTGAGTTGCACTTTGAGATACCGGAGCATATACAGATTTGAAGTAAGAGGGAAAAAGTTGGCATTTGCTTAAAGTGTCGCTAGCATCACTGCCATCAAGATGTAAACAAGGTGGTGTCTCAGGTGCTCTTCGCTGAGCGTACCCAAATGTACACTAGTACCCAAAATGCACGTGGATTTGAAGAGATGTGTGACTCAACATTGGACAAATAACACTTGTAGCATTCACTGGCCATGGATTTGCACACATTTCTAAGACTTGCAAATTCATAGTAATGTGCTAGGTTTAGGCTGGTTTTATAACGTTTATGCGCTAATATTACTGAATAACAAGCAGCTTGAGATCGGTAGAAAACCATCTAGGAAAATTAGGGATTCCAAATTTCTTCATTGGGCTAGCATTGAGAGTAACATTCTCCAAGATATTGCTCAAAATAACAAACTTCTCGTCTATCGAGATGTAAAAACTTTAGGGAGATCACACTTCCATAGATTGTGACTCTCGTAGGTACTGGAATTTAACACAGAGTTCTGCACTATAACATTAGATGATAGAGAAGGGTGATGCACATCGGAAAAAACTAACCAGTCGGATTCCTCAGAAACTTGAATCTCCCCATCAGAGCAAACGATCAAGTCAAGTGATACACCTCTATGTTTTCTAATGTGATTGATTTGGTGAAGGGAATGTAAAGACGACATGTCTCTAAGGCAATCACCGGCTAGGCGGGCAGCGCACGTTGCTGGTAAACTCAAGTCAAAATCTGGTAGGTTGAAGTCACCAAATATGAAATGGTCTTGGGATTAGCCAACTCAATTACTTCATTAACAGTATCGGAGAAGTCACTATGT
The DNA here is from genome assembly GCA_035578905.1 of Stictocephala bisonia. Classification (NCBI taxonomy): domain Eukaryota; kingdom Metazoa; phylum Arthropoda; class Insecta; order Hemiptera; family Membracidae; genus Stictocephala; species Stictocephala bisonia. Next base: position 145,540 of record JAQJVL010000217.1, on the reverse strand, counting down.
ACAGAAGGAGAGCTTGATGGTGGAATATAGACACATGACAACAGCAGGCTGATATAAGGACTGTAACATGAACAAATACAGATTCAACATTGAATCTACTATGAAGTCGCTTATGTACAATATTATTACGAATAGCAAGAAAGGAACCCCCACCAGACCATTAATGCCACCGTAAGTGTATGGGTGGGCGGGTGGGTAATGCCACCGTAAGTGTGTAGGTGGGCAGATAGGTTAACAATATCTTCATACATATATTAATCCATAATTTGTCTTCCTTTTATCAATAAGGAAATTTATGGACCTATGTTAGAGTAATGACAGCACCAGTGGTGTCTAGCTATTTGAGGCAACGTATGACGATATACATGTATTTAACATAGGAGTATTTAACATGTATTTAACGATATACATGTATTTACAGCTTTACAACTGTCTCGCTGGTTCATGCCCTAAATGGTCCTGAGTGCTCTCTTCTGTAGGGCAAAGATTCTGAGGAAATCGTGCTGACAACAAAAAAAGAGATATAGCTTCAGTTAACTTACATAAGAAGATTTATATTTTAGTTTAAAGGGCACTAGTCCAGGTATTAGTATATAGAGACATTACTCAATATATCTCTATATGGCTTCAGTTAACTTACGTAAGAAGACTTATATTTTAGTTTAAAGGGCACTAGTCCAGGTATTAGTATATAGAGATATGGCTTCACTTAACTTACCTAAGAAGACTTATATTTTAGTTTAAAGGGCACTAGTCCAGGTATTAGTATATAGAGATATGGCTTCATTTAACTTACCTAAGAAGATTTATATTTTAGTTTAAAGGGCACTAGTCCAGGTATTAGTATATAGAGATATGGCTTCACTTAACTTACCTAAGAAGACTTATATTTTAGTTTAAAGGGCACTAGTCCAGGTATTAGTATATAGAGATATGGCTTCACTTAACTTACCTAAGAAGATTTATATTTTAGTTTAAAGGGCACTAGGCCAGGTATTAGTGTATAGAGACATTACTCAATATATCTCTATATGGCTTCAGTTAACTTACCTAAGAAGACTTATATTTTAGTTTAAAGGGCACTAGTCCAGGTATTAGTATATAGAGATATGGCTTCACTTAACTTACCTAAGAAGACTTATATTTTAGTTTAAAGGGCACTAGTCCAGGTATTAGTATATAGAGATATGGCTTCAGTTAACTTACCTAAGAAGACTTATATTTTAGTTTAAAGGGCACTAGTCCAGGTATTAGTATATAGAGATATGGCTTCACTTAACTTACCTAAGAAGATTTATATTTTAGTTTAAAGGGCACTAGTCCAGGTATTAGTATATAGAGATATGGCTTCACTTAACTTACCTAAGAAGACTTATATTTTAGTTTAAAGGGCACTTGTCCAGGTATTAGTATATAGAGATATGGCTTCACTTAACTTACCTAAGAAGATTTATATTTTAGTTTAAAGGGCACTAGGCCAGGTATTAGTGTATAGAGATATGGCTTCAGTTAACTTACCTAAGAAGACTTATATTTTAGTTTAAAGGGCACTAGTCCAGGTATTAGTATATAGAGATATGGCTTCACTTAACTTACCTAAGAAGACTTATATTTTAGTTTAAAGGGCACTAGGCCAGGTATTAGTGTATAGAGATATGGCTTCACTTAACTTACCTAAGAAGACTTATATTTTAGTTTAAAGGGCACTAGGCCAGGTATTAGTGTATAGAGATATGGCTTCACTTAACTTACCTAAGAAGATTTATATTTTAGTTTAAAGGGCACTAGGCCAGGTATTAGTATATAGAGATATGGCTTCATTTAACTGACCTAAGAAGATTTATATTTTAGTTTAAAGGGCACTAGGCCAGGTATTAGTGTATAGAGATATGGCTTCACTTAACTTACCTAAGAAGACTTATATTTTAGTTTAAAGGGCACTAGGCCAGGTATTAGTGTATAGAGATATGGCTTCACTTAACTTACCTAAGAAGACTTATATTTTAGTTTAAAGGGCACTAGGCCAGGTATTAGTGTATAGAGATATGGCTTCAGTTAACTTACCTAAGAAGACTTATATTTTAGTTTAAAGGGCACTAGGCCAGGTATTAGTGTATAGAGATATGGCTTCACTTAACTTACCTAAGAAGATTTATATTTTAGTTTAAAGGGCACTAGGCCAGGTATTAGTGTATAGAGATATGGCTTCACTTAACTTACCTAAGAAGACTTATATTTTAGTTTAAAGGGCACTAGGCCAGGTATTAGTGTATAGAGATATGGCTTCAGTTAACTTACCTAAGAAGACTTATATTTTAGTTTAAAGGGCACTAGTCCAGGTATTAGTATATAGAGATATGGCTTCAGTTAACTTACGTAAGAAGACTTATATTTTAGTTTAAAGGGCACTAGTCCAGGTATTAGTATATAGAGATATTACTCAATATATCTCTATATGGCTTCAGTTAACTTACCTAAGAAGACTTATATTTTAGTTTAAAGGGCACTAGTCCAGGTATTAGTGTATAGAGATATGGATTCACTTAACTTACCTAAGAAGATTTATATTTTAGTTTAAAGGGCACTAGTCCAGGTATTAGTATATAGAGATATGGCTTCAGTTAACTTACCTAAGAAGACTTATATTTTAGTTTAAAGGGCACTAGTCCAGGTATTAGTGTATAGAGATATGGATTCACTTAACTTACCTAAGAAGACTTATATTTTAGTTTAAAGGGCACTAGTCCAAGTATTAGTATATAGAGATATGGCTTCAGTTAACTTACCTAAGAAGACTTATATTTTAGTTTAAAGGGCACTAGGCCAGGTATTAGTATATAGAGATATTACTCAATATATCTCTATATGGCTTCAGTTAACTTACCTAAGAAGACTTATATTTTAGTTTAAAGGGCACTAGTCCAGGTATTAGTGTATAGAGATATGGATTCACTTAACTTACCTAAGAAGATTTATATTTTAGTTTAAAGGGCACTAGGCCAGGTATTAGTGTATAGAGATATGGCTTCACTTAACTTACCTAAGAAGACTTATATTTTAGTTTAAAGGGCACTAGTCCAGGTATTAGTATATAGAGATATGGCTTCACTTAACTTACCTAAGAAGACTTATATTTTAGTTTAAAGGGCACTAGTCCAGGTATTAGTATATAGAGATATTACTCAATATATCTCTATATGGCTTCAGTTAACTTACCTAAGAAGACTTATATTTTAGTTTAAAGGGCACTAGTCCAGGTATTAGTATATAGAGATATGGCTTCACTTAACTTACCTAAGAAGACTTATATTTTAGTTTAAAGGGCACTAGTCCAGGTATTAGTATATAGAGATATGGCTTCATTTAACTTACCTAAGAAGACTTATATTTTAGTTTAAAGGGCACTAGTCCAGGTATTAGTATATAGAGATATTACTCAATATATCTCTATATGGCTTCAGTTAACTTACGTAAGAAGACTTATATTTTAGTTTACAGGGCACTACAAGGCCAGGCATTAGTATATGGGAATAATGTGGCTTCAGATAAATTACCTAAGACGACTTATATTTTAGTTTAAAGGGCACTAGTCCAGGTATTAGTATATAGAGATATTACTCAATATATCTCTATATGGCTTCAGTTAACTTACGTAAGAAGACTTATATTTTAGTTTAAAGGGCACTACAAGGCCAGGCATTAGTATATGGGAATAATGTGGCTTCAGATAAATTACCTAAGACGACTTATATTTTAGGTTAAAGGGCACTAGTCCAGGTATTAGTATATAGAGATATGGCTTCATTTAACTTACCTAAGAAGATTTATATTTTAGTTTAAAGGGCACTAGTCCAGGTATTAGTATATAGAGATATTACTCAATATATCTCTATATGGCTTCAGTTAACTTACGTAAGAAGACTTATATTTTAGTTTAAAGGGCACTACAAGGCCAGGCATTAGTATATGGGAATAATGTGGCTTCAGATAAATTACCTAAGACGACTTATATTTTAGGTTAAAGGGCACTAGGAGTATGAGTATATTTGGGTTTTAGATATTAGTATATTACGAGAGGCAATATGGTTTCAGATGACTTACCTAAGAAGACGTATATTTTAGGTTAAAGAGTGCTAAGCCAGGAATTAGTATATTGAAACGATAATATGGCTTCAGAAAACATACCAAAGACTTAAATTTTCAGTAGCAGTGGGTACTTTTCTCACGTGAGTAGACTGCTAGATTTGTTTTATATTCACCTAAGGATAGTGTCAGTGGCACTGAAAATGTATGTCATGTGATTTTTCTTTATATGTTTACTACTGTAAAGTGTTAGTAGACTTGCCGTCTTAGGTAAGTTTTCTGATGTTGTATTTCTTTGTATATTATTTCTTATGCTGGGTTTTGGAACAAGATTTGTGGGATCTAAGACATCTTCTAGACTTGAGGAATATCCAATTTATAAAAGTAGATTGTTGTATTGACAAATTATTGTTAAAGTATTAAAAACTACAATTGTGTTTCCGCATTGCAGCTGCAAAACTTCATATAAAAAGCTTGATCAATTTAACGAGATGTTGTGTTTTGATTGATGAAAATATCATTATTTAATAGTGTAGTACAAAAACATATTCTTCAATAATTTTAAATACTTGGGGATGATTATGCGAACAGAGACAATAAATCAAATTTAAGAAAAATTACAAAAACTAAATATAAAACATTTACATTTTAGAGTAATTAGAAAGTTGGCTTTATTTACTTCTATTGCTTTGTGAAAACCCCTTCTCCAAGTAATATCAAGAATCTTTATGTTCTTGATGTGCCTTATTATAAGCTGTTACAGAAATTTTGCAACTGAGTATTTTATTCATTAAATGTATTTTGTTTTGTTTATTATGTTTTGCCATTAATTACTCATTGACATTGTAACACATTATTCCAATAAGAGTATTTTTTTTTCATTAAAAAATGTTCAACAATTCATTTATATGGTCGGGCATGCTAAAATCTTTTTGACAGTTTATATTTTCATATTATAGCAAAGCACAGGTTTTTAGCTGGTAACTTGAAAATTTGTCAAGCAAATAGACTGAACTAAAGATAAAGTTGTTCAATATTGAAAGAAGATTAATCATTATTTGTAGATTGTTCAGTAGCAGTGGTATCCATCCAACAAATAGTATATCCTTTGAGCCTGACTACCCTGAAGATGTACAAGTAGTGAGGAGGGAGGAGTGGGGAGCCCTACCGTCTCGGATTGTAAAGAATGAGCCACTTCGATTGCTAAAGGCTCCAGTTGGAAATGTCTTCTTTAACGACACATCCACATCCTTGTGTGGCAGCCTAGAGGAGTGCTCTAAAATACTGCGGGTTCTTCAGGAAAACCATATGAGGATTGATTGGCCAGACATAACACATAAGTTAGACCCTTTCATTTTTATTGTATTTATTTGTTAGCTTTTGTTATTTTATTTATTTTACAAAATCAAACTGTAAAGAGAGATGTAGTGTTTTATACAGGGTATTCATAAAAAAACATAATTTAAGATTTCTAGTCCAGTACCTGGACGTTTTGGGAAGACATTTTTTAGGATACTACTAATTTACTTGAAAATTTGATAGTAACTAGGGAAAGACCCAAAAATCAAACATAATACAGTGCCGATGGACATTGGGGGTAAAAACCACCCCTTTTTAGGGACAAAAATTCTGACATGAAAACAGCTACAGAAATCGATACATTGTCTTATTTTAAGCTTAAAATATACTTGAACATTTTTTCGTCAAGTCGATATTTTCGGAGTTGTTTATGATTGAAAGAGTCAATTCAATCAGGCTAAAAAAACTGCACTTTTTCTAACAGTTTTTCACGTATACCTTAAAAAGTTTAGATTTTATTGAGAAAAGTGCTATTACTAAGCATAAAGCTCATAAAATATCAAACAGATTATTTTATTGTTTTTATCGTAGGTACAATTCTGACAAAGTTCACCAAAGGTGTTACAACTTTTGTTGACTATCGAGACAGATACCTTCAACACCGAATAGTAGAAAAACTAAGAGTTATTCAATGATAACCTATTTGATCTTTTTTATAGTACGTAAAAGGTCCTTTAAAATAAGTTTTTGGCCAATTCAATATCATTCAAATTGGCGGAGTTGTGACCAAAAGAAAAATTTGTATTCACTTCGGTTATGAAAAATTGGCTTACTAACTACTAACATTTACGCAATTTATAAAATTAACTTTGGTCCATCTATAATTTGCTTTGTTAAGTAGTGTAAAGACGTTCTAGGAGTTTGGTCAATTTACAATGCATTATAATAAGAAAAGTTCAGTTCATATATACAATAATTTTTTAATTTATTTCAAAATTTTGTTTCTTTTCAAAGAAACTCGAAACTATACAAATTATGTAAGAAAACAATTGAATACAAAAATGAACCTTTTTTTTTTTGGCAGAACTTTTGTTATTTTTTCTAGAATGGAAACTTATAGAGATACTGCTGTTTGAAAATTTTACCTTAAGCAAAACCCAACGTATCGGAGCATTTTAACTTAATTTTTTTTTTAAATAATTTAAAAAATGTACAATGCATCATAAAAAAGTTCAATCTATATAAATTGCATTTTTAAATTTTTTCAATAGCGGCGGTTCTTACGGGTAGTCCGATATAATGATGTATAATGAATTATGTTCTAGAACAAGAAACAATTTTCATTTTTTATATACAAATAGTAATTTTACATATTTTCAACATTTAAACTGCCTTTATTCATTTTTCTCAGTAGGGGTGGTTTTTAGGGGTTTTCCAATACAATAAGGCTTAGTAAATTATGTTCTAAATGGCAGTAAATGGAATTAATTGCCATTTTTAATGTACAAACATTAATTTAACATTTAAAACCTACTTTTTATAGTTTTTCTCAGCAAGGGTGGCTTTAAAGGGTTGAAACCTATGATATTTAGATGAATTAAGTTCTATAACAGGAATTACAATATATTCTAAGAATAAAAACGTGATTTTAGAATATAATTCGATTTAGACTGTCATTTGTTTATCGATAGGGGTGGTTTCACCCCTAAAAATTAAACAACACCTATCAGTTTGATATCACGTTTGAATTAAAGAGTTAGACAAGCTTAACTACAAATTTTCAGTCGAATCATTGCTATCCTAAAGAATTTCAGAGTAATGTCCTATTTTACGTTCAGGTACTAGACTATTCAGGATATGATTACTTACATGAAAACTAAGAAAAAAATTCCCATAAACATATGTTCTAAAACGCATAGTTTTCCGTCTGTCTATCTGAATATGTTTTTTGCATAATTTATCATATCTTAACAGCCCCTGAAGCAGGGAAGTACCCGGGGGGGGGGGGGTCCTGGGTGTACGGACACCCCCAAAATTTTCAACCTTTTTTGAGCGAGAGAAGCGAGCATCTGTGAGTCACATACGCGTTCTGTGACGTTGTTGGCCAGATACACACCCTCTCAGATAGTCCACGGAACTGTTTTATGTAATGGAACTGTAGTCAATGATAATGGAACTAATGCCATTTCAATATGTATTTTATGAATTATATAATCATGTGACATTTTAGCAATCATTATATTGTGCAGTGAACTATTAAGAGGAAAAAAATTTTATAATAAATTATTGGAAAAAGTTAGAAAATGAGAAATGTTTACGGTAAAGCAAGGCGAAGTTGAAAACCAATTTCTGTTCAAACCAAATTTAGTAATTTTGGTTTGAACAGAAATATACCATTCAATTCCACCAGGCCTGTTTAGTTGTAAGTTCAGTTTAGGAAGAATTTTACGCTTATTTTCAGTCAGAACGTCTTTACCGCAAGTGCCAAACGTATGTGAAATGGTAACTAGGTTATTGTTTAAAGCGGATGAATATGATTTCATGCTTAAGTTAGGATACAATTAAATTTAGTTGAATGAAACTTAATTGTTATTAGTAATTTCTAAAAGTGACATTTTTTTTTAAATTTATAAACCGTTTTAAAATGTTTCATCACTACAGTATTCATTAGAAAATACGACAATCTTTACCCGAAGTATAAGAATAATAAAAGTAATCCAAGCTCTAGCCAGTCAAATAAAAACAGTTCACGTCCGTTCGGATTGAGCTAGAGAAAGAACGAAGGGATAGGCGGATAGGTATGGGTTTATATGGGAATTGGGGAGGGGATCAAATCAGTAATTCAGACCAATTGTTATTCTTTGGTCAGGAAAAAAATCAAATTATACATAATGATTAAAATTAAATCTTTTAAATAAAATATTTTTCATACGTCAACAGTTCGTTCACAATTCTTGTACAAGAAGATATGATTGTGAATCAGGCCCTCCTGTCAACGCCAGTCAATAAAGTCAGAAATGACAAAAGTATTTTTCTCATTACATGAGTTGAGATATTTGTTTTACTATTTACACTATTATTTATATTTACACTATTGTAATTAGATAATTCTACAATAACAAGTTTCTGTATGGACACATGTTACAAATAGGAACAGGCGTTAATAGGTGGAACAGAGTCAGGATGAAAATGAAACCAATTTTTTAACGAATTGTAAAGGCACAATCGATTTTAATAAATAATGTATAAATTAAAAGATTTAATTTAACTAAATATAAACAACATTCATGCTTAAATTTGTAGCCGATTCTGAAATGTTCATGTCATAGAGTTTACTGTACATTGCAACAAAACGATTACTCCGTTCACATACTGTATGCTTGTCATGAAACACACATGAAATGGTGCAGGTTTCATTATAATTTAATAAAACATCAGAGACGTAAAGACGACCATACAATACTGAATTAAATTAATAGTTGTGGCATTCATGAGAACGGTGAATAAGGCCAGTGCCGTCCATCGATCGTATACTACTCTGACATCGAGTTTAAATTGTAGTATACCTTAGAGTAGTATACATCGATTGTGCATATACATGCCCCCTTCCCTCGTATGCAGCAACGAATACACATCTATTCATTGTCTGCAGTCAGAAGACAGTGTCACTAAAAAAAATTTGGCTCAGCCCTGGATGTCAGTAGCCCTGGGTTTGCTTCAAACTAAAAAGAATATTTTTCTAGTAAGAAAAATCTTCTGCCAATCAGCACAACATAATTTTTCCAGATAATGTCACTCTTATATTAGATGTTTCTAAACATATTGATGAATTATTCACACCACAAAATGAAAATTATCATTACTCTTGAACAAATCATGATACAAGTAATTAAAGTAATTCAGCCCTTTACCACTATATGTTATAGCAAACAACAGAGCCTATTAATTGACAAAACACATTTCACTCCAAAATAGGGATGACATATAATGCTCTTTCATGTTTTGACTTTAGTAGGAATGCCAGAAGTTTGGGCCTGGCCTCTGATTGGTCCAAAGTGGTCATGTGACTTCCCTAACCTAATGATTGAACAATTAGTCTGGGCGTGAGGTTTTTTTTTTTACTATTTGGAGGGCCAGGCTTCAAACCTAGTAACGGCTCTTAAGCCAAAAAGGCGGCTTATTGTGCGCCTTCCTATACAGGACTTCAAACCTCATCCAATCCAAGGTCCTTAGAGAACCTCGATATTGCCTTGATGAGGTTTTCCTGTCCTACACCTTGGCCACGTTCGCCGCCCAAGGTGAGAGCCCGCTCCCTAGCTAGGACCGGGCAGTGAAAGAGGATGTGCCATCCAGACTCCTCCTCCCCACATTTCCTACACAAGAGAATGGGGGTTGAGAACCTCACCTTGTTCATGTGTGGGGGTTCTGATTTTGCAAGAGAAAGAGCTTCACCTGTGTTGGAGTACAACGGCCCCAACATGACCTCCTTGGCTTGCTGTTACCAGGCGTTGCCTCCCAGGTGTCTTGGAACTTGCTGGCGACCTATGTAGAGGCAACCCTCTTGGCGAGGCTGTAAGCAACCCCGCATGCCGGCTCTGGCCCAACGAGAGCCCTCAGTGCCTTTCCTTGCACAATGGTCTCCCCTCTCGTTTCCCAGTAACCCTAACAGTGACTCACCTCCAGCATTTATGTTGGTGCTCCCCCATGCAGTGTGATGGGAGTAGGCATCCAACCCTGCCACCAGGTGTCGTTGGTGCATACCTCCTCAACATTGGGGACGGAGGGAGCTCCACGGAGTTGTAAGGCAGATATACTGATGCGAATAAGATACTGACGTCACCGTCAATTGTTGGCAGGTATACCTCAGTTACAGCCATGTCCCTTTAGCAGTGCCAAGCCCCATCACTCTCCCTCCAACGATCCATGGCCCTGAATCAGAGTCACTCTTACGTCGTCGGAGAGAATCTTCTGGCAGAGCGTGGCTGTGGCCGCTCTGAAGTGATGAAGGTTGATCTGTAGCACTGTCATTACTTCTTCCTCCACGGCTTGGGTCTCCCTTTAGGCTTGAATGTTATCCTCTCCAGCCCTAAAAAGGGCCGCATCGAGAGGGCATTCAGTTTTATAAGGGAGTCTTCATCAACCATGATCACTAGGAATAGGCCATTGGGGTTTTGAGTGCTCCCAACAACCACCCAGCGATCAGTGTTCAGGTTTTGCTTCTTCAGGCCTAAAAGGACCCCAGCTTTAGTAACAGCACAAGTTGTTACCGGAAGGAACGAGGTCAGCTCAACCATCTTGACCAGGTTCTTGGCCAGTCCAAGTCTCAGTTGGACTTGGACTGGCCCTGGTCATATCATTGGCGTAACCAATCCCGACCACTCTAGTCTCAACATGGCAACTTGTGACGTTAATGTTTGCTCCCTTGAGAGCACGTAACGTCAGCTGTCTTTTAACAGAGGCCGGCTGCTCCTCCGTCAGAAGCTGTGCGGGGTGCCCTTGCCTGACAACGGCCAGCTTTTCCACCCACAACTTCTCAGCAAAGGAATTTATGTTGCATTGAAGCTTAGCCCTCTTCTTCTCAACTCCAAGCTCCTCCGGTGTTAGTTGCGAACACGATCTCCTCACACTGGGACCTTTGGAGGCGACAGAGGACGAAGCCTGCTAGCTGAATGTGGGAGTAGCTACCCGTGAGGGGGCTGTCTTGTCATCTTGGCCCCTGAAGTGCCAGACGTACTTGACGGCTTGTTCCTCGCACCGTGCTTCTCCTCCCAAGCTTGTTGCCTCTCTGCCTTCGAAAGGATTCTCTCGCCTCTAGCGAGACTCCTTCCGAAGTCTTTGGAGTTGGCCTCGGGGAATCCTCTTCTTAGGCGGACCACCCGTATCCGTCTTCTGAAGATTACCCTGAGTACTCTCATCCTCAGACCGAAGCAGCGCATCCTCCTCTCCTGAAACAGAGCCGGCGCCGGAGAGGACAAGCTGAGGTTGTCCATAAGCAGGCCTTTGGGAGTTACCCCACCTGTCAACAAATCAATTGTATTAGTGTCAGCTTCCATACAATTCCACGAGTACCGGGTTGCTGCAGTCCACCTCCCTAGTGACCCATTTAAAGAGGTAAGGGGTAATTACGACTGGGTGCCCCCTGGTTCCAAGAAGGCTCCGTCAAGGCAATAAATATTAGGCCCCCAGTACCACGAGACTTTCGGCATGGGTCACTTAACACCTTAGTCTAGGGCCCCGCTCACTTGGTTCTGTAGGTGGACCTAGTGGCAGAGGGTAGCTCTACGCATCTAACAAGTGAGAGTTGATACCAAATGTGGACCAGTCTGCCAACCCCACCCCGCATGCAAGGTGTGGTCTGAACGGATCGAAAGGTACCACCACCAGGTACCCATTACCCCATGTGGCGGTGTTGCTATTAACCGTATTACTACAAATATTACAATAATAAACATCAGCTGATAGTGATAATAGATATTTAAAACTTCTCAAGACAACTGTTTTCATAAAAGAAAACACTGATAAGGCCAATGATTTCATAAAAGAGTCCACTCTTCACTCCTCACCTATGTCTAGCTGTGCGCCTAGACTGATTGTTCAGTCAGTACCAAGCTCCATCCATAGTTGGCAGTGCATTGTTCTATAGTCCAGCCGTTCTAGCTTTACCTCTGAGGTTTGCGAACTAAACTGGAAAAAAATTAATATCGGCAACGTCGCACAGCTTCAGCCCTCCTCTAATTTTTACATCCGGTGACTCACACTTGGGAAGAATGTAGGAGGGTAAAAATTAATGTTTTTAGTGTGAATTAAAATATTTTTAGTGTTTAACTGGGAATTATTTTTTCACTGATTATAAATCTAAAAAACGAAGTCAATCGGACAATTTAACTAATAAAGATTATCAGTATAAATTTCCAAATAAAGTAAAACTAAACCAGAATGAAATGAAAATTAAAGATTTTATCTGCAGGAAGTTTTATGAATACAAATATACATTTAGACATAAATAGATTTAATTCAACTCTCATAAAATACAAATAATATAAAAATATAATTCTATCATAATGTTAAAATATTTAACTAACATATTGTGTATTAGTAAAAATTACGACCGAAAACAAATTAACTGTGGGACAGGAAGGAGCCAAGCGCTCAAGATATACATAGAAGCGCAATGATTCTATGTTGTGCTTCCCTCAGAGTTAAAGTTAGAATGGTTTTAGAATAGTACACTACTGTCACTAAATCAGTGTTCACAACACCAGTTACCAATGGCAATACAAGTCAGCTAATCCGAAAACAAGGATAAATATTTCCCTATTCGTGTGATCAACCTCCCATTAAGATCACTTCATTCAAAAAATAAATAACTAAACAACAGCAAAAATATCTGTCCCAAGCAAGGGAAAAAGCTTATTTTAACAGACAAGTTTTATTTGGAAATTCCCAAGCGCCCCCTACTTTGACACGTTAGTAAAAACAATTTTTAAAGGGAAGTTTTGCATAAAAAGTTGGCAACATTGTAATAACATTTATGCCAAAACATCCACAAAGTTTAGAACTAAATATACTATGAAGACGTCAAAGGTCATAGGGGAAGTTAGCTTGGTAGGTAAGGGGAAGTCATGTGATCGCTCTAGACCAATCAGATTAACGGCCTAACTCTATTCAAGCCTTCTGACATGTAAAATATACTTTTAAAAGCAAATTTACTTGCTAAGCTGTCATAAAAATGACACTAAATTTTTCAAAGTTAAAAATAATAATTCTATGAACCTAGTGCCAACATTAGAATGAAATTAAAATAGTATGGTATACCTACCAATAAGCATTTTTACATGCATGGGATTTTCAGTTTTTTAGTCGGTGGAGACGGAGTAATCTACGAAGGCCGAGGCTGGTCTTTCGAACCTGATCAAATGGAGGAGGATCTTAGAGGCAACGTAATTGATATTGCCTTCATAGGCAATTTTTATCGTAAGTACATAAAGAATCTCGCATTTATTACAGTTCCAAAATATAGTAATCAATCTTTAGTGAAAATAAATTAGGTTATGATTTTAATGTTTCAACATTAATTTATAAATATTTAACATTTATTGAATAAATTATAATTTGACTTTATAGTATAACTAAATTAATAGTTAATTTTCATTTTTATAATTATAGTTCTTTTACAATGATTAATAAATGTAATTAAAATTTAATACCGTACAGACAAAAATATGGTGAAAGTTAAATCTTTTTAGATAAAAAGCAATAGCTTGTCTGCAAGTGAATTAGCTAGGTCTATAATTCAATCAACAGACTTGTATGCTAGAGGAATGTACTCAATAAAATACATACCTTATCGAATTAACTGTTGATTGGCTTTTTCCAACAAGTGTAATATTATAAACAACAAGGAAAACTGAAATTGCAAAATAACAAATTAATTCCATTTGTCTATTCACTATACAGTACATATACAATGAGCAGGTGATAAATTTAATATTTTGTTGGTGCTTTACTTGTAATATACTATTTAAATGATTTATAAAACAATAACTTTTCAGGGAGTTTTCATAATAAGTGTTAAAATATATCTGACTGATGAGGTACATTTGAAACTGAATTAGATCAACACAGCCATGGAATTCTTAGGTCAAATCTGAAACTTTCTTTGGCCAATGATACAATAAATCAATTCAGTGCAGAGTAAGAAAGTCATTTGTGGAAAACACAGCTGTAATCTGTAATGTGTAACAAAGTGGTAATGTCTGTGATCACTAATAATTACAATGTGGGGGGAGGGGGATTCAAGTCATTTGGTCATAATTAACACGTTTCAAGCTGTCTGACATCTTTTCACTGTAGATGTAGCAAAGATATTCACCAGTTAATAAGTGACTTAATGTGTATGTTAATTTCCTGCAGGGATTAACCCATTACCAGCGGTTGTTAAATCTGCAGAGAAGCTTATTGAACATGGTATTAAGCTACAGAAGATCAAAAGTAATTGTGATTTAAAGTGGTTTACTTGTTACCGTTGAAAGTATTTACTTTATGCTTTACATTGTACATGATATGAGCATCTTGAATATATAAGAAACGATGCATTCCTGATCCAATATGGTGGTTATGATCTTGCTAAGTTTTAACTACATGTTAGTAATATTTTTAATGTTATTAGAAGGTCCCTTGGCTCTTGTTGCCTTACTAATATAAAACATGTAATTTTTACTTCTTAAGAATTTGGATCAGGGTTAGTGCAGAGAAGGCAATTATTTCTGAACAGATTGAAAATTATATAAATTTTGTTATTATACTGCATATATATAGTATACTGGTGTACTATCTATTATCAATGGGTTGTGGATCTAAATCTGTAATGTCCTACTTTACAGAACCTATCATGCTCTTACCATCAGGTTTGATGAACTCTCTCACTTGAGCTGTAAACATCCCAGGTGTAACCCAGATCAAGAGCTTAGTTTGAATATAATATCAAATTTTGGAATGGAGTGTCCCTTAAATTACTTGAATCATAGTAATTAAATCGCAAGCAATTTGTTTCCATAACACAAAAATATGAAAATTCCAATGTAATTGAAACACTCAACTTACTTCTTGAAAATATAAACTACTCCGCACCTCAAGGATCTGTCTTGGCCACTTTTTCATTTATTTGTTATACTGAACGATTAAATAAATCGTACAACATTTTTGAAACAAAATATCTTACCAATATTTTCATCTATTCTTCATAATACAGAATTTTACAAAAAATTACCTACATATATTGGAAACTTTTTTTCAACTAACCACTAAACATAAGAAATATAGAAAAATACCGTACTAAAATTTCAAATAAGAAGTAAAAATGTCTCTACTCAATTCAAGAATATTTTGATCAAGATTAAAAAAATATAATAATGCTTTGAATACACTTAAATTATAGTACAGGGTGTTACAAAAAAGTTGAGCTGGCTATGTGTTTTCAGATTATATGTGTGATTCTAAGCTAAAAATGATGAAAAATATTTTTTTCAGTTTCCGCTTCGTTTAGCAGCTAGATGTCATTTTGTTTTTTTTTTTTTATAAAACAATTGTTGTCTTTGTTGTTATCTTTACAATTGTTAAAAAACTCGATAAATGGGCTCATTTTATATGGTAGTAATTAATAAACAAATATTTTGTTTTTCTCTTAAAAAATATTTTTAAAAACCACTGGTTTTATAAAAACTGTGTAAGACACAAAACAGTTTTTAAACAACTTTGCCTTTCAAATGATACCCTGCTTGTAAAAATCGGTTAATAAATAACAATTTTATGGACTAACCTTAATTCGCATGCTGTTAAAATGCTGTCACTTTAGTTTGAATATGAATTAAGGTTAGTTCATAAAATTTTTATTTCTTAACAGATTTTCACAAATGAGGTATCATTGAAAAGGCAAAGTTGTTTAACAACTGTTTTGTGTCTTGTACAATTTTTATAAAACCAAAGGTTTTTTAGATATTTGTTAAAATAAAAAGAAAATGGCCACCATTTTGAAACTAATAGATAAGTTAAAAATATTATTTTATTAACTACTACCTTATAACATGAGCCCATTTACCAAGTTTTGTAACAATCGTAAAGATAACAACAAAGATAACAATTGTTTTATGAAAAAAACAAAATGACATCTTGCTAAACAAAGCCGAAATTAAAAAAATATTCGTCACTTTTAGCTTAGAATCACACATATAATCTGAAAACGCGTAGCCAGCCCAACCTTTTTGTAACACCCTGTATATCAAGTATATTGAAACTTAAAAAATATACAATTTTGTATGTTACATAATTAATTAAATAAATAAATTATACGTAGAAGCTTTCATTTTTAGTGCACAATCACTTGAAATATAATGATTTTAATGAATACTGTATTACATAAAAAAATGATTGAACGTGTTTAATTTTAAGTTAAATCGTTACTCCTTGCAATTAATTTTAAAATAAGGGATTTATTTAAGAAATGAATATTAAAACATTTTTTTTTTGTTATTTCATTCTGATTTACAATGTCTGGATATTTGCTCACAAAAACACTAATGATGTATTTTATAAATTCATAAAATACTGGTTATGGATGTTATAAACTGATATTATCAATGGAATGAGTTGATTTTTTCTACCAAAATATATATATATTGGTAAATTTTATAGCAAATATAGAATGCAGTTTTTCTTAGTAATATTATATATTGTTTTATATATATTTATGTTGTCGTCATAATTTTGAATATATATTATTTTGTTAGGTTTGATTGTTATTGTTTATACAGATTTATGTTAATTATTTATATTCATTTTCTGCTTATACATTTAGTTGTACAGTAGTTAGTAGTATTTATATTTTCTTTATAATTAAATTGTTAAAAAAGGTTTGAAAAAAGGCTGCTTCTTGTTGCTGCAGTTGTTTATTTTTTATTCATTTCTTTTTTCCTCAAGGAACTTTCCTGATCCTTGTGGCCTTTGTCGTAACTGCCTTTCTAAAAGGCATGCTTCTATTCTAGACTGACAAGCCAATTTGGATGACTTTCACAGGAATTCTTATCAGTTTTTCATTCCCATGCCTCAACTTTAACCGCTTCTAATGACCTCAGTGACATGGCGAGGACCTTTCTGCTTTTGTAGGGACTTTCCAAGAGGCTGGTCATGCCGCAGAACACCATTTTTTAGGTGGAGACAGTTTTGTCATCCTCAACGGTCTCACTCCAGAGGAAAGGTCCCACCTACTCTTCGCCAAATGTCCTGTGACCTTCAGGGATCTGAACCGGCTCTGTGGAGCGTTCAGTTTTCTAATAGTTGCGGGACAAACATGCGAGTGGTTTACCAGTCTGGGCTATTTAGTTAACTCTTTTCAGATCACCTCATAGAGCAGTGGGTTGCCTAGTGTAATTTAGCTGTGGGCAGGCATCCATTGTCACTGTCCCTAAATTCGTCAGCAGGAGTAAAAAACGGGGAGCGAGGGGAGTTGCCTCAAAAGCGGCATCCAAAGGTACAATCAGGATTGTAGGAATGATCTTTTCAAGGTGGGGGATTAGGTTTTTTTGTCAAGCTCATCCGGTCGGTCAGGTAATGGAGAATAGGGCTACTCAGTTGTGTTTCAGGACCCCACCACGTCCAGAGCCTTATTTCTCCTGTATTGCCTTACTGGTAGATCCCCTGTCTCTCAGGGTGCTGCTGAAGGTTCAGTTCATATGTCTCGTCTAAAACCTTACCGGGGTATGGTTCTGGCTACCTGGAATTGTAGCATGGGGGTGTTGGGGTACAAAGAGACTGATCACCTGCTTGTTTCACCTAGCTGTACTAGTTTTCCCATCTTTTCAAATTTTTTTTATAGCTAGAGCCCTAGCTACTCTCAAAGGGGTTTTCTGGTTCCCCTTATTTTGGATTTTCTTGTCATCCATGCATTCGGTTCCATGTAAGGTTTTGTTCTGGAAGGGGGTGTCCTGAGTTGGGGCATCGACCTCTTGGGGGAGTGGGGTTTGACGTGGCACATTACAGCCTTTTACCTCTTGGCTCAACCCCCCCCTCTCTCTCTCCCCTCTCTCCTCTCTCTCCACTCTCCTCTCTCTCTCTCCCTCCCTATCTCCCTAATACTCTTGCTATAGCTGGATAATTGCAACATTTAATACCGTATAACCTTAATTCTATACTATGCTTAATACTATACTTATAACTTTGTATACTATTCGCATTTTCTATATTTTTAACTAAACATGGTGTGAACATTAATTATTAAGTATAAAAAACTACAACAGAGTGATAAAAGTAAATAATACGTCGTATAAACGTTGAAGTATATATGGAGGCAGAGAGAAGAAAATTAGAAGTGGAAACTGTAAAACACATAATTAATGTGAAAGATAATTGCCAAATGACTTGCTTGGAATTCCATGAGTAGCTTGCCATTGACACTAGCATGCCAATCCCGTCACTCACTATGCTCATAAACGAAGCTCGGCCTGCAGCCTCTCCTCAATATTCTGCTACAGCTCCATTTGTGGATCTTGGCCTGCAGCCTCGCCAGGATAACCTAGCATTTTCAAAAATGTGGTGGCATATTAGGAGTAAAGAGAAGAACGCCTTTAATTTGATACAGTACCACACTTAAGCCGCCATCTTGTTTATGAGTGAAAAAAGTAAACTTTTGTGAATTTTCCTGGATGTTTCAGCCTGAGAACTTCAATTCAGCTATACACGCGATGAGGCTAGTTTAGGTAGTATAAAATTACATTGTTTAATTTAAAAATAAATTGTATCAAACAATGGTTCTTTACATTTTTACTGAGTTTACAATAGTTTTTATTAGTCTATTTACGCCAGAGGCGTTCTAAACTGAATCTACTAACGTTGCTAACGGGACAATGGTTCAAACCCACCAAGCAAATTTGTAGTAGACCTCCCGGGATTTAAACCCGTAACCCTCTGCAAGTGAAGCAGAAGTGCTAACCACTAAGCACGCAAGAAAAAAAACTTGCAATGATAAACTTCCACCATGGAGTAGTGTTTAAGCAATTAATATGTAGGCCTGATATAATTTTTTAGTAAAGGTTTTGAGGAAAGTAACTTTAACCACACTAGTGGGCGGAAAATATTATTGGGCCATGGAGCGCCAAAATTCTAAATCCGACTATATATATATATATATATATATATATATATATATATATATATACACATTATCGGTAAAGAAACCTGCTAAATAGCCAGTAAACCAAAGATTTTGTATAAACCAACACTATTTAAAATAATTAATTGGAAATAACAGACAAATGATTTTACTTGCATGCACTTAATACATTATTGCAGTTTAAAAAAAATTAAAGGCGGCAAAAAATAGTTTTAAGGGGCGCTAGCGGCTCGAGGGCTACGTAGTGAGTATTCCTGCCCTCGCAACCAAAAGTTTGCGAATTTCTATGCTTTGCACTCAAACAAATCACAAGGAACAATGTCAAGGACAAGGAATATCGGCATGGCCACTGTAGACAATTTGGGCAGCCAGAGTGGAGAACAGGAAATACTTCCGGACGAACTAATCAAGAGAAAGAAGTGGGGGAATGAGAGGGATAATTAGTTTTCTTTGCTGCTCACAGGTTGTGCTCTGAACAGTCAAAACTTGAGGCGATTTCGCCTTCTTTTGACCTATTGACAACAAATAGCAGCACTGTCGCTCCAATATTTCGTGCCTCAAAATTTAGCATTGGATGGGACCATTTTATATGTACAGTAAAACTTTCTCCTCCAACCAACTTTTACTTCCTCTGAACTTGTAATTGTTTAAAGGTTAATCACAACTGACTATCATAAGTAATGAGAAATCATTTGAACTTAATGACTCGCTTAGCTAGTGAAGGAAACCAGGACCTGGAATAACTATTGACACTGGTGAAAGTAAAACACATATTTATTATTTTTACAGCATTCCATCTTCACAACCCCTTCCAAAATATTACAACTATCTTATCCTAATTTATACTATACACCTCCTTTAAGCTACCCTTCTCATTCCATATTTAGACAATACAAATTATAGAATTATCAATATACGTTTATTACTCTTCAATCAATTTATTATTAACCTTGGCTTTAGTACACAGCCCGGGGGATCAATACTTTCAAGAATATTATTTACAATACATGACAACAACTCCTATACTATTACTCACAATCCTCTGAATTATTATATCACGTCCCATTAATAATCAGCTAATTAAGTTTATATGTGCCAACGTCTACATTAACAAGTGAAATCATATATTCAATAACAAGCTATACTCAAGATTAATTAATCAACTATTTCCCCTCAAAATTATCAATCAAACATTAATATATAAACCTTACTAACTATGACAACTTAATCAATTTACCGTACAATTTAATTACATCATTTTACAAACATTCCCAAGAGATAAGCCAAACATTCAAATGGCCTTAGTTGCTATACTCTATCCCTCGCAAGAATTATCCAATAATTATTGTTTATATACATTCGACGCAATAGTTATTCATTCACTCTAGATAGACTATCTACATTAACTCAAATCAATATTCATACGGGACAATGATCATAACATGGAATTACGTATTTATATAGTTATAATTTAAATTTACAATCCAGACTAAATTCCCTCAAACAGTTAATTCTATTATATCATTCGATTACAATTATTATTATGACCGCCTCATCTTACTAATTTACTGCCTGTCGGCTTACGCTTTGGTGTAGGCAAACGTAATTGAACCTTACAAAATTCCTTTTCCCCTACAACTTAAATTTTGCTCCCATCAACCCTTGGAGGTGTTAAACAGAAACAGTGTTAACATACCCCCTGCTCGTCTACCGCAGGTATGGGGTGTCCACGGGCCGTAGTGGGGTCGGCGTCCTCTTGTCTCTCCGGGTCAGGTGGGCTGGTTCGGTCTGGAGTTGCTTGTAGTCCCTTGGGGGTGGGTGGAGTCTCTTGCGATCCCTTGAGGTGGTATCTCTGGTCCTCCGGATCGGCTGCAAGTCCGGTCGTCCCTCAGTTTCAGGTTGGCCGCTCGTGAAGTCCTCCGGGGGTTGATATCGCCAGGGGTCGGACCGTAGCTCCAAGTCCTCCGTCTAGATCGTCCCGTGTTTGCTCTGCAGGGCGGGTTGACGAAATCTAGGTAGTTGGACCACTAGGTGCTGGTCCTCCCTATTGATCTAATTCCCGAAGTCCTCTCCCTTGCCGAACTCTCCTTAGACCCCCTTCTTTTCCCAACTCTCTCCCTAGTGTCCCATTCCCCCTGCCACTCACTGGACACGCCTACAATTTCGGAACCACCCAATTACTCTCCGTGGTCCTATTACGGATCACCCTATAAGCCCGTTTTCGCGATGGGCGGTACTCCAGATCTTCTGCTGAATCTCCGCCGCCTCAGCGTTCATCGGCCTAATTTTTGGTGAGTCTCAATTTTAATATTTTGGTCATCCTGTGTACAGTGCTGACCCTGCTTCCTTGACATCCGATCCCTTGCTTCCCGATCTCACACTCGCCGGATGCCCTACTCAAATTTTACCAACTCCATTTCCTGTACCGCATTTCCTGTTGTAATCTAATCACTGTCTAACTTTCCTGATAATATTTAATTTTTAATTTATTATTATTATTATTAATACTTCTGAGGGAATTTTATACAAAGTGTAACAATTACGTAAACGTCAAAGGTTTACAATGTACAGTAAAATCAATGGTAAAGCTCATAAATTATTTATTCATTTAAATTCGGCAGGCACTGGCAATACAAATCCCGCACGACATGTGTGTAAAGCGATGGCCTTGACAAGGCGTGCAGGCTCTTCGATCCACCTGTTGTCAGTTACGTTACAAACCCCTATATGTAAACTCTGCAGTCTAACTGACCACCCTAACATTAAAATCATGTACTTTACTCCTATATTTTGGCTAAACATAATATTTCAATGAAGGCTCATGTGTTATCAAGTTGGCTTAGTAAGAGAACATATAGGGTCCTTTTCTTATCTGCCAGTCTCTTTATTTTTACATTTTTTTAATTTGCTAGTTCACATGGGTCTGCAGGCCTGTGCATGAACTTTATTTAACAGGTGAAGTACTGACCTTTAGCTCAGTTTGGAATTTAAACCTTTGACAAAGCCCTCCTCAGTCCACTGAGCCACTCCGCTCCAGTGAGGTAGGGTAGTTTATTAACACTGTCCTTGATTTCTTTATGATTTGTGAAAAAAATTCCTACAGCTACTAAATTCAAACTAAATTGATGTAAAACACATTTTACATCTTTGTAATTGATTTTAGTATGTTTCACATTTTAATTGATTAGAACATGAAGATAGTCAGTTATGGATTAAAGTGAGGGCTCATAGTGTTTTGATTCGACAATCATTTGAAGATTAACTGTGTTAGACAAGAACATCCTGATAAAAAATCAAAAGGATTGATAAAGTAAGCACAGAGACTTATGTAGTGCGCTGTTAAAGTGGAGAATCACGCCTTTTGGAGCCAGCCAACCATAAATTATTAAGTTAAGAAAGACCCAAACAATTTTGCCAGTTACCAAAAAGAATTTAAAACCAAAGGTATATGAGAATATCGAAGAGAAGCTCAAAGCATAACAAGACAAGAGACATATTTTAAACATATTAATATATGTTTAAACAAATACTTTGGGTTTTTAATGTGAACAAAAGGTTCTCTAAAAAATGCCGCTGGTTTAAATTTTTAAAAAGTTACTATGAATGTCCTGTTCTAGACGGTTTAATATTGGTTTCTTAGCTCAAGTTGGGAAAGTTACACTTTGTAAATGTCTACTGGACATAAGAAATAGTTTTTTATTGAGATAAACTCTTCACATCTTATGGAGGATGGTCCAGAAGGAGTTCAACAAAAATATCATCAATATTCATGGTTAATCTAGGCTAAAAAATGTCTTATCTAGGCCTAAGATACTGACTGTGAGAGTGCCTCAAGGACCTGTCCTTGAGGCTTTGCTCTTCATTATATATGTAAATGATTTTAGTTTTAATGTGCCCTGTACAACTGTGTTGTATGCTGATGATACCTCTATTTGGGCTCTGATGTAAGTTTTGAAAATGTTAAAAGAAAACTTAATACTTGTATATAAAGTTCTAAAGCCTGGTACTTAGCAAATATTTTATCACTTAATGAGAACAAAACTGAAAAAATAATATTCACTCTGAAAAACAACATTGACAAAGATAGTATCAATTATACCAACTCAGTTAGAGTATTGGGTATCAGATTAGACAATAAGTTAACTTGGAGTGACTATGTTGACCATTTATGTAAAGTTCTAGCTAGAGCTACTTTTGTCTTGAGAAAGCTTAAGTCTCTTGTAGACCATGGCACTCTACTTCTAGCCTATTATGGACTTTTTCATTCACATCTAAATTATGGCATACGATTATGGGGTAACTCTTGTAATTCAAATACCTTTCTCTGGCAGAAAAAAGCTATTCGCTGTATCTTAGGTTTAGGAAATAGAGATTCATGTAAAACTAGCTTTATTGATTTAAAGATAATGACTTTTCCAAGTTTATATATTTATTCTAATCTGATTTGTGTCAAAGAAAACCTTGCTAGTTTCACTACACAAGAAAATTGTCACAACCACTTAACTAGAAACCGAGCTGATCTACCAACACCTTGCATTAGGCTACATAAATCCTTTAATAGTTTTTATTACCAGCAGTACTTATTGTTCAATGGATTACCACTTATTGTCAAAATGTTATATATAAGTAAATTTAAATATGTTGTTTCCTATTTTCTTAAGAAACAAGCCTTTTACAACTGTGAAGAATTTTTAAGCTATGATATGACTCTTTGGACAGTTTAATAAAATTCCACTGTTTTAGTTAGTATACATGTGACGAATCCTATTGTGTGTGTGTGTGTATATATATATATATTGTACTTAATGGATGATAAAGTTCTGATTCTGATTAACATCAATCACTTTTAGAGTCATACAAAAAATAAAAAAGGGAAATCTGGTGAACGTTAACCAATGTATTTCTGCGGTTGTGTCCATCAACGATCAATGCAGGCAACAGTCTCTGATAGAAACGACTATACCTAACGACACACAAGCCAAATTCTAGTCTCTTTTTCAAGTGCCATCAACGCTGGAAATTATCTAAACAATATTAATTTTCATTAAAGACATGAAAATTGGATACTATGAAGGTCTGATTTTTGGGATCATACAGTTATGGTCATTTCAAAGTAGATGGAGTAGATAGACGTCCATGAATAAGAATGACAGTCCTCATGACATCAAGTATTGCTTCAAATGTGAATTTAAAAATGATAGTACCCAGATGTTGTGCAGGGAAGAAAACTATAAGCATCAGGCTTGTCAGTTAGCTGATCTTTTGACCAATAATAAGTGGTTTGGATTCCACGTAAAGCTGTAGATACCTTAATTTTCCTGGCCATTGAGCAATTAATAAATAAATGGCCTTTCTAAGGAACAGTCAACCTTATTAAGTAACAGTGACTACTCTCACCCATATCTTCATGTCAAGTTTTTCCCAGAATACAATTCACTAAAAGTATTATCTACATTTTTTAAGTTATTTTACTCACTATAATTTTCCTTCATTGTCATTTATTTTGCTATACAAATCTTAAACGGTTTACAGATAGTTAGATTGAAAACCCAATTATTAAGGTTAAGACTATTTCAAATTAATTATATAAGTACTAAAAATAAATTTATTACTGTCATCTACAGTCCACATTTTCTCAAATCCCAACAATCAACGTCTTAAGTATATATAAACACATGTGATATGTATTTGATATAGCCATAACAACATATTAAAAAAAATCAAATCATATTTTCAGTTTATTCTAAAAAAGAGTACAAAATTACCAATAAATTAAAATAAAATACAACTGAGAAAGTCTTCTCATGAGCTAAAACCTGTGTGAGACAGCAGAGAATTTATCAACAAAACGTTTTTATGAAGAATGGAAAATGTTAATCGAATAACAATTAATAGATGTATCGTTAAATAAACTCCTCATACCAGAGGCTATGGGAGAAAATAATACTAATAATAGCATCATATCTTATAGAAAAAGTAACAAAGAAAAATAAACACACTTGGACAGAAACACACACACACACACACACATATAATTTACATTTTTTTATGGGTTGTACTGCTCCATAGGTCATAACAGCCTGGTGAGCACGGATCAACCTATGGAGGCAATCCTCTAGGAACTAAAGTGGCCATTACAGTGCTGCAAGTGTTGCAGGATGAGAAGCTCGCAGAGAATGCCGAGTGGCTTGGTCAGTTCAGAGTTGAGTCAATTACCAAAGGACATTGTTCCAGTAGTCCGTGGTAAAGGTCTTCTCAATGCCATAGTCATTAACAGTGGTAAATTGCTTTATATATTTCTCCAATATGCTTTATATATACACCCTTTTTTAAGAGACAGGTATTATGTATTTTTACAGTTGAAATAGAAAAGCATATTTCTGTTCGCCTACTGTACAGTTGCATTGCCACTATAGGGCTGTCAACTTTCCAGCGACAACATGGTAGTTTGGGAAACGGCCACCTTAAGTTCAACCATTCATAAAGGACAATGTATTGAAAATCGTTTATACAAATTTTTGGATTTATTACATGTAAAGTAAATAAATACTTCTTTCATTCTTCAAGCATTTTTACAAAAATAAGCACAGAGAAAAGAGAAACAAGTGTACATTACAACTAATGTACATCTTTATACATCTGTAGTGATAATTACTACGTTTATCCTTGAGGAATAAAGGAGAGACTGACAATGTGCTGGTCAGACCAACGCATGGCAAACTGGAAAAATAACTACTCAACACATTTAGCACACCATTGGATGCATCCTCTGTTCCTTTCTTCTGAGTGATGAGAGAGAACTTTTGAAGGATACTTTCATAATGTTTGGATACTAAAATATACATAGAAAAAAAACAAATACCATCAAAATTTTAGCTCTTCTTTATACAACAATTTTTTTCCATTACTAGGGGAAAAAGTTAATAACATGCTAATTCATTACTACTTTCTCATTCAAATGGTATAAAAATCCATTCTCTAACGGGCTGTTGGTAAGCATTCTATAAATTTGTTTCATAAAACGTTTGTGAAGAGCCCTTAAATGCTAAAATATATTCATTCTCAAGCAATTTATTTAATCTATTTGATTTTGCATTAATGAAGTTCAAAATGGATGTAAATATTGTTTGATAAAAATGAATATTGTATAACTAATTGATTCATACACCTGCCTACATGTTCAAAAAGAACTTTTTTTTTTATTATATATAGAATAGAAAATTGAAAATAAAATTAGCTGTTTCGGAGTTTTATAAAAGAATCATGGTATATTCTTTTCCCGAGGATAGAATATATCCAAGTTCACCAGGTGTGAAATTTGATTTGTAATGTGTTTTGGTTTACCTGAGTGCTGATTTGGTACAGTCATTTTCCTCCCCCTGGGTGGAATATGTTTCTGTAAACCTCTCTCAGAGTAAAATGTTTAGTGCTATTTTTCCAGGGTTTCTTTCATGACGAATCTTTTTTTTAAGAAGACAGATATTAGTTAATAGTTTAAGTTCATGCCAAGAAAGAAGATAACAAGAAAGAAGATATCCCAATTACAGGTGGGTTATCAATATTACCTTAAAGGGTTGTCCATCCCCCAGGGTGACGTACTCTACCCCTGGGGGAAGTCTCTCCCCAAAAGTGGCACCCGGGCGAAGGTGGACACTGTGACGTAGTGCCCCGGCTTTTCACCAGGAGCCACTGGTACAACCATGCAATGAGTCACCAAATACTTATTACAATACAGTTATTATTGACTTCTTAATACACTTGTGAATGGTAAGATCAAAACTAGAAAAAACTATTCCCACTTCACATTATTCTATCAATTATTTATCTAATATATACTTACTAGGTAAAGTTCATCAAATGTCAGTACACCACACCTGTGGAGTTACCTCACACCCCACTGTTAACACAACACTTGGTGGTGGTCCCACGCACCAGCAACATGTTTATATATTTGTTGATTCATTGTTATACAACATATTTATCTAATATATATATTTACTAAATTTGAGTTCATACACCACACTTGTGGAGTTCCCTCCCACCCCACTGTTAACACCACACTTGGTGGTGGTCCCACCCACCCACACATGTTTATTTATTTGTTGATTTATTTTTCATACAGCTTAGTAATCTTATATGTGCTTACTAGATATGAGTTCTCACAACACATTTGAGGAGTACCTTCCCACTCCCACTGTTAACACCACACTTGGTGGTGATCCTACCCACCCACAACATATTCATATATTTGTTGATTTCTTTTTTAAACAAATTATTTATTAAGATATATCTGCTAGATATGAGTTCTGACACCACTTTTGTAGAGTTTCCTCCTATCCTATTGTTAACACCACACTTGGTGGTGGTACCACCCACCCACAACATGTTTATATATATATATATATATATATATATATATATATATATACATATATATATAAATTTAATTTTAAATAACTTATTAATATATAATATACTTACTATATATGAGTTCTTGCACCACATTTGTGAAGTTCCCTACCACCCCACTGTTAATACAAATCCTGGTGGTTGTCCCACCCACCCACAAAATGTTTATATATTTGTTAATTTCTTTTGTTACAATGTATCTATGATGTACTAACTACATATGAATTCTGACATCACTTTTGTAGTTGCTTCCCACCCTACTGTAAACACCACACTTGGTGGTGGTCCCACCTACCCACAATATGTTTATATATTTGTTGATTTCTTTTTTATACAACTTATTTATCTAAGATATACTTGCTAGATATGAGTTCTGTCACCACTGTAGTAGAGTTCCTTCCCACCCCTCTGTTAACACCACACTTGGTGGTGGTCCCACACACCCACATAATGTTTACATATTTGTTGATTTATTTTGTATACAACTTATTTATGTAAGATATGTACTATTTGCTAAATATGAGTTCTGACATCACTTTTCTAGAGTTCCCTCCCACACCACCGTTAACACCACACTTGGTGGTGGTCCCACACACCCACAACATGTTTATATACTTGTTGATTTCTTTTTTTACATTTTATTTTTCTATGAAATACCAACTAGATATGAATTCTTGCACCACATTTGTAGAGTTCCCTTCCACCCCACTTTTAACACCACACTTGGTGGTGGTCCCACCCACCCACAACATGTTCACATTTTGTAGAATTCTGTTCTATACAACATGTTTATCTATACTATACTAACTAGATATGAATTCTTCAATTTCTCATTATTACTCAATAATTTACGTATACTGGTACCTAAATCTACTGCAAGTGCCGTATTTACAATCAGATATTTACCTTGAAATATGGCATCTTGTAGCACTAATGGTGACATCTCCTGAACCCCCCTGACAGTCGGTAATTCACATGTTGAGTAGAGTTCACACACAAGCCTGTAGACTCGTGTGAATTGGGCAGTGAAGATAAAAAAAAAATTATTCATATCTGAAATTATAAGAACAAAAACACACTGAAATGCTCATAATAATTACACATAGGACAGGTATGTGTTATAAATTCATTTTGAGACATGGATACATAAACACGTATCTACATCAGTACATATATATTAATTAAATGGCACAGATTTAAGATTAATACTGGCTCGGCAGCTAAGAGATGCTTAATCTAACATGCAACAAGAGGAAAATATAACATGCGCACAATACCTTTGACGATCTGGTAGGTCTACGAAGATCATTCCTGAAATTCTCTATCTATACCTAACCTAACCTAACCATAAATTTGCAATTTTAAAACTATTGTCTAATATAATTTGAATTTTATGTATATTCTTGGAAAAATTATTTTTGAAAATGTTTCTTAAATACATTTTTAAATAAAAAATTTTAGTGAAATAAAAACACAATTTAAATTAATAGTAAAAACTTATGTGTTTTAAATGATTTGAAATCTAATTTCATATAATCTATCTTAATCTAGAGTCTCTGAAGAGCTGGGTTAGTTATTCAATCAAACATTGAATATTTAGCAAATATCTAATCCTACTTTGAATTTCAGATACTTCAACTTGGGGTTTCTGCAGTTAATACTCAATTTTGTTCATAAAACCAGTACGTTCCCATTCAAGTACGTTCACACTTAATTACGCTCACAATCAAGTACATTCACACTCAATTATGTTGACGCTTAGTTACGCTCACACTCAAATAAGTTCACACTTAATTACGCACACACTTAAGCACACTCACACTTAATTACGTGCAGACTCAAGTACGTTCA
This sequence comes from Stictocephala bisonia, assembly GCA_035578905.1. Taxonomy (NCBI): domain Eukaryota; kingdom Metazoa; phylum Arthropoda; class Insecta; order Hemiptera; family Membracidae; genus Stictocephala; species Stictocephala bisonia. The sequence goes on along the minus strand of JAQJVL010000217.1, from coordinate 116,235 downwards.
CACTTAATTACGCACACACTTATGTACGTTGACACTTAATTACGCTCACGTACAAATACGTTCACACTTAATTACGCACACACTCAAGTACGTTCACACTTAATTACGCCCACACTCAAGCCGTTCACACTCAAATAGGTTCAGTTACTGGGTTAACTTTGAGTATTTATTTAATAAAATTCCCATTTCACTCTCACTTTTTTATCACTGTTGCTCAATCACAATCCACACTTTGACGACCAGTTTTATAAAAAAAACAGCATGTAAAGACTACAACCATGACATGTTATATATGAAATCTGTTTGAGAAACACAGATAAAAATGACACAGAAGACGCTTTCTTATGGCAACAGCGAACGCCTCATTAGCAGTTACCACTAAAGTAAATCTTTGTAAATTTGTAATAAAAATTACTTCGTTTTCCACCAGGGTTTGGGGGGGGGGATAAGGGGAGTGCTGACAACGATTCTGGCCCTGCCACACGCACAGACGAATGGAGACCTAAGTACTCCAAGTTTCTATAGCTCCACACCCATTCAGCGCACTGTTGGGTACTACCTCTGATTCATTCTTCTCCGTGTTGAGAAGTAAAGAATGTCACGTTAGTGTGAAAATTATCGATAGGACAAATGTCTTTCTTTTAAAATCAGACCTACATATCATTTTTAGTAATATAGCAGCTGGGCTTACCTTACTTTCACCTTAGAAATCTAGGGTTTAATTGCATATACTATTTTGAAGACTCTACTTCATTTTGAGGAAAATAAAACATAAAGAAATTATAATAAAGTTGTTAGACTTTTAATAAACATTGTAAAAAGGTAACACTTATTTTCTTAAGAAAAATTAAGTCAACATAATTGAATAAAAACACATGATAAACATTATCATATGGTTAAATACAGCATGTTAGTTTAAATTCAATATGTCCTCAAACTAACGTGCTCCAGAAGGTTCTTCAGTCTTGTAACCGACATACCCTTCGTAAGGAAATCAGCAAGCTGCTCATGTCCAGCAACATGTCGCACATCAAATGTTCCTGCAAGGAATTGTTCACGAACATACTGGTACCTCACATGAATGTGTTTTGAGCGTTTATGGAACTCCCCAGCATTTCTTGCTAGTCGAACGGCCCCAGCATTGTCCACAAAAAGAACAGCGTTGATCTTTTGTCCATACATCTCATTCAACATACTTTGCAGCCATACAATCTGTTTAGCAGCCTCACTTGCAGCAACAAATTCTGCTTCTGTTGTTGACAGAGTAACACAATGTTGCTTAACAGAAGACCAACTAACGATGCCCCCAGCAAACATACACAGATACCCAGTGCGTGATTTTCTTGTTTCATCATTTGCAAAGTCTGCATCACTATAGCAATGTAGAATATTCTGACCTTTTGAATAAGTCAACTTGTAGTCCATTGCTCCTTTGAGATAGCGGAAAATCCTCTTCACATCACTCCATGCTTTCATAGAAGGAGAATTCAACTTCTGTGCAACCATATTTACTGCACAGCTTATGTCTGGTCTTGTATTGGTGATGTACATCAGACTGCCCACAGCTTCTCGGAAAGGAACACTTTTAGGTAAAGGTTTGTCTTCCTCTGATGATTCTTCATGCTTTAAACATAAAGGAGTGCCAACAGGATTACAGTCTGCCATCCTGAACCTCTCTAGTACACTCTTGATGTACAACTTCTGACTCAAAGAAATTCTGCCCTCAGCTCTGTGAATTTCCATCCCGAGGTAAGTTTCAGGATCAGTAACTTTCAGCTTGAATTCATGTTCTAATTCCGCAATAAAATCAGATACCTCTTGTTTATTTGAGCCAGCAATCAGACCATCATCCACAAAAATTACTATATACATTTTTGTACCATTCTTGTTACGAATATACAAACATGGGTCAGCAGTACTTTGGCTAAAACCTTTCTTAAGCATACTTTCCTTAAGAAGTTTACTCCAACATCTTGGACTTTGTTTTAGGCCATACAAACTGCGTTTGAGTTTCCAAACTCTCCCACTCTTGTCATTATAACCTTCAGGTTGCCAAGTATAAATGTCTTCATTCAGTTTTGAATAAAGGAATGCAGTCTTCACATCAAATTGTTTCAAGTGAAGGTCCTCTTGAACAGCCACATTCAAAAGACATCTTATTGTATCCCATCTTGCTACAGGGCTAAAGGTTTCGTTGTAATCTTCGCCATACTTTTGAGCATATCCTTTTGCTACTAACCTTGCCTTATAGCGCTCAGGATTCTGTTTCATAGTAAGAACCCACTTCAGACCGATAATCCTCTTATTATTTGGACGAGGAACTAACTCAAAAACTTCATTTTCATTCATTGACGCCATCTCGTCGTTCATAGCAGATTGCCAATGCCACCAATCAGGACTATTTACTGCTTCCTCATAGTTAGGACCAGCCTCGGCAAGTAAGACATAGTCTTGTAGATACGCAGGAGGGCGTCGCTGACGTTGAGGTTGGGTGTCATCTTCTTCATTTACGACTCCTCCTTCATCATTTTCAGCAGACTTGTCATCTTCCACTTCCACATTTCTAATATCTACGTCTTGGTCTTGAGATTCTCTAAACACTTCAACATCTTCTTCATTGCCCTGGGTTTGGAGAGGAGATTGAATGTTGACAGATGCATTACTCTTCATATTATCTGAAGCAATCGGCCTAAAAACAACATCTTTGCTTGTCATAATCTTTGGTGCAACATAGACTCTATAGCCATCTTGCTATAGAGTCTATGTGTGTGTGTGTGTGTTTTAATCATTTGTGCCGACGTGTTAAGGGCCTTTACTCGACTGGCCAAGTGTTAAATATGCAGGTGACAGGAAATGATCATCAGTATGCTTTATAAGTACTTCTATGCGGATGTTAATTGTAGTAGCGTTCAGGTCTAGAACAACTTTCAATAAGGTTAGAAATTAAAATTAATTATTGTTTAGGTCACAATACCCAACTAATATTCCAGGAACTGATTTAGCTGACCATTTCCTTCGCTTTTGTTTTGGCACGTGGACGTAGCAATCAGCACCAAACTGACGAAAGTGTTCAATTGGAGCAGGACCCTTTTGAAACCACAATTCATAAGGAGTTTTACCACCAACAGACGGACCAGTGCGGTTGATAACATGACAGGCAGTGTTCATAGCCTCAGCCCACAAACACAAGGACAGTTTGTTAGTATGTAACATGCTACGTGCTGCTTCCACCAAGGTACACATCTCACGTTCCACAGAACCCATTTGTTCAGGTGTGTAAGGCATGCTTGTTCTCATAGAAATGCCACGATCAGAAAGTAGCTTTTTCACTTTGGCATTGCAGAATTCCGTCCCGCCATCACTCATAAAAGTTTTAACAACATGTCCCACAGTCTTACACTCACTGAAGAATATTGACAAACAATCAGGCACCTCTGTCTTTTCCTTCAAAAAGAAAACACGTCGAAATTTGTGTAAGGCATCCTTCAACACTAGACAATATTGACTACCACCCAGAGATAAATTTTCCATTGGTCCACATAAGTCACCACTTATAATCTCCCCAGGCTTCTCAGGTTTTACAGTCCGTGTGTGATAAGTTTCCCGGTGTTGCTTACCTAATACACATCCCTCACAGAAAATGTCATTGTTTTCTACTGGAATGTCATGAGCACGCAGAAACTTATAAACATAAGCCTTATTTTGATGAGCTAAACTCTCATGCCACTCTTGCAACGTCTTATTAGTACTATTTGCAAGTTGTACAGAAGATTTGTTCTGTATAACCGACATTTCCAATTCATACAGACCATTGACATTATGTCCAAATAAATGTGGCTTATTATCCCTCATAAAAACACATTTATTTTTACTAGCCTTAAAAATGTAGTTCTTTTCAACTAACTTAGACACAGAAAGAAGATTTCTTCCAAGTTCGGGTACAAACCATACTCCTCCCAGCACTCGGATAATTTGCTTCTTGCCGATTTGTACAAGAACACGGATGTCGCCTTCACCTTCAGCATAGATCGCATCTCCATGAGCTACAGTAACTGAAACAGGCTTAGAATAATTCTGGTAAGTATCAAAATATTCTCGTTTAAAGCACATGTGTTGCGATGCACCAGAGTCAGCAATGAAAGTATCATAATTCTGACCGTCAGCTACAAAACATAAAAACGGACTTGATTTCTTCTGGTTCTCCTTAGAAGAGCTCCCACCCTTTTTATCAGTTTTTAGCTTACTCGAGTTTTGAGGACACTTGTTTGCAAAATGCGGTCCTTTACAAATGAAACATTTTACCTTTGGACTACTGATAAGAGGTTTCTCATTAACATTTCTAACACCAGTTGATGTCATTGATATTTTCTTGTTTATCTGTAACGCATGCCCTCCACTTGTTGCTTTCTTAGAAGGTAATCTTGACTCAATGAGCCTGTACCGCTCAATCAAAAGATCGACACTTCTGTCCACAACAGGAATGCTTTCCCATACGCTTTTAAATTCAAAGAATTCGCTCGGCAATGTGCTCATAATTCTGGACATAAGTACAATATCAGGCAAAATATTAGCATTGTGCTTTTGCAATTCCTCATTTACTTCCCTAAATGTTAATTGCAAACGAGAAATGTACTGAACTAACTCCTCATCATCAGTCTTTTTGGCAGAGAAAAACTGTTCTAAAACCCTATCTAACCGTTGGCTAGAAGACTGTTCATAAATACTTAACAATTTCTGCCAAATTTCCATAGCTGAGTTACAAGTTGCTGTTAATTCAACATGAGCATCATCTACAGCACTTACCATCAGGACCTGGGCTAGAGAATCATCCTTCTCATATGCTCTTACCGCCTCTCTGTGTGTTTTCTCAATTAGTCCTTTTTCTTCAGTATCTTTATCAGCAAGCTCGTCCAGGATTATTCCAGGCATAGTTCTCTGGCCTTTTGCAATATCCAGGACCCCATGATGCTTCAACATCAATTCCATTTGCCTTTTCCATCTACGCCAAGACTGAGCTCCATCAAGCTTTGCTATCTGTACTTTCATATCCATTTTAGATATATTTACAAAGTTTATCTGGGCCCATAACCAAATAAAACATAAAGAAATTATAATAAAGTTGTTAGACTTTTAATAAACATTTTAAAAAGGTAACACTTATTTTCTTAAGAAAAATTAAGTCAACATAATTGAATAAAAACACATGATAAACATTATCATATGGTTAAATACAGCATGTTAGTTTAAATTCAATAGAGGACACTAACAGATAACTTAGGAAAACTACAATCCGTTTTCCAAGATCATCGATGTATCCGTCTTCAGACACACCCCTGTATTCATTCATCACAGCAGTCAACATTCCGATCACTTACTTCGTGTGTTATACTTTATCCCATATGCGTTAGCATAGAGAATGTGTTGTGATCGTCCAAAAATATTTTTTTACAAGTTGGTCTAAAAATCCATTTTAGGGTCCCTTGAATAAAAAAAATGTTTTTTTAGGAAAAAATGTTGGTATCTGTCCGTATGTGCGTATACGCAGTTCGCTGGAGACCAAACGGATGGATACATTTTTATGAAATTTTGTATGTAAGCGTATTTGGCCAATATATCCAAGCCATTTTTTTTAACTTTTATGAAATGTTAGTTTTTAAAATTTGTATGGCAAAAAACATAGAAAAATAGAATTTTCTCAAAAACGGATCTAAAGATTTTAAAATAAGATGTAAATTGCAATTTAAAATATGTTAGTAGAAACCGCATGTCTCTAACTTGACTAGTTTTTGAGTTATGGCAAGAAAAAACATATTTGGGAATCAAACTGGTAATTTTCAAAGTTTTGATATTTTAATTGTTTAATATGGGGGAAAGTTTATGCCAATTATTCGGGACCATTTATTTCAGATGGCAGTTAGGACACTCGCGAGACTCGAGCGGGTCCGAGGGAGGCAACGAGGCCAGCTCTCCACCCCCCCCCCACTCCTGACGTCGACTTGTCCTCTGCTACCTGTGACGTGAGACCGACAGTTCGGCACAGCATCCATGGCCATCCACAAGCCCCAGTGCCTGAGGAAGTGGCGGCAGGAAAACGAGCGCCTGCCTCCGAGCCAGCGGCAGCCCGAACCTACCCGGCCTGAACCCGTATATGATTCCGGTGGGCTGAAGTTGTGATTTTGTTAACATTTTATAAGATAGCTCTTGTCACGACATCCAAATTTATAAATCTGAGCTTAATTACTCTCATTTGCATGGTTTAATAAGAATTGAGTTTCAATTTACATTCAATTCATGTTAAAACATCCAAATCAAGCACGTGTTCAAATTGCAAAACTAGGTAAGCAATTTCGGAGATTGCTAAATCAGTAAGTAAACCTGGAAAGTTGACATCGATTAGTAACATTGATTAAACTATGTAGTAAAATCAATGGTAATATGCAACGACTATACCTCGAAAAACATTTTGTACTCGCTGGTAGCAATCAACGGACCTTTATAATCGAGATGTTGTAATACTCGATATGTCTCGTTATCGACATCTCGTAATCGTGCATCACTAATCTTCACTCTTCAAACTTCATCTTCGGGCCAGCGATGCCAACCTAGGGAGAATTTCCCTAGATTTAGGGAAGTTTTGAAGATCCTAGGGAAACAGGGAAAAGACACTAATATTTAGGGAAATATAGGCAGTGTTGCAAATAAATATTGAATATATATTTAAAATAAATATAAAATATATTGACGCGTGATAAAACCTTAATATTTGGATTCTTCATCCTACAAAAGACTTGGGTTAAATTCATATTAGATTCAGAGTAATTTCCTTGTATGTAGGGGAGACAGTGATGATATAGTGGAAACCTTATGGTCTGTTTAGCGTTTGCATTTTGAAGTCTAGATCTGGTTATCAGTCTCCAATCATGCTTATCTCATCGGAACAGTCATTCCCAACCACCATTTTGTTTTTACTAAATTGTCGATGTGAAAATCATAATATTATGCGACTATTATGATAAAAACAATAAAAAACCCCATGGTTACTAAAGTAATTTTAATTAAAATATGCGATTTTTTTCAGTTTATTCCAATTATTTATTGCTTTTATTTACTATGTAAATGAACCATTTCTGGAGATTACAATCAGTATATTTCTGGTGTTGAGACCTTCCTTAACAAATTTCAAATCGATTATCTACTTCCTATTTAATCGGAACTGTAATACAAGTTTTTATCTGGTTTCGTGTACTAATATAGGACTTGTCTTCTCCATTCTATATGTACTCGCTGGTTTCACGTAAGATTCATATATCTAGGGAATTTTTAAGTAATCTAGGGAAATTTAGATTGTTCATCTAGGAAAAAATACCAAGCTAGGCTAGCAACACTGCTTCGTGCTCAAGCTGGCAGGCGATAGGCGAATAGTGGTTCAGTTCCCGTGATGAGCTATTTTAATATTTGTTTTTAACCTTTTGCTTCAAACACTTTCATCGTGAAATCATTAATTCAGACCAAAATGTCAATAAGTTTTTTGTGAACTGTGATTTTAGTTACATTGCTCTAAGATGGCTAATGTTAGAAATATCAGCTTAACCTTCACACGTTCGTTTTCAGTGACAAATTGCTGTTATGGAAAAAAGAATTTTAGGAAATTTATTCTTCATGACAGGGGAACTAAAGCTTTCAAAGAAAGAATGAAGACTGATCCTTTCCCAGACATACCCCCGCCCTATAGTAAGTTAAGTTACAATGTTATTTGGTCCCGCTGTAATTATTATCACATTTGTTCAAATATACACATACTTTCGGTATTTATGCAGTTTCTTGCCACCAAACAATTTTGAAACATTTTGCTTGAAATGGGGCTAAAGTCGGTTATATTTTCGCGAGATATGCTTTATATGGTAATTATGCAATTTCATGCCGCCTCTGAAAATACGATTTCATGTTAAAAAGTGGTGAAAAATGAGTTTATATCTCTTGAGGAGTTTAATTTCATCCGTGGTAAACTCGTTTTTTACTGTAAAATAAAACTAGTTTTTTTACTGATAGTGAAAAAACAACCTTTTTAAAAATCGTTATTTTTCACAGCTTTTTTTCATTTCTCTTGTTTTTTTTTTGCTGAACATAAATATATAACGTTCTGGTTTTGTAATAAAATTATGTTTTCAGCTCAAAAAATGCATTTTTTACTGTCATAATCTAACTTATCCTATTGTCTATTTTCTAAACAAAAGTTCGTAATTTGCGTTAAGTTCGAATGTTTGGCCTACATGACGGCCTCCCAGCCGGCCGTCACTCCGGCTGAAATATAGGTGAATTCGGTTTTTGTGAGTAATAGTTGTTGTATATAATGATCGCGTAATGGCCGCTAATCGTGATTCGCTGCAATAGTAATTTTTCCGTTATATCTCGAGAAATATTTGTAATAAATAGTTTTCAAATTTGTATTCAGTGCAAAAAACGCATCAAAATAAAAAAGATGATTAAAATACCATTTAAATTAATGAAAAAATGACAAAAATACTAAAAGTTGTGACATTGGTTTTTTTCAAATTTTTCGGTAAAATACATTTTTTCCGTGAAATAAAAACGGTAATGCACTTTCTTGCCACCTCTGAAAATATGAATCCATGTTAAAATATGAGTTTATATCTCTTGAGGAGATTGATTTCATTCGTGGAAAACTTGTTTTTTTACTGAAAAACTAGTTTTTTATCTGATAATGAAAAACAACTTTTTAAAAATCGTTATTTTTCGACAACTTTTTTTCATTTCTCTTTTTTTATGCTGAATACAAATATATAACTGGTTTTGTAGTAAAATTATTTTTTCAGCTGGAAAAATGCATTTTTACTGACAAAACCTAACCCATCCTATTTGTCTATTTTCTAAAAAAAAAAAATCGTAATTTGCGTTAAATTTGAGTGTTTGGCCTCCGTGACGGCCTGCCGGCCGTCACTCTGGTAAAACACATTATTACCCCGGAATAAATAGCATATCATGAAAATACAGCCAATTCTAGATCCATTTCAAGCAAAATGTTACAAATTTGTTTGGTGGCAAGAAACTGCCCATTATAGACTACCCAGTAAAGTCCCAATAAGGGCTAAACTATCATAAAATTACGAAGGTTGAAAAAAATCAACATATGAGAACAGAATTAACCCTTATAGTGCTACGCCGCCTAGCCTATAGATATACTGAAAAGTGCTATGCAGTTTTGTGCAAAAATGTAGGGTTTTAAGAAAATGCTCATAGACTTGTTATTTGTTGTCGTATCTTCATTCTGTCTGTTTTGTATCGTAAAAAATAAACAGAGAACATGCATACAAAAGGAAAAACATACAAGAAAATACATACAAAAGTATTTTGTATTTTTAAAAATAGTAAATAATTTTGTTTTTATTTTTGTAATTACGAATAAAATAAAAGTGCCTGAATATTTTTGTATATTTGTTTTACCTATTCCACTGTAAAGAGCATCTAATTAAAAACAAATTTCATATATTTTCAGTTCATTTTTATACAAAAAATAAGGAGTATAGAGGAAATATAAAATATATTGTCGTCGCAAAAATTAGTTGAGATCTTGACATTTTGAAACATGTTTTGAACAAACAAGCAATAAGTATTCAATCATATTTAATATACATATATATATATATATATGACATTGCTCTGTTTTATTTATCTAATACCATTATTATAGTAACAAATTATTGCAGTGAATGAGGTACCGTATTTTGGTTGCTGCAAAGTTTTTATTAGCTATGCTAGAAACAATGAATTTATTATAAATACAGAACACAACAGTTAAAAATAAACGTTTTATAAAATGAACAACTTTTTATATGTATAATGCATTTCTCTTCAATAAAACATTGTACAACTAAACAACAAAAAGCATTCACAAACTTTACAAAACATACAGACGAACGTAACTTCAATCTTCTTTGACACATAAAAATTATAAAAACTCGATTGTCTGCAACCAAATGGCCATATATTGATTCTCTAATACCTTTAGAATAAAGTGACATCTATAGGGGCCAGTAAAATAAACAAGCCTGTCGTATATATACAAAATACGTATATAAACGCCTCGCACTCTTAGATATAACACTATGTAGACGCTATAGCAATATTCTTGGAAGCACTTAACAACCAAATACCATTGTGTTAAAGTTAGGATATGTAGTAGTTCACCAGAAGGAGTTAGTTCACTCCTGAGTTACAAAGACTGGAAACTAGTTCAATGGAGTCATTCCAATCCCGAAAGTTGTTTCTTTTCATTGTGGATTCGAGGGTTTTTTTTCAGTTGCTTCACTCCGAGTAGATGCTGGTGCATTTCAAGTCTTGAATGAGTGGTATGGTGGAGCGGCCAGCAATCATATTTATTCTGTGTTCACCAGAACAGCCATTGAGTAATTCACATTTTAGTTCAGAAAGGAACTAGTTCTGCTCTAACACAACATTGGAGTTGTAACTCTTGTACTAGAGTAGTTTTATTGAAGTCGTTCACTTAGGAGTTACACATCTCTACATTATATGTTAAAGAGCAATACTTATTACTCTTAGATGGCAGTCAAGGTTCAGATGTTGTGTAGAGGTGTGAAGTGAGTGTCAGGCTTGTCAGTTAGTTGGAAATCAAACCAACACTACGTGGTTCGGATTCCACGTAAAGCTGTAGGTCCCTTAGTTGACCTGGCTATTAATAAATTGATCTTCTGAGGAACAGTCAACCTTAGCTAGTAACAATGGCTACACTTGTTTATCTACACTCATTTGCCCATATCTTGATGATCGGCATCTTGTGAATGAATTGTAATATGAAAGCTTTTAGTAGGGTAAAGTTGTTGCAGCACCGAACCATTTTGGTATTTAAATGCACTTTCTAGGTGCCTCGCCAATCTTGACATTTTATTGCCAGTTGGTAGAATTAGGTCTCAGATATATTTTATGAGTAAACACTTTTTATTCTGCATAACTAACGTTTTATAAAAAAATCAATAATTCTTAATTTTTAAAAATGTTATATTTTGAGATTTTTTCTATTATTTTGTAAATTTGATGTAATTTTTCGTGTTATAGCATAAATTTGATAACTATTTTGGTATGCGTAAATTTTTTCTCGAGTTTTTGCGGAAAATCATCTACGGCGGGCACATGTACAATGTTAATAGCCTAGGAGCCATGACTAGTCACCAAAACAAGTTTGCATATATTCCCGCCGAAGGGATGGCCAGCAGGCTATTCGGGAGGTCAGGCACCCTAATTTAACGCAAATTAGAATTTTTTTTGAGTATATACTGTAGACGATTGTGATAGCTTAGGTTTAGTTTGTTTAGGTTATCCAACTGAATCTAAGTAAAAAGTGTATTTTTTGGGCCAAATAATTAATTTTATCCAAAAAACCAATTATATATTTGTGTTCAGCATTAAAAACAAGTAAGATGAAGACATCTGTTAAAAAATTCAAATTTTTAAAAAAGTTGTTTTTTTCACTATCACCATTGACTTTATATACAAATAATAGATTTCCCATCCAATGTTAAATTTTGAGCCAAAAATATCTGTGTTTTTGTGGTCCATTGTGGAGCGCTAATGTAGTTCCATTTTAAACCAGCTGTGGTTGCGGGCCTCACTAACTAACAAAATTACAGGCACAAATATTACTATTAGATGGAATATCTATTGTATGTGTGTATAATCTAGGCTATCACATAAAAAACTATTTTTTCAATTTTTCTGTAATAAACGTGCTTATTTTTTTGAAAAACAATTGGATCGTGAGTTTTTTTTAAACGAATCTACTATCAACTAACCGATTCGGTTTTCGAGGCGGTAGATACAGTTGTGCGTCTGGACAAAATTATAGTGGAGGGTATTGAAAGACGAGAAAAGAAACTCAGTTTGTTTCTTGACTTGTTGAAGCCCTTTGACTGTGTTGATCATAGAACCTTGATTCACAGAGTAGAATACTATGGGATACGAGGAGTGTCACTTTAAGTGGATTCAATCATATCTCAGTCATCGAACACAATTTGTAAGTATTTCTAATGCTAGATCGGGAGAGAAGAATCTTTGCTATGGGGTCCCCCAAGGCTCCATGCTCAGTCCTCTCCTTTTCCTGATATATGTGTTAACGATGTTAGTTCATCAGTAGAAAAAGGACGACTCGTCCAGTACGATGATGACATGACTCTGTTTCAGCGCAAACTCTACCAAAGAGCTCGTAAAAATAATTTCCATTGAGCTCAGCAGTGCCATTCAACATTTCCAAAAGCTCAACCTCAGAACAAACGTTTCAAAATCGTCATTCGTCCAATTTTGTGTGTGCAAACTGATGTAGATCAAAGTCCCACAGTCATGTTGGATGAGACTAAGAATGAAGAAGTCTACTCTAAAAAGTTCCTTGGAATACACCTGGATCGAGGGTTGACATGGGGTTTTCACGTAGACAGTGTGTGTTCAAAACTAACCTCAGGTATCTGTTTGAGACAACTATCTGAATACTGCCAGACTCAGATAATGATGACGGCTTATTACGGAGTAATTTAGCAGACCTCTCCTATGGATTGACCTTGTGGGGAGGTTGCACAAACCCACTCTTTTCTAGAATTTTCATTCTTCAAAAAAAGGCAGCTTGAACCATTGCACATGAGAGTCGTGCAAATCAGCTTTCAAAAGCTTGAAACTGTTGACATTACCCTGTCTCTACATCTTGAAAACGTGCATTTTTTTCAAATCGAAGTGCAATCTCATAAGAGGTAGTGACATACACTCTTATGCAAGTAGAGGCAGGAACAACTACCAAACTGTGAAACCCAGAACGGTAGTTCATGAGCCTTTACAGGCAGGGACCCAGTTTCTCAACAGTCTGCCTAATTCGATCAAAAGTGCCCCAATGCTCAAGGCATTCAACATGCGTCTGAAGCAAGTTCTGATTGCAGAAGCATTTTATAGTACAGACGCGGTTATGGCACACAACTGAGAAGCCCTATGAACACACGGACCAGAGTTATATTGGATAGAATTTTAATAGATGACTCTGAATGCAAAATTGTATATTTGAAAGTGACTTTGATGGAATGAATGAATAGAAAATTTTAGACTATTTAATTAATTTACCATGACTATTGCAATACAATGTACTTTGTCTGACACAATAAAAATATTATTATTATTCCAGACTAGTATTTATGCTGTAGTAATTAACTACATTTTTAATAGTACAATGGGGTTTGTATCATTGATATTACAAAGTAAAATATTCAGTAGGCCTACTTTTTTTAAAATTTAAAGTCAGTGACATTTATTTTTATTTAATTGCAATGTGTGCAAGAAGAGTAATTAATAAATTTTATATTTTCCGGTGACAACCACGCCAAGATACTATCTATATTATGTACAAGGTAACCAAATGTTTCACCCATACTTTCAAGTGGCATCCTCAGTGTCACCGGAAAATATATATTATAGTTCTGACACCAGCCGCCTAAGCCTAAGTTCTAAGAAAAAGGAATTAAATTGTTTTGAATGAACATATAACATATTTTGCTAATTTATTTCAATATTTTTATGAAACAAGATGTATAGGTCTCTAAATATGTTTTCTTTTCTTAGTATGTTATGTAGATAACTAGTTTGTCTAAATTTTGTTCATCTTGGCTTCCTTCTTATTTTTTTTTAAATTTATTGGTCCTGTGGGCACTGTAAAAAATACCAATCCCTACACGTACAGTGGTACTGATCCACCCGCCCGCCCCTACATGTACAGTGGTACTGACCCACCCGCCTTTCCCTACACATACAGTGGTACTCACCCACCCGCCCGTCCCTACACGTACAGTGGTACTGACCAACCCGCCCGCCCCTAAACGTACAATGGTACTGTTGCGTTTCTTTTGTTTCTCTGTTGCATGAACCATATACAATCAACCATATTTTCATTTTGATATTTTTCATCCATTCACTAACTCCAAAATGAGCTGTGCCTTTTCGTAAAAGATCTCTATTTTTTATTCTTTCAATTGCTGCTAGCTTTTCTACAATAGTTATCACCATTCTTTTCTGTTTTAGTGACATGACCAAGATTAATACAGCAAAACACAACTCACAAAACAAAATCACAACACTAGCCCACACTTATTTAGCGAGTGACATTGAAAAATAATTTGACTTTAGCTATCAAACACCACTCGAAAATAGCGCAAAAGAGACTCATAGTAGTAGACTATGAGAGCTGGCCGAAATCACTCAAAATGAGACATCACTTCCTCCCACCTCCTTTATTTAAACGGGAGTTGAACTCACTAAGATAAGTTATACTGTACAATACAGATCAAATGCAACCTGAACTTTCTATGATGCTTCTTACATAGGCTGATGGTTGTCGTCAGATGACTATGAACACAAAGTGGCCCCACCGGTACGGCCATATCGCTTTGTTTGGTATAGGGAAAAATTCATGTCAGAGAAACCCACCCATACAACCACTTACCCATACATGTACAATGGTATTTACCCACCCACCTACCCATACACGTTCTGTTATGGGAGTAAGCGATAGAAACATTTCATTTTTAACATGATTTACTTGAGAGGTGCCCTTCATTTTCTTTATAGTAGTTTATTTTTATTATTATGTTGTTTTTGTTATTTTCAAAATACTAATTATTGGATTTGTGAAAATATTGGTAAAAATAAAATGTAGGATACATTTTCCCCCAAAAACACTTTGTTTACCAAACATCCGCCATTTTGTTTTTTCACAAAATAGTTTTTATCTCCAAGTTGACTTAACCGATCTTTATGAAGCTCGCTATACATGTTAAGATAATAAAGACCTAGCTAGAAAAAAAAAATCAACTTGATCCAAATTTTAATTTCAAAATGGCAGCCATTTTAAATATTTGATCAGCGGAAAAACGGCAAAAAATAAAAAATTGCTAAGAAAAGATTGTTTTAGACAATTTTATTACTAATCTGTCAGTATCATAAAAATTATAATCAGACAAAAAATATCCGAGAAACATTGACATTTGTTGAGAGACAGCATAAAAACCATTTGTTTTTAGTTAACACGGTGCCTCTCAACACAAATGTCAATGTGTCTCGATTATCTTTCGTTAGATTATAAGTTTTTTGATATTGACAGATTGGTAATAAAATTGTCTACAAAAAATTTGTCCTTAACAATATTTTTTACCGTTTCCTGCAATTTCTGTTCAAATATTTAAAATAGCCACAATTTTGAATTAAAATTTGGATCAAGTTGATTATATTTTCTAGAATAGGTCTTTATTATTTGACATGCATAGAGAGTTTCATAAAGATCGGTTAAATCAACTTTGAGATAGAAATTATTTTGTAAAAAAAAAAAAAAAAAAATGGTGGATGTCTGGTAAACAAGTTGTTTTAGGGAAAAAACATCCTTGATTTTACTATACTTTTGATTTTATTTTACTTAACACACTTTACTTCTGGAACACCCTGTATCCTGAGTATGTTATATGCCACATACTCAGGATACAAGTAATAGCAGACTATAGTTATCATTAAAAACAATAAATGTGCTTTCTCAATGTTGGTGATTATTTTAACATTGAAAATATTCTGTCCACAGAATATGGTGTACGAGAAACGGGTTACAAGAAAGGTACGAAATTTATTGAGGTGCCAGAAATGATTCCTGAGATTATTGTACCAGACTTGACTGGCTTTCAAGTAAGAGGACATTTTCTCTAGTTACTTATATACAGCCTAAAAATTGCTTAACCCTAGTACACTAACTCGTTGTCTATCACGACGCCCTCCATATTTGTCGTTCCCCATTCTCAAGTTTTGCGAATAACGATCCATCTACTCCCATATATTTACATTTAGCCTTCAGACGAGCTTAGTGAGTCTGATGTTATGAGAATGGGTCTTAACAGTATTTCATATTGATTAATTAAACTTTCCATGTAAACACGATTCAGTTTTCATTGTTCATATGGTTTGATTAATATTTTGTGGTTATGTACTATAAACTATTACATTAATGAAATAACATAATATACAGGGTGTTAAACTCAAGGTGACCACAATTGGGACCTCAAAAGTACTAAATTTATAACAAACTTTACCATATTTTTATTTTCATTACAATCACATAGTTCAAATTTTTAAATTCGCTCGTCATTTTCCAATATGGCAGTCAATTTTGAAATTTGTAATACAAACCCCTATTTTTTATGATGGATTTAGGTTTTACCAGTGATTATAAGAATTTTTAATTTTTGTTATTATTTTGATATACTTAACCGTTTTGCCACTAGGAGCGCTGGAAGTTTAAGAAATCCATATTTCAAAAATTTATTAAAGAAATGTGTTCTGCTATTACAAATAATAAAGCTTAATCCATAATGCATTATTTTTATTTAATTGAATGTTGAAAAGCTCATGTTCTCTCTCACAGGGTTTGTTTAGTAGCTCCCCTTAGCGTTTATAGAGGAATAGGACTTCTTAATGTACTTTAGTTTAATTTTAAATAACTTACATTTAATCTACAAATTTTGTTTTTTTTAACTTCAAACAATATTGTACAAGTTGATGTATAATTTGTTTGTTGTTGAACTTGTTTTTACTGCAAATTTCAACAAATATGTGACATTATAATTAATGTATAAATTAATAAACAATAAAACTTATTTAATGTAATTGTAGTGTAATCAATTATTATACTACAGTATTATTAAACACAAGACATTTGCTCCACAATGAAATAATATGCTCCACAGTTATGAAATAGTACATACCACATTTATATTTCTAACTTCTGTTTTGAGATAAAAATTCTCATTTGTATTTGAAAATGACAAGGCAAACGTATAATTAGAGGCTTATATTTTATTTAAATCCTGTTTGCTATAAAATAATGGAAATGATCTTATTTCACAGGCTTAAACAGTCTGTGTCATTACTAATATCTTAAGCTTCTGGTAACGACCGTGACAAGATGTTATTTAACAGTATCGCCAAACGTTTTGCCCATGTTGTGATTTGGCATCCTCAGTGGTATCTCTGAGACTGAGATGCCACTGAGGCTTTAGTTAGTAGTAATGGAAATTATATTATCATATGGCTAAAAAGTTAAATAGTTAACATCCAGTTACACATCTTCAATTGAAATTAAAAACAGAATATTCATACATTTTTGTATTATATCAAAGTGTTTGAGTTTTTAATACCTCATGGATCACTTGTTGTAATGAGGAATGCAGCTCTCCAAATTTATCATCTGCAAAAATGTTTTTGGGTCTGCGCCCCGTAATACCAATTAATTAGTAATAAAACAATAACTCCAAATCTTGGATGTCATAACTTTAAATTTAGAAATCTTTTTCTCCCTAAACATAAAAAATTAATTAATAAATGAACATTTTATCATTTGTAGTTAAGTTGTTCTAACTATGGAGAAATAGCCCTACACTATTCTGCCTGTTAGTACAGCCATAAGCCGAGCATCAAGGTATATTAAAAAACAAATAAAAATTAATTATTTACAAGACTAAGATATTTAAAATTAAACTAAAATACATTAAGAAGTCCTATTCCTCTATAAACGCTAAGGGGAGCTACTAAACAAGCCCTGTGAGAATAGTCTGTTCTACATGGAACGCTCTCCACTACCGGCAACACCTATAATATGCTGCCGTATTGGTCGGAGACCCTGCCTCAAATGCGGTAACCTAAGGCCTCTCTATTTATATTCTGTACTCACTGAATTAGAGACTATAACCAAAATTCTATTAACTTAAATGACATTATATTAATTTGAAAACGAACTAGAACGTCCACAATCCCCCTGCACAATACTTACTTATTGTTGGTGCAGAAATTATGTGTTCTCAAGTTTGGAGGTTGTTTACTAAGAAACTAAGATGCCTGTGATAAATCCAATTAATTACATCATTGTTTTCTTTGTTTAATTTAATGTTATAATACATGAATTATCAAATTTTATTATAAGTTTCAATAGTTGTTTTAAAGTTATTTATTAGCATTGGATTGTTCATGATATGTAGATAATTTGTATCTTAGTCGGAACAAAACAGTACCAAAATTTTAACTGGTTTTCACTGTGCATCAACTTCACATTGTTATTACTAAAAAATCCGTTAATGTGTCACATTTATGTTTTAACACATTCGATGCTGAAAAAATATGTTAAAAACATGTCAGATACTAAAATAATATTTTGTACCAAAACAATACCTTATATAGTCAGGAAACAGGGTTGATACACCAAATCCAGTTTATGGCCTCAATTCTGGTAGATCGGGGCTTCCGAAGTGATCGTCCGCCGGCGGTGGAGCCGCACATCGCAACGAAACCCATGTGCGCCGCGAGACGCCTGCCACAATTAGTCGCGGCAGGTCGCATTCCTGAAGTTGAAATACGTCATACAGGAGTATCATTTCCGATATCAGAATCATCAGATTCATAAGAATCAAAGTCATCTGAAGCATTTCCCATCATCTGATGTTGGATTGGGTCATCAACTTCACCATCACTGTCGGCAGGACAAAGTCAGGAGCCGAAGATGGCCCAGGAGTTGGTTGAAACATTGCAGAAAAGAATAAAACACACTATACAAATGTATTTACAATATAACACAAATCACAATACAATATAACACAACACGATACTAATGTTTCACTATTATACACAAAAATAAAATGGTAAAACTCCGATGCAAGCCAACTGGCTCAAAATGGCGCGATCCACTAACAGCGAACACCGAAACGTGACGCGAGGCACAGGCAACAATATAGCACAAATCCGACCGTTATAAGGCAAGTGGCTGGACCACACTGAATTTCACAAACAAGCATTGCTTCGTCAACCGCCGGCAACAGTTCCGCTGCGCGCGCAGGCACGCTAACCCCTGCCAACTGGCTCAAAATGGCGCGATCCACGAACGAAGAACAAGGAAATGTGACGCGAGAAACAGGCTATAATGCGGCGCAAATCCGACCCTTCTAAGCCAAAGGGCTAGGCGACACTGAAGTGTACAAGCCGGTATTGATCCGTCCACCGCCGGCGACTTATCCGCTGCTCGCCCGCTGGCGCACAAGCACTGCTATCACCCGCGGGCGTGTGACCCGCACACAATGCGTTAATACTTGGTTTACAGGATTGCTTAAGTTTTATAAATTTCAAGTTTCATTTTTCAAAAAAAAATGTCTTGTCAATTACCTGAAATATTGGCCTCTCGAGGTCATAAAATTAATTACTTGGTAACGTTGAAATCCTTATGAAATTTGTTGTTACGACACATTACTTTTATATGCGTAAGTACATTTAGTGATTTTTCATTAGTAATAATTGATCAATTTAATAATGCATATGTCATACATAACGTACAACTAAAGGAGGAAAATATTGATGTAATTGAATTTTTCATAGTCCTCTTAGCTTCCTAGTAGTAGTAGTAGTAGCTTCCTAGTAGTAGAGAATAGAGACCGGGTTCTCAGTGTCTTCCTAGATCTGTCAAAGGCATTCGACTGTGTGGACCATGCAATTCTGCTGGAAAAGTTAGAAAGATGTGGAATTCGAGGAACTCCCCTGCTGTGGATAAGATCATTCTTATCAGATAGACACCAGGCTGTCAAGGTCTCAAATCAAATCTCATCCTCTCAAAAACTGGCTTATGGCGTCCCTCAAGGATCCATTCTAAGCCCCTTGTTATTCTTGTTGTACGTAAATGACACAGGCTCATCTCTACTGCAGGGGAAACTCGTGCAGTATGCAGATGACACGACTCTACTATTTAGATCATCCACTAAAGAAGCACTGGAGATGCAAACCTATATTGAACTGAATAATTGTATTCAGCATTTCAATCAAAACAACCTAAAAATTAATGCATCCAAATCAAATTACATTAATTTCCGTTTAAGATCAAACAATGCTGAATGTGGACCTACAGTCATGGTAGACGATATCCCCTTGGACGAAGCTGACTCAGTTAAGTTCCTTGGGATATACCTCGACACAGGCCTCACCTGGAGAAATCACATTGATAACACTTGTGCTAAAATATCCTCAGGCATCTTCGTTTTGAGGAGACTCTCAAAGATATGCCCAACTCAAGTTCTCCTCATGGCCTACTATGGGCTCATTTACTCCCATCTCTCTTACGGGATAGCCATTTGGGGAGGCTGTGCAAATGTTGATTTTTCCAGGCTATTTCGGCTCCAGAAGAGAGCAGTGCGAGCAATTGCTAATCTAAATCAGAGAGAGTCTTGTAAACCTGCATTTATCGATTTGGGATTGTTGACATTACCCTGCCTCTATATACTCGAGACAACAGCTTACTGCCTGTCAAAATGTACTCCTACTAGGGGACGAGACATACACACTTACAATACTAGAGGCAGGAACAATTATCGAACTGGCCAACATCGAACGTCAGTATTTGAGCACTTGCCCTCACAAGCTGGTGTTACTTTTGTCAACAGTCTCCCGGACACGCTCAAAAATGTTGAAGACCTGGTTAAATTAAAATTTAAACTGAAGCGCTACTTAGTCTCTAAGGCTTTCTACTCAGTGGGAGAGTTCACTGCAACAGGCCATTGGGAGAGTAGTTAAAAACCTATGTCGGCCTGAGCTGGCTGTATAGCTGGATGTATGAAAGTTACCTTTGTGTATGTATCAATGCTTATTTTATTTTATTTTTAGTCATATTTTAAACACAATGAACCATGTTGACGCATTGTATGCAACAATTGTTGTAGTCCACAATAAAGATCTTGAATTGAATTGAATTGAATTGAATAGTAAACAGCCTTCAATTTTGGTTACACATAATTTCTACGCTTACAAAACACAAAGGTTGAACAGGGGTGGCAGACAGACTGTTGCATGCCGCTGCTCTATAAGTATTAGACCTATGCTAGTGTCCAGATTGGAACCAGTGGGAAACATTGTTTCCCATGTTTGTGTTTTCCCTAAGATGTTGAGGTGTTTTTTTTTTGCAAGCACCTTATCAAAAGTGGAAATTGACATTATGAAATAGTTAAAAAAAAACTCTTATCTTCTCTTAGGTCACAAAAAAGAGTATTGAATGCCCCAATTAAATGCCTCTTTTGGAGAATTGGATGAACACATACACTTTTATCTTGTTTTATTTTACGTCTGTGACGAAGCAAATAAAGCACTAGAAATAAAATACATCTCTATTGATCCATGTCTAAGCTGCAACTAAGGTTATCTCCTTTGAATCTGACTTAATGGTAATTGTGTGATCTGAAATTAAAAATATCCTCCCTCTCAGCGATTGGCCGGACCGAGTGTCCCTCGACTCAATCTGTATGCTAACCTCCCTCGTATTGTCTATGCATGTGCTTATGTAAAATTATTCTAGCCACGGAATAGAATAAAATCTTCTATTTTTTGTTGAATTAATATCAATGAGTATTGTAAAAATAACCTTTAAACTGAGAATTTAAAGGTTATGACTGCCCACCTTGCAGAAAATAATGAGAATGAACATGTGTCTACTATTTTTCCCATCTTCTTTTTTGTGTAACATTTCAAGGGGGGTCCAGCTCCCTGAGCCCTTAATTCCCTAGTCATCATTATCAATACACATCACAATTTGAGTAAGATCTACAGTCTTTGTCTTGATTTTTAAATATTTGTGTACCAATCATGACATTTATTTGATATTGGTTAATGTTGCCATCCAATTGTACCTTCTTCTTCGATGATGGTTGAAGAAAAAATTTGTGATGGCAAAATTTGTTTCTTTGGCAGAATTCCACAGGTGTCTCCTCTTTCATTCCTTGATACCAACTCATAATTACAGTCAGATTGTGATTATATTTTTTTCTTGTTTCTAGTCTGACAAGAATTATTCTTTGGTTATATCGAATAATTTTACTCTCATTCCTAATCGTTTATTGGGAATAATTCCCACTCCTGCTAGCCCAGGTTTTTGCGGTTCCGCTATGTATGATTCTGTAATTGCCTGACCAGAAGTCACCAGGATTTAGCCTTAGAGATTGCTAAATATTAATATTCTTTCTTTCATTTCCATTTTCTAGTCAACTCCATTTCAGAAGACATTCACTGTTGTGTGTTACCATCCTTCTTGCATGAATATGTTTTGGTTCAACCGTGTCTGTAGTTGACCCCTCCCGGAGAACCGATTGAGACTTTATTTACCACTGGACAATTTAACCATAGGGCCTTTTTCAATTTTGAGCTGCTGATTCTTCAGGTACTCATTAGGGTAGACTGGAATGGTTTCCAGTTGCCCTTCTATGCCATTGACCATTTGGATAGGGTTTGTGCCTTAAGGAGCAGTTTACCACCCTAAGGGCAAGTGGGTACCTTTCCTTTTATACACTCATCCATCTCCAAAGAAACCGTTGGCACCTGATCGGAGACTGTCTTCTTATGCTGGGAGATATTCGGGCCCTGTATGCTGTTTGTAACTATTACCATCATAAGTTCTATTGGATAAGGCCAACTGTCTTATATTGTGTCATGTTACTTAACATTCCTATCAGTTCCTGTGGGCTAACTGATTATAATTCAAATATTAATTCACGGATATGTTCACTTTACTGTCATATCATATGCACTCAAAAATTATTTACCTTACTCCCATAGTTGTTTTCATATGTAAAATAATTTTGAATATAACGAACCACAATATAAATTTTTAAGCATTTGATTGGATATGTTTTATTATTATTGATATTCATTCCATCTTAAAACTAATTTTCTTTTTTCAGCTTAAACCTTATGTTTCTTACCGTGTAAAAGATTCCACACAACCTGAGTTCACAGCTCAAGACCTTTTTATTGCAGTCTACAGAGATAAAATTGCCAAAGACTTTAAGGAAGGGAAGCTAAATGATGATGGATCACCAAAGGAACCAAGCCCTGAGGAGGCGATGACAGCTGAAGAAGCGAAGCTGAAGGTTCGACAAACAGGTTCAGATATATATCAGCCTAGAAGTCCTAGGGAGATTTGGGACTACCCTCTTCGTTATTAGGATTGTTGTTATTTGCTCATAGTACATAATTATCAATAAATAAAAAAATATAAATAACATGTTGATTATTTGCAAGTCCTTGGTTTGCCATTGGTGGTGGAGGATTTGTAAAATCATTAGGGTCATTTGTCAATATAAGTATTAAGCCTATATATATTTACAAGACAATAAGTTCTGTTATATGAACCCCTTTGATGGAGGAACACCAAAAACAATCACTTATGGCATTGGCTAAAAATTCATCAGAAGCAATTCATATAAAACATAGGACATACATACAAGAGGCTCACAGTCTCCAAAAATGTAATTTCCTCACATATAAACTTGAAAGAGAGAGAGAGAGAGAGTTAATGTAATGAGGAGTTGATCTCTAAGTAAGCACTCACTTGAACAGTCTGTGAAAGTGCAACCTATATCTGAATAGTATAATTGGCTGTTCTCGGACATTTAGTTGTAGCCATCATAATATTGCCATATTATGAAAATGTTTGATTGTGGAAATGTGATAAAGCCTACTTCATACTGCTTCAATTCAGTTAATTTTCAGGAAAAAATTCTTATCAATATTCTGAAACAACATAATTTTCTTGGCTTCTATAGGTCTTAAAATTAATTACTTGGTCATACAAAATTTAATTGATTTAAATCAATTTAAAATTACTGCATTGACTTACATGCACCAAAGTAATGTATCGTAACTATACATTTTATAAGAATTGCGTGACCAAGTGATTAATTTTACAACCTCTAGAAGTAAAAAAAAAAAAAACATTGTTTCATGAATTGATAAGAACTTTTTTCTTAAAGAGTTAAAGTCCTGAAATTTATAAAACTTGTTTAGAAAACATTCTTTTTAACCACATAATAAAAAATAAATGTGATAGATTAACAAATTTTTTAGTAATAAAAATGTTAAGTTTATACACATTGAAAACTAGTTAAACTTCCAAGTACATTGTTTGTAACTATTAGGATAAAAATTATTAAAACGTATATAAATGCATATTATTGTAATAAAGTTAAACGAGGAAAACAATAGTATGATTGGATTTTCTATAGGCTTCTTACAACCTGCAAACTCTGTTACACAATTTCCGTGCTGACAGTAGTTCCCTAGTCATCATCAGTAGTACTATTGCTTGTGGCATCATTGTATCATAACTAAATACGTTATTACTGTTGTCTTCTTTTTGAATACATTATCATCAGAATCAAAAACTTTGTCATTTTCAACTTTGTCAAATAACTCAACCACAGCTACCTTCACTCATTGCTCTTCTAATATCTTCATTAGCAGATTGGCTAGGTATATATATCCATACATACAAAAACTAACTACTATAATTTACAAGTAAATTTAAAAAATAAAACAATGACAAATAGAATTTTAAATGGAAATAATAAGCTTGCAGATATTTACATTATAAATTTTATTAAAACCAGCCCCTCCCCCTGTCCTCATGTAAACAAGATCTGTTCAACCTGATGACATTAAAATGAATAAATAAGATTGCGAGTATTCTTTACATTTGTCAATAGTTGAAATAGAAATACTTGTAAATCAACACTTGTCAAATCAATGATGAGAAAATATCACTTTTAAATAGGTTTAATATATTAACTTCAAAGTAAATACAAAATAGATAATTTTTGTATTAAACAACATTTGTAAAAATGACATACATCACATTAGTGCCATAAGTGTAATTTTGTTTGGCACAGATTATCAAGTTACATATTAAATGTTATGTTATACTCGGACTGTCTGTTCCACTGCCACTCCCTGCTCCACTGCTAACAGTTACCTTCTCTTTCTTGTTACTTTTTGATAATGTAGCAACTTCTTTTTGAAGAGTTTTGATTTTACTATGAAGCATATCTACTTTCTTCTCGTGGTCTTTTTGGTAGTTATTCATTTTTGTCCTAAGTTCATTTTCTGTTGTAAAATGTTTCGCTTTTAACTCAGTAATCTGAAAAAAATTAATAACAACAATGATTTATTATATAAATGTATAACATGAAGAGATTACCATAAAAATGCACATTAATGAAATAAAAATGTCTACTGTCTATATTAACCTTTTAAATCCTGCCGCCGCAGTGTTGCGACGGTTACACATCTTGTCAAGTTCACATCATTTTCAGTAATATTCATCAACAGAATGTCACAAAACATCTTAGGCAATCTTCGAGACAATTTGGCATTGTGTTATCATGTGTTTTGTTGCATTTGACTCATCTGTCACTTGTAAACATGAATTGGTATACTTCCTATCTGTATATTAAGCTAAAAAGAAAATAACTAATTTCTCTGTGCAGATTGTTTCATCAATTAATTTAAGTATATTGAATCTAGATTGAATGTAATAAGTCTACACTCAGCAAAACAACCGGGCTCATTTATACAGAAATTATTATAATCTAAAGCTTGCTTAAAATGTTTTCTCGAACCGTTTTGTATTTGACATTGGTTTCAAGCATTGATATGATGAGTAACATGGCTACATTGATCATAATATTAAGATTTATGTAACAATCATTATATTCCATTGACAATATCACTAGATCTAACATGGAAGATAATAAATTAAATTATTTTAAATTGCTTAGTAACATAGAAACATTAAGGTATAAGCCAGAATGTTGAAAAAACTGGAACATCAGATTACTCTACTAGATGAAAAATTCAGGATTCAAAGCCAACTTTTACACACTTAATTACATGGCTTAAATTTGTCAAGAATTTTTTAATGAAAAAAATGTTTGAAGATATTTAATTGGCAATCCATTTTATACTATAAATCCTGTATAACAAAAATAAAATTATAGTAATCATAATTTACTTCAGATAACCTTGAACTTTAGATAGTCAAATTTTGTACTATTATATTCTTAATGTAGCATTATTAAGGCCCAGTTACCAAATGATATCTCTCTTTGGAAAGAGGTTCCAATGTTGCAGAAAACCATTCACAATATTCAAAAACCTTTTTTAATAATCCTAAAACTTTGCAATCTGAAGTTTTAAACTGATGGTGGTAAGAGGCACAGTGAACTTTATAATTACCAAGCACTTACGAGCTTTTGTCTATAACACCTAAGGACAAAAAGACTTGTGAACTATTCAGCACCGTATACCACTTGTAGACCATATATCGCAGTACAAACATATTAACCCTATTATAGTCCGAATAAAATAACTTTGGTACTGGCGGAACAGCCACGCGCCACTGGTCTGAAATGACAAAACTGAGTTTTAATTGGCTGTCAAACTTAAAATAAATAAGCAATAATTTTCAAACTAATCTTTTAGTGTCCACCATGTTATATTGTTTAAGAAAAAATATGCTGGAGATTTTGCTTGAATTAATTTGCTTTTTATACGGATATTTCTGTTTAAGAACACGTTTTTATGAGTGAAATTGTGTGTGAGTCGTATTTAACCTGTTACTGTAGCGAGAATAATAATAAAAAAATTATTCCTTGTGAATGGATGACAGTTTGATTCATTGTTTGTATTAGTTAAGTATAAGTCTCATTTAATAATTCAAACAGGTTAATGAGAAATTATTTTTTTGTAACCCCTTGCAAACTCGGAAACGACAAACACTAGTAAAAAACTCTGAGTAAACATTAACTGTGTTATTTATGTATGACTAAAATAATAATAATGTGGTACTAATAAAACATGCGGAACAGTGATGAAGAGTTGATGAAGTAAACTCATAATTCGTTTACATTGAAGCTATGGCGGACGCGTAAGGTATACTCTGCTCAAGGGAAAGTGTAGATCGGATATTCCAGTCCAAATCTTAACAATAATAGATCGATGATATTTTCAGATAAGAAATGTTTCTCCAGTAAGAAATATGGTGAGTAAAGTTGTCTTTTTACTTTGAGGTGTGTTCGTGTTCAGATCTTAATCGATTTAACAGTGCTTGGTACAGTTTAATCGCCAGTTTATTTTTATTACAGTTATTTAGTTTTAGAGCTATTACAAGTTTTTTTATTTAGATGTGACAATAATGTAATAGGATTCAGAGATTATATAATTATCAGTGTTTAGTGCAATTCTAATATTACGCTAAAAAAGGCTGCCGTTTCAAAACTATGAAGAATTTTTCAAAGTCCCTTCTTATTGCACACCTTCAATTAAGACCAATCATCCTACAAAATTTCAGCCTCAGATGTTTAGTGGTTTTTGAGAAAGAGTGATCTGTGAGTCAGTGGTATTTGGCTTTTATATGTATAGATAAGTTCAAGGAATGTCTATTTTGTTTTTCAAGGAAATGCAATTGGCATATGATATGATTTGTGGCTGTGTTTTAGATTTAAATTCTTTTTTAGTTTATTTTTTGCAATAATTATGTTTTAATCATGTCTATTATACTGGCAGGCACCACTGAAATGAGAGATAGTTATTTTAACTATAGTTAGACTAAAAAGATTTAATTTGTTTGTTTATTATTTTCTGTTAATTTTGTCACTGGCCTCCATTACTAGAAACTGTAGCCAGTTTTATTCCTGAGTTTGTACAGTGTTTATTGTTTATTTGTAAAGCATTTGAAGGAATAAAGCATTATTATCATTTAACTAAACTCTTACAAAAATGCATTTTTGCTCTGGCACTCTTGAGTAGTCATATGTAGACATTTCTGGCCCTTTTTAGGTTCAACATGTAAAAATGTCTGGCACTCCCAAGGGTTAAAGCATATTTTAATTGAATTTTTGTGAAATAACAAAGATAAATAACCAAGGGAACAAAATATAATTGATTTCATAGTAATATGTTACATGATATTCGAATAATCTGGCTCGTAAATTGTGCGTTTTCACAGAAGACAGTTGCATATGTCAGTCGCTAAGCCATGTTTAATTTTTGAACAGTTCCATTTAGATAGTGTTATCTTTCTAATAAGTTTTCGTATTTGATTGTATATACTATCTTTTGTGTTCTCTATTAATACTGGATCCAGGTTTTGTTATTTTATGAACGTTTAGCATGACAGTACCTACATTGCTCGAAAAATGCGGTTTGTATGGTTTTGTTTGATCTGGGAATAAATGTCACTTTTTTCTAATGAAAATTTTCTTCAGAGTGAAACTCTTTCTTGTTAATAAACACATTACCAACAAAAACCATGTAGGTTTTATTCTCAATAATTTATTTTTACTATGCATTGGGGTGATACATTTTTTCAACGTAAAATTTAATATCAAGTTATAATTGGGTATAATAACATGTTATACATTTACCTACATATTTTTGAGTAAAAAAATATATGTTCTTAAAGCCCATTTTAAAGTTTTTAAATAAAATAGATTCAAGGGGAAATTATTTATAGTTATTAAAATCTCTTTATTTAAATTAAACTTTGTATCATGTAACTTACTCTGATTTTCTTTTTATGGGTGTTTTCAATATCAGCCCTTTGGCTACTGGTTGACAAGGATCGTCAATTATAAGTTGCGAAAAATACTAGTAGTATTTTGCATCAGTATTTTTAATACAATTTGTAAATACAGTAAAACCCAGATTATAGGAAACAGTGAGAAAAAAAAAAGAAAATTGTATAGACATTAATATTACACGTGTTAATTCTTATGTTTGATTGTTTTCAAGCAATAATATAAATTAAATATTACAATATACATGTACTATATTGTGAAATAATAACGTAATAAACAACAATCCGCAGTAGGCTAGAATACGATAGCATTGTTTTGTAAATAAGTGTCGTGGCAGACCAAATGTGAGTCATTGGCTACTCCCCTACCTCAACCTGTAATTGAAGAATCTTTTAAAACCTTTGTATAGTTACATGATCCTGTATTATGCAATGGAGTTTCAAAATAAATAATACCTTTTAACAACGATAATAGAATTTGATATACATTTATTTACCGCCTAGACAGTCAAATTAACGTAATATTGGAAATGTCCACTATCGGAAACGGATCCAGCTCCAATTAGTTCTGATATTCTCCAAATAGTGGTTCTACTGAAAGTGAAAAATATTTTTCAATTTGTTTATTTACCAGCAAAAACTGATAAAAGTTTTTACAGTAACAGGAAATAATATACTGAACATAATTATGACTATTGCCATGCATAAACTGTTCTTACTTTTAAAGTTATTTTCATTTGAAACATAAAAATAAAAAAAAATAATTTACAATTATTTTTTTATTTATATTTTATGTAGTGCATTTTATGCTGAAAGGAACAAAAACAGTTCAACCAAATATGTTGAGTAGTCTCTGAGATACAAAAAATAGGCAATTTTATTCAGATATTTTTCGGCACTACCCTGCCAATATTGGGACTATGTGTACAAACTCACCACCTCAAAAATGTGCGGTAGCAAAAGGGTTAATTAGATATAATGTATTAAGTACTATAAGTAACTAAAGTTGAAAACTAACCATTTTATCTTTTGACAAAATAGTTGAATCTTTTATTGCCAGTTGTTTTTGTAGAGAAGCCATTTGTTCCTTGAGTTGTGTCATGGCTACAACATGGTCAGATGAATTTGGATCCAAAGGGTCTCCGGGAGGCTTCATTCGAGGCATCTTGGCAGAGGGCTGTGAGTTAGGTGCTGTGTTCCCACCCGTGTCTGGGTTGTTGTTATCACCACCAGGTCCTGTTGTGGCACCTATCTTTGTTACATCCACTCGATTTGGCCTTTTGTTGTGGCCTCTTAATCTGAAATAGCCAATATAATGTACTATCAATGTTTGTAAACCTTTTACAAGGTGGCTGGTCATCAGTGTTACAAAAAATGTCCAGTAAAAGTACGATGTAAATGGAGTTTAATGATGTATATAAGACGTTCCAACTCCCAAAATTGGCTTCGAACAGAATTTTTTTCACTTTTCTTAAAAGGCACGTGCTTTGAGACCTGAGACTGCAATTTTTCAGCCACCACTAGACATATCTCAACAAATTATACCATTAACATGCGCTACGTTAAATTTCCAATAATAATAAGTCAATGGTTTACAATAGAATTACAAATTGTAGGTTTAGAGAAGAAATTGACATTGTAAATTATTCCAAAGTAAGAATTTGTTACATTTTGTAAAAAGTAAAAAAACAATGGCCTATTGCAATTTTTTACCACCTTAATACAAGAAGGTGTCAAGTTATATAAAAAAATGTGCCATTTTATAAGCTTTCAGACAATATGCTACACAATTAAATTTTCTTTAAACTTGTGTGAGCTTTAGTGGTTTGAATGTTGAAAAACAACGGGTGCTTAAAATCATTAAAAAAAACTAAATTAATACAAAAACACACAAGTTTGCCTAAAGAAATGTTTCTAACTGTTCTAAATATGTAATTTGTTAATTTTAATTATACAGGTAGTCCTCGTTATACGCGGTTCCGATTTACGCGGTTTCGCTTATACGCGGATGGGCCGGACCCCCCACCAACACCAACCTACCAACATTCCACATTCCTCAGGCGCGCCCCACCTGTCTATCTGTCTCTTTCGAGCACTGTTGTTTATTTATTCGCATTAGTGGTGTACAATTTACTTCTTGTGGCGTGGCATTGTGAACAATATTGTTGTGAGTTGTGTTATAATGTCGGGAAAACGTGAGAAGAAACAGATAGATGTAAGTAATAAACGTGTTAGACATTCTCTTTCTTTAGAAGTTAAACTTGAAGTTTTAAAACGTCTCGATAAAGGGGAGCGTATAATTGATATCCACCGAGTGATGGGCCTTCCAGAGTCATCTATTAGGACAATCCGATCAAATGCTGAAACTATTCGTAAGAGTGTGCAGTCTTGTAAAAATTTAAGTTTAGCACGTGTATCTAAGTCCAGATCTGATTCGATGGAGAAAATGGAAAAACTGCTGTCAAACTGGATTGAACATTATAATCAGCTCCATGCACCCATTTCGATGGCAGTCATCCTAGAGAAAGCAAGAGCTATCTATACAGAAATTACTAAGGATGATCAGAACGCCCCAGACTTTAATGCCAGTAAAGGGTGGTTTGACCGTTTCAAGGCACGCAACGCTTTTCACAGTTTAAAATTAACAGGTGAGGCGGCATCGGCAGACAATGTAGGCGCTGAAACTTTTAAGGCTATAACTTTTAAAAATTTTATTGAAAAGGAGGGGTGTACGGCCAAACAGGTTTTTAACCTTGACGAAACTGGCCTATTTTGGAAGCGAATGCCAAGCAAAACATTTATTTCTATTGAGGAGAAAACTGCTCCTGGATTTAAAGCTGCTAAAGATCGCTGCACATTACTCTTTGGTGCAAATGCTTCTGGGGATTTCAAACTTAAACCACTGATAGTTTACCATTCAGAAAAACCCCAGAGCACTAAAAGGCTGTGACAAATATATGTTGCCTGTATTGTGGAGGTCGAGTAAAAAAGGCTGGATGACGGGTAAAATATTTCATGATTATATTTCACTAGTGCTGCAAAATGATTTAAAAGTGTATTGCTATGAAGAAAAGATTCCTTTTAAAATTTTGATTCTGGTAGATAATGTTCCAAGCCATCCTCCTTAAATAAGTGAAATAAATGAGAACATTAAAGTTATGTTTCTACTCCCGAAAACTACGTCCATATTGCAGCCTATGGACCAAGGTGTTATTTCAGCTTTTAAAGCCAACTATCTTAAACATACATTTTCTTTACTGATTAAAACTTGTGATGCTGATGATAAATTATCTATTAAGGACTTTTGGAAACAGTTCAACATCAAAATGGCTATTGATATCATAGGCAAATCCTGGAATGAATTGAAACCTATATGAATGGTGTTTGGAAAAATTTGTGGCCAGAAATCGTCAAATATGATGTAGAAATGACTGAAAACGTCAGAACAACGTCAAAAGATATTGTGGATATGGCACAGCGTGTGGGATTCACAGACGTAGATGAAGCGGATGTTGATGAATTGATTACACTACAAGAAGAGCTAAGTACCGAAGACCTATTAACAATAGAAGATGATAGGTTTTCTGAAGGATCCGATAAGGAAGAAGAACCTGAAAGTGTTAAAACCTTGACTAGTAAAGGAATGGCAGAGGCTTTCTGTATGATTAATAACGCTTTAAATTATTTTGAAGGGAACAACCCAGATGACACGAGAGTGCTAAGGTTAAAAGGGAAGTTGAGAATGTGATTAAGTGTTATCGTGAACTATATAACAATAAATTAAAAACAACAACCCAGCTCTCGATTAAGACATTTTTCTCCCAAACAGCTGAAAAGGTACAAACACCTGGTAAGCAGACGTCAGACGTAAACAAAGGCGGGCAGTCTGACCCTCCCAGCCCAGTGGCAGGCACATCAAAAGATTGAACTACTGTATATGATGTACTTTTTTAGTTATGTACTGTACAGTACTTTTATTACTTTTTAATATCCTTTTCTCCTTTTCTCTTTGAATTTAATTTTTAATTAAAGTATGCCTATATACATTTATACTGTACGTCCTTATTTTGTTTGTTCATGTAGTAGTCAAATTTGAATTCAATAAAAGGTGTTGATGAATTATTATAGGCCTACATTTTTATTATATTTCCAAAACAATTAATTAATCTTTTGATAATCTTATGATATTGTAGTTTGAATTGCGTACAGTACTAATAAGCAGTAGGCTGGCCTGCTGTGGCTACAGTGGCGTAACCCGCTTTAGCTCCGACTCGTTATACGCGGTTTCGTTATAAGCGGCGCTTAGGCAGAACGTATCTACCGCGTATAACGAGGACTACCTGTATTTACATTTTATTTATAAAAAGTAAGTTTGCCTCAAGCAGTGCTCTTAATTTGTTTGCAACTATCATTTATATATTTTTTAAACTAATAAATACATTTAAGACTACTTCTGTAGACGTATCTGTAAAAGTCTCTTGGCACAAAAATGTTTTTCCAATACGGCATTAGATATTTTCAATCTAGCTCACCTTCCATGATTATGATAAGATCATTATCTTATCTCCTTAGGTTTAGTTCTGTCCTTCAGCCCCATTTCTTATCTAGATTGATTAATACAATCCCAGATAAAACACTGGTCAGTCAGTCCTAGTTGGTTGACCAAGTTTAAACGATGTCTTTTTCAAATCCGATATGCATCACATTACGGATTTTGAGATGGTCGACCCAGACGGAATATGAAATTCACTATCTTAACCGTGTTGTTCCCTCTGGGCCTTTTGCGCATTACTATCTCAAAATCCGTAGATGTAATGCATATTGACATACTCCCGATTTAAAAAAGACATCGTTTTAGCTTGGTTAACCACCTAGGACTGACTGATTAAAGTGTTTTATCTGGGCCGGTATTAATCAATCTAGATAAGAAATGGGGCTAAACGTACAGGACTAAACCTAAAGAGATAAGATTATGATCTTATCATAATCGTGGAAGGTGAGCTAGATCGAAAATATCTAATCCCGTACTGGAAAACAATGTTGTGCCATTTACTATAAATGACAATTACATACAAATTAAGAGCACTGCTTGGGGCAAACTTACTTTTTATAATTAAAATGTAAATATCATTAAAATGAACAGATTACACTTTTTGTACACTAAAATTTACAATTTTAGGTTAGGTTAACACGTTCGCTGCGTATGTTACACCGGTGTAACATCGCGGAATTGCCAAAACTGTGTGTGTTACACCGGTGTTACATGGTATATGGATTTGCGGGAATTATTGTCCTAGGCAGGTGTCTTGAGTTTTGGTGGTTCTGTGGCCAACCTGCAATGCCTGAATGAGTGGGGGAGCGGGCTCCACGTTCCGTTTGACGTACCGGCTAGTCTGAGAATGCGTATGTAACACCGGTGTAACATTCTCTATTAAAATGACCGATACCAGAGGAAATGATGGAAGGGTCAAAATAAAAAGATGTAGAGTGTCCCATTTCCATAAGAAGGTAAAAATGACGCCCTACTATTGCCCTCAGTGCCCTGAACAACCCGGTTTGTGCGCAGCAGGTTGTTTTGAGTTTTACCATGAAACCGCATAAAGAGTGAATCTCTACAATGGAAATAATTTATAGATAGTTGTAGAATAGTTTTTAGTGAAATAATAGTGACATAGTAAGTAATAAATGGAATTATTTATATTCAGTGACCCTAACCAAGACTGCGGATGTAACACCGGTGTATCACAGAAAGTGACCAGTGCGTGTGTTACACCGGTGTAACATGGAGACATACGTCATTTCCGGTATAAAAGGACATCATAAATCAACTTTAGACATCATTTTCGGCCTTTGGATAACCTAAGGTAAGATAATTTAAAATAAAAAAATTCCCGCATTTTAGGCACCTTCCGCATTTTTTTGACGCAGCGAACGTGTTAAAGGGCACTAGGCCAGGAATTAGTATACTGTATTAGAGAGATAGGACATCAGCAAACTTACCTTAAAAGACAAGTTCACTAACATCAGAGTAGTAGTCACAAACACAAAATAGACACAATCTCACAAATTTTCAACACCACAGGCATTTTCTTCAGGTGAGTAGAGAGAGAGAGAAAATGCCTGTGGTGTTGAAAATTTGTGAGATTGTGTCTATTTTGTGTTTGTGGCTACTACTCTGATGTTAGTGAACTTGTCTTTAAAGGTACATTTACAATTTTGAGAGTTCAAATATCTTATATACATCATTAAACATTAACATTGTACTTTTACCTAACATTTTTTGTAACACTGATGACCATCTACCCTGTATATATTCATTCTTAGACCAGCACTTGAAATTTTACTAGTTAGACAAAAAATAATCTTTTAACCCTTCAGCTTCAACCTATTTGTTTAGTTTAATTATGCTACCCCTTATAATGCCTAGGAGTTTTCTGTACTTTTCAACATATAATTGTAACAAAACTCAAATGAGATGCAAATAACAATACGAGCCAATGTGAACAGTGGAGCAGCTCAAGTCTGCTCACTCAGCATATTATTTGTTATCAATTTACGTAGTCTATTCAAAAATGTTTTATTCGTATGATGGTTAGTCAATAGTCAAAATCTCTTTATTCATGATAGTACAAGTGTACATGAATGGTGTCAATAAATCAAGGATATACATATTTTCTTATATGTGTAACAATATTATGAAACCCTCTAAATCTACAATTAACCATGAGATTAAACCAACAAATCAAAAGCTATAAACTGAATCACATATTAAACTAAAATAGGCTAACTAATCAAAAAATTCTTCAAAATTATAGATTGTTTTGTCTATTAAATATGTTTTCACCTTATTCTTAAAAGTAGTGAGGTTGGCAATCTGTTTAATTTCCAAAGGTAAATGATTAAAAAATCTAATACCTAAATAACTTGGTTTTTTGGAATATAATTCTAATCTATGTCTATTAAAAATCGGTTGATGTCTGTGTCTAGTATTATATTCATGGGTGGAACCTAATTTGGGTAGTTGTTCAAAATTGATTTTGGTATGGATTATTAGCTGATAGATATACAGTGCGTGCATAGATGGTTAAGAAGCCTAATGATTTAAAGTGTTCTTTGACCGAATCTTGATGTTGTAACTTAAGAATGACTCTAATTGCTTTTTTTTGTAGAACAAGTATTCTGTTAAAGTTATTGTTTGTAGTTGCACCATACAAACACAATCCAAAGGATATATGTGATTCAATTAATGCACACTATTGGTTATTACTATTGTTATTTATTATTACCATTGTTAGTTATTATTATTTATTGTCATATTTATACCAATAAATAATAATAAAGTTCTGTCTGGTATGTTTTTAATCCATAAGAAAATGAAGTGAGCTCAAAGACTTCCACAGTGAACTTTATAATGGAATGAACTGCTTTGGTGTAAATGGTCTCTTAGCTGTATCAAAGCATGTAGATAAAATAAATAAAAAATAAATTTCGTCAGCTGATTGTATTCTCACTGTTTGTTCAACCAAAGTGTTAAGCAAACATCAATATATGTATTCGATACTTCAGAATTGTAGAACATATAACGCACAATGTTGAATTTTATAATATTCAAGTAAAAAAAAAAAAAATATATATATATATATATATATATATATATATAAAGTCCTTCCTGTGACATACCCAGTATGTCAAAATGCATTCTCAAGCAAAAAGAGCATGGCTTACAAGTACATCAATACACGTTTAAGGGTTAACATTAATTGCATTTTACTCTTAGCAATAAAAAAAACTGCCATTGTAAAATCTAATCCCATGTAAAACCAAGTTTTTTTACAAATGTTATACTTCTCCCAAGAATCTAACTAAGAATCTAAACTTCTTTAATTCGAAATTGCCTTTAATTCGAAGTTTTGGGTTGGTCCCTTGAACATTGTAATATTACCAATGTAAAATAATCCTGGATAATTCGAAGTTAAATCTCTTTAATTCGAAGTTTTTACATCAACGGTAAAAGTGAAACATTGACTAATGTGCTGTAAACAAGGTTCCGTTTGAGGTTTGCATTGTTTGGTCAGTGTGTCGGCAGGCAATCACCTTCTGAGAATTCCTAATCCGTCTCTTCCCCTCCCCTCGGTGCGCCCCGCCATTATGTTGCGATCGTTAAACCTTCATTATTGTAATTTTTACATACTGTATGCATCTATAGTTATGTTTAATATACTGTAGTGAACTTTAAATGAATACATTACATTTTATATTAAACAAGTAATTTGTGGGTATTATTTTAAGCCTTTTAGGATCATGAAAGTTACATTAAAAAATACAACTTGGTTAATTTGAAGTATTGGATAATTCGAATTTTTGCATTGGTCCCTTCAGGTTCGAATTATCCAAGTTCTACTGTAATATACGTTGCTTATTTTGGGATCTTTTACCATAACCATTTCTTTTTATAGTGTTTTTACAATTCAATAAAATTTAATATTTTTCTAAAAATGCTAGCAGCATGCTAAACATTTGGATTTGTATATTTGGGTGTTGTTTAATTTAAACCGATCAAGTTTTAAATATTGAATCTGCAATGTCTTACTTGACTTCTTTATTCTTTGCTGCCTTTTGGGCCATCATCTTGGTATGTGCTCGGCGTTCAGCATCAGACTGCTTTGTTTTAGCCAAAGCCCGCTTAAACGATAAAGTACATAACCAACAAAGAAGCTTTCCATCAACCTGTAACAGCAACATTAATATGGTTATATCAAGAAGATTAATTATAAAGAAATTAAAAAGATTAGTTTGACAGTATAAGTTTGACTTGAGGGGCTTTTACAATCTCACTAGGACAAAAATATAACTGTTTTTGTCATACCCATTTTACGTACAGGGCGATTTGATAATTAACCCTTTTAGTGCCGCACGACACGCTCCGTGTCGATGCATTTCTGTGCTAAAAATGCCGTGGACACGGAGCGTGTCGATCCGTATTTATTTAATTTATTATAGTACTATCTTACTGTATTAACTGGCTAGTAACGATGCAGACAGCTTCTAAAGGCGTCGAAGTACTTGTTTCGATCGATGTTTCGATGTACTCTTCGATATATCGATGTTTCATTTGTTTACAAAGTTGCGCTAGTTGTTTCGTTGTTTGTTTACATTGTGCCGAGCGGTGTTTGCGTGTGTTTTCAAATAAAATTTTTAATCATTTTTATTGTAAAATGGATAGAAATAAAGTAAACTGTGATGATGAGTGTAAAAAAAATTAGAAATTCAATGCTTCAGTAAGGAGACCTGATTTTTCACTCTGAATTGAACAACCAATAAAGTATGAAATGATTTATTTTCTTTATTATTCTTTATGATTACTATGGTTACAACATATTTTAGGTATAGAATAAGCTCCTAATATAGTAATTTACTTCTTATAACTTTGTTTTTTTTATAAGAATACAGAGAATAAATTATTTCCATAACTTATATGTTTTCGCCGTAAATTATCGTATTATAAAATATTTTTATTTTGCAAAATATTGGGAATTGTTTGCATGAAAGTAATATTTGTTATACTGGTTTTGTTCAGTTTTAGATGCACTATAAGACAGTATTACTGGAAAAAATTTAAAAAAATACTGAAATATACTTTTATGGACTCAGTCAAATTTTTTTTTTATTTTATCTTTTTTACATGTTTTTTTAGTTTATAAATACTTGGAAGACAATATTTTAAAATAATTTACAATCAAAAGGTGCAATAATAATCATAAAACAAAATAAAACTTATATCAAAGGTTTATGACCAAAAATAAATTTAATATGATTTTTGTTGTAAACCCTTACATTTTTGATCAGAATTGCTTGGCACTTTTCACCATAGAGGCCGTTCAAGGTCACGGCACTAAAAGGGCTAGATTAATAACCTGGACAAAAAATACGTTGTTAAGATAAGATTGATAGTCAGTGGAATTGTATTGGTAACTTTTAATTAATGTGCTTAGAGTGAAATAAATTTAAACACATAAAATTATTACTTTCAAATCTACTTGGAAATTCCCCGTTCATTTTCATTTATTACACACTGAAGGTGAAAAACTAACAATAATGAGCCTAAAAACATGATAAAAGTGTATCATGAATAATGTATGAACAGCCATTTTAGGTAGGCTTAACAGCTTAAACATGACTAACCAGTTGTGGTTTTCAAATCTATAATTTGAAATTGAAATGATAACATTATTCATGTGGACTGATTGCAGAACAAGTGGAACAGTTCATAATATTATTGATATTTAACCTCTAAATATGTGCAATATGAGATCCCTAAGTAGTTATCACAGCAACAAAAGGAGAACAGCTTGTGTGTATAGGTTTAGAGTTAAAAGAAAATTGTAGATAAGAAAAAAAGGTTGCCAAATATGACTTAAAATTATGACAAAATTTGAGTTCACAATTACAAACCAAAAAGGCAAAGCAAGCACACCAGTCCAAATGTCAAGACAAACTAAAAGAACCCTTGCATCAACAGGAAAAGTCATGTTGATAGTTTATGGAATGCTAGAGGTGGTTTTGTCTAATTATAGCAAATAGCTACGTACACTAAAAGCCTAAGCTACTTATAAACAAAGTGAAGCCCAGGTAGAAAATATTGAAGATTTTAGCAGGGGTTTAAGATTCTTAACCTTTTGCACTCCATTTATTTTGCCACATGCTGCCCTACCAGATCCATTTAATGTTTTTTAATTGTACATATGTTTCTTATATATAGTTACAATAACCTATTACATAAGCAGGTACTACGTGTTATATACCAAATTATTCAGTATAATCTGGTGAACATTGTTATGTAATTTATTTTTAATTTATGTACCTTTTTGACTCTACTCAGATATAAAAATATCAAAAATTCTAAACAAATTTATAAAAATTTCATATAATTTGATTAAGTTTTAATATCAAAGTTTTTTTTTTTAATTTAGCGTGAACATCAAAACAAGCATTTAATTCTACACAGAAAAACACTAATTTTGTTTGGTTTCTAAAACACATTATAATTTCCATATGCTACTTATCAAACATTACAAATCGAATTCACTTCACCAAATTATCATTTTGTAGATTACCAAAGTTTCATGTTATGTATATCACAATTGTTTAGTTGTCAAACATAGCTTCAATGTTTGTGTCATCTAAACTATCTCTACTTGTAGACGTCATAATACTAGTTGTACACGAAAATAGTACACAAATTTACACCATATGCACTTTGATATATTCTACAAATTAATAACAGTAGCTAACAAAACATACAAAAACAATGAAAATATTGTTTACAAACACAACCTAAGCGCACAACAGTGAACGTTCAATGTGTAGACAACAGCTGGACCTGACTAAAGCTGATTGGTAAAAAAAAAACAAAAAAAACTGAGTGACTAAAAATACAAGTAAATATTACCATGGCAACTATAGAAACTTTAATAAATATCTGGAATGAATTCGAAATGAAAAAAAAGATTGTTAACTGATGTCGGACTGAGTCCGCCTATGGAGTAGAACGGGAAAATAGCAATGTCACTCAGTTCGCTTATGGAGTGTAAAAGGTTAAGCATGATAGTGTGGGACCTCTCACACCTTAACTAACACAAGAAACAATAAAATATAGGCTAGGAAATACTGCCTCAAACCCCTTACAACCCAATTTAGCGTCATCCGATTTCCACTTGAATGGTCTAATGAAGGAGGGTGTGGAAAGAAGTTTCAGTACAATGAGTCAAAATATTTGTTGGTTCCAATAACAAACCAAAGCATTCTTCAGGTCCAATTGAAAAAAGTCCATCATTAAGACCAAACACAAATATATTCACAGAAATTATTCATTATTAAGACGCCGATCGTCAAGATATGGGCGAATGAGTGTCGATGAACAAGTGTAGTCATTGTTACTAACTCAGGTCGACTGTTTCTCAGAAAGAGCTATTTATTAAGGGGGAACTCTACCTTTAAAAGAAATTAATATATATTTGAAAAAAAATTGTTTATTACTTTACCATATGTATTTAAGAAGGAAAATAAAACAATTTTTTGGTATTTCCAGCCTTTATTGTATTCATCTCCTTAACAGGAGTTAATTTTTTATCATAACAGCGTTTTCTTGGGACAACTATAACTTAAATAATCAAGTTTCTTTTTATATATATTGAAGGTAACATATGTATGTACAACTTGTACGAAGGGATTTTATATAAGCATTCATACTTTGAAATAGTGAATTTAAAAAATTTCTTTTAATAAAAATTTGTAATTTTATTATTTAAAATGTTTGTATATCATATTTTATAAACACACACTACAGGTTGTACAGCATCTTATTTCCATAAGTTTGAAGGCTTTACCTGTTACTTTTGGAAAACGGGAAAAACTAAAACATGTTATTTTACTTATAAATTACAATTCTATTATGCAAGTAGTTATTATCAAATATAACTTGTAATAATAAAGTTGTTTGTAATAATTCATTGTTGCCAATGCCAGGCAAAAAAAAAAAAAAAAAAAAAAAAAAAAAAAAAAAAAAAAAAAAAAAAAATATAGTACTTGTGCAGTTCATCATAATATGTTACTATAGTGACAAGTATTATATTTATTTATTTATTTATTCATAAGACGCAGATCGTCAAGATATGGGCGAATATGGATTTCGAATGAGTGTGATGAGCGAATGTAGTCATTGTTACAAACTAAGGCCGACTATTCCTTAGAAAGTGTCATTAATTAATAGCCCAATGACAAATGAACAGCCGGTGATAATCAGCTGATCCTTCTCAAAATGTATTGACTCTGATTGGGATCGAACTGAGAACGTTTAGCACATGAAGCTGGGATTGAACCAACTACGCTACCGACCAATTATATGAAATTTTAGAGTGTGTTCCTAAAGACCAAACTGGGAAAATATTACGTGCAAGCTGTAATAAATTTATACAAAATATTTATAAAGACTTTCTCACCAATATTTTTACACGGAAGAGTTTAGAAAATGTTTTTTTTAATAATAAACTTAAATAAAAATAAATTGCCATATTTTTTCATACTTTTGCCATTTATGGGTGGAGTACCCCCTTAATAACCCAAGCAGTGTCAGTCTGATTTTCAGCAAACTAGCCTGACACTCAGTTATTTTCCTAACACAACATCTGAGCCTTGACTACCATCCAACATGGACACCCCAGATTTCTTAAGTAGTGTCCACATCGATGGCAACCATTGAGCAAACGCTGTGAGGACCGAGCACAGGACCTATCACCTACATTCTCTTCAAAACTTTGTCCCCAGGTAGCTGCGCCACCAGTGCCGACTTATATAAAGAAGTATAAATACTCCCATTTTGTAAATAAAATACATATTTTTTTAATTGCTAAGTAGTCTCTTAAATTAATTATGGAATCACCCTCATACAAATTCCTATTCACAAGTGCTTCCCAATCTCACATTGTACAGTACTTGTTGGAGTATATAATACATTAGAGCTGAATTCCCATAGTAATACATTGAAAGTTCCAGTTTAGGGCAACGAATGAATTAAAAAACAGCCCATATCTTGTTTATCAATGTAATCTTAATATATAAAAATGAGTACCTGAAATTAATTGTCATTCCATCACTTGACAACGCTTTAACAGATTTCCTTCATCTTTTTTTAAAGTTTTTTAATTTTTCGTAGAATGTTCCTAAAGAAAGAAAAATGGGAAAAAAATCAGAAGAAAATTGGAAAATGTTGGAAATTTAACTGAATATTTTACAGTTTGATTTGTTTACAAACAAAACAAATGAAAGGAAAATATAAAACAGGTTGTCTAAACGTTTCTGCAAATTATTTGAATTTGGTTATACAAACATCTGTTGAATGTTATTTCTTGGTAATACACTGTATGAAATATTTGTAAAGAAACTAATTTTATATTAAGATTTCATACCAACATTTCATACAATATATTAATTTTGGACTGAATGAAATTCAATTATATTAATGGTATTTATATTATATGAGGTGTGACTAGAAAAAACCGGACTGAGGCTGAAAATAAAATTTACTTACAAATATTTACATCTTTGTTTTTGAAATTTGTTAATGATGGAGTATCAGATGAGGGAGACAAAGGTAGTTGGACATTTGCCATCATTATGTGAAAATAGCACTGCTGGAGATCATTTTCTGTAAGCTTGTTCATGACTTCCGTCGCTTCTTTTACTGTTTCAACAGTCTGAAATCTTGTTCCTTTCAATGCTGACTTGATTTTAGGAATCAAAAAAAGTCACTTGGGGCCAAGTAAGGTGAGTATGGTGGATGGTCTAACACAGGAATGTTGTGGTTTACCAAAAACGTCTTCACTGACAAAGCGTTGTAAGCCAGGGCATTGTCTTGATGGAGGACCCATGACTTGTTTTTCCAAAAATCATTCCGCTTTCTCCGTATTCGCTAATGTAGGGTAGTCAGGACGCTAATGTAGTTATTTTGGTTGATTGTTTGCCCCTCTAGTACCTAATCAATGGGCACAATGCCTTTGATATAAAAAAACACAATCATCATGGCCTTGAATTTTTACTTTGTCATTCTTGCTTTTATTTGCTGCGGAGAAGCAGGGGCTTTGACATTAAAGCACTTGTTGTAACATTAAAAATGTTTCACTTGCAGATTTTCCAAGTTTGTAAAGAAATTTAATGTTTACACACTGGTTTTTCTGGACATTCAACATTTTTCCGACGTAGAGACAAAAGGTTATATGCTTATAACTGACGCTACAGGCAGAATGAGACGAAACTCAAGCGTGGGTGGAAGGAGAGTCACGTTACCAGCCGTACGATATTCAGCCTTATTGCATTCGTTCTATGGCTACGGCAATACTAATCCAGTTTCTTTCTAGCCAAACCTCGTAATCCATCCTGTCCATCGTATGGGTTACAGTATTTACAATTTAAATAAGGGAATTTATTTGTTTACATTGTTTCTCATATTGGCTTTTCACATTCCATAAGTGGAAGGAAACACCATATGTTCAGGTAAATAGATTGTTTTGTTTTGACCAGTGTTTTGTATCATTTTCTGTGTGTTCAGTTATTTTTATTAGAAGTTGTTTCACAGTCTAAATGGTCTATTTGAAGTTTATTGTGTTTTGTTCAATGTTGGTAGTTCAAATGACACCAGTTAGACGTACCAACTTAGATCGCAGAACTCACAATGATGCTAAC
Organism: Stictocephala bisonia; assembly: GCA_035578905.1. Classification (NCBI taxonomy): domain Eukaryota; kingdom Metazoa; phylum Arthropoda; class Insecta; order Hemiptera; family Membracidae; genus Stictocephala; species Stictocephala bisonia. The sequence goes on along the minus strand of JAQJVL010000217.1, from coordinate 72,533 downwards.
CAAAGATATATACCAGCAAGACAAACATATGGGCAACGCAAAGCACAAAATGAACTTTAACGAAATAGTAATCAACAACAGAGAAATTTTGCGTTTAATCCCAAATGAGTTTCATTCAGTTACAACGTAGCAATCGATTACTGTTTACTGCCCATCGTTGTTGCTATTGGGGCAATGAACATATTGTGTGTCCACATTGCAAGGCACTAGTTTTAAAATGAAGCTCCTAGATTGTGTTGCACGGGTGGAAAAATAAAGTTAATGCCATTAGTACCGTCACCAGAGCCACTACAGTCATGAATTTTCGGAAATGGGCCAGATTCTAGAATTTTTTTACTCACATTCAGTAATAAAATAATTGCTTTCAAATGATATCATTTGGTGCAACAAAAATTATTCACAAGACAAATGTATGCCTACTTTCAAAATTCAGGGTCAAACATATCATAGAACAGGTTCCTTATTACCAATACCAGAGAGTGAATGCAAATTTATTTTATGGGCGATTCAGCAAAACAAGTCGATCAGCGTTGTGAAAACAACAATTTAGTCAGAAAAAAATTTTAGACCAACTCCAAACATTTTTCCACTAACAAAACGAATTAGTTGCATCGTTCAAGACCTCATTGGATCGTATTCCAACAAACACAAAATTGTCATTAGAGCCGATAAAACACCTGCAGGACCACACACGCAAGACATTATTAATGAAGTAGCTATTGTCATTGTAGGTGAGAATTTAGAAAACCGTGATATTGTTTTACAACGGTGGAGCAAATTACATTTACACTTTGGACATCGAATGAAGATTTGGAACTGAGCGAAGAGATTTACAATGAAACATTAATATTAATTGATATGTGCTTGATGCTTACCAACAAAGACTAATCAAAATTAGGAATGACATTACCCAATCACCCAATACACTAAGCATTCAATCAGGAGCTGAGACATAAAACCCAGTACAATACTGATGTATTGAGAGAAACTGTTCATAGAAACATCCCCCTACTAAATCAACAACAAAAATATGCTTATGAGATAATTATGAAAAAAATGTACAAAGTAACTGACTGTATTTATTTCTTTTTTCACCAGATGCTCCAGGTGAAACTGGGAAAAAATGTTGTAATATCATTGGTTTTGGCAACAATTCGATCACAAAATTAAATTGCAATTGCGCTTGCCTCATCAGGTATTGCAGCTACATTATTGGAAGGCGTTCGAACAGCACATTCAGCACTAAAGCTGCCGTTGAACATGGAAACAATTGAAACTCCAACTTGCTATATTTCAAAGAATTCTGAAATGACCACAGTATTGCAGCAATATAAACTGATCATTTGGGACGAATGCACAATTGCATAACACATTTTTTGGAGGCATTAGAATACAAAATGCAAGATTTTATGAAACAACAGAAACCTGGTTGGTGGTGCTATGGTACATTTGGCAGGTGATTTTCGACAAACACTACCAGTAATTCCACGATCAACACCAGCCGATAAACTTAATGCGTGTTTTATATCATCTAATTAATGGAAGGTCAAAACACTTGAATTGAACATGAACGTGCGAGTAGAATTACAGAATGACCGATCAGGAGAGATGTTTTCAAAACAACTGCTCAACATTTGTAATGGCAACATTCCTGTTGACGCATCATCATGATGCATTACATTCCCTAACAATTTTTGTCAATTTACTGAATCATTGCAGAACTCATCGAAATGTTATTCCCAAACCTTGCACATAATTCCAATGATCACGTTTGGTTGAGTGAATATGCTATATTGGCAACAAAAACATTGATGTTAGATAAATAAATTTTCAAATTTAAAATAAGATAGGTGGCAGTTGATTCCGTCACCAACACAGATGATGTTGTCAACTATCCCACAACATTTTTAAATTCACTTGAATTGTCCAGTTTACCACCTCATAATCTGCAATTGAAAATTTGTGCAGAAATCATTATGTTGCGGAATATTAACCCACCAAGGCTTTGTAATGGCACTAGGCTTACAGTGAAAAAATTAATGAACAATGTGATCGAAGCCAAAATGTTGAATGGAAATTTCAAAGGAGGACACGTTTTGATCCCACATATTCCCATGATTCCTAACAATGTGCCATTTGATTTTAAACGATTACAATTTCCTATCCAACTTACATTTGCCATATCTATAAATAAATACACCTATGCGGCATAAATCTTGAAAATCCATGTTTTTAAATGGGAAAATGTATGTTGCCTTTTCTCGAGTCGGAAAACTATCTTCATTTATACCCCAGAAAAAAGAAGTAAATAAATAAACTAAAAATATTGTGTACAAAAAAAGCACTGCAATAACTAATTTTTATTAGAAATATTTTAATATTTATTTATTCTAATTTAAATTAAATACTCATGAATAAGACAGGGCAACATCTGTCGGGCCAGCTAGTAGAAATAAATAAATAAAAAAAGTATTTCAATAAATTCAGAAATTATACAAATTTAGATAATAAATACAGTAAAAATGCAAAAAAAAGTTATCTGTTAACTTATCAGCATTTCATGTCACAGCAGTTTTGATTGGTTTGTTTTTACATGAATTGTATGAATTGTATGATGTAAATTAACATCAGTCAATGCTTCAACTACCTGATTTGCTTCTTTGAACATGAAATTTATGTAAATTTACATTAATCACATGAGTCAGATCACAATTCTGACTATGCAAAATTTGTCTATGTGAGGCGAGGGAAAAGAAGCTTGTTGTGGAAGCCATAATAAATCTTCCAACATAATAGTTGGATCATGAATCTTAATTTGGATAAATATGAACTTTATCACACATATACAAACTTTAAAGTATTATGGTACAATTTACAACTAGTGTCTGATTGATTGATTTATTAAGAAACATTTTGTCTCGTCATTATAAAACGGCCCCTCAATGTAGTATATATGGGATATAAAATACATCTTAACATTTTGTGACCAATGGTCATAACAATTGAAATAGCAATGACTAAAGAAACAAGATGCTTGTATGGGTCCCTTGAAGCCAGTTCATGTTCAGTCTCTAAAGCTAGCGCCAGCGGTCTCTCTCACCACAAGCTGAAGTAACTTATAGTTTTAGGTTAGGTTAAAGGGCACTAGGCCAGGAATTAGTATATTGGAGAGATAGGACATCAGCAAACTTACCTTAAAAGACAAGTTCACTAAAACCAGAGTAGTAGTAACAAACACAAAATAAACACAATCTCACAAATTTTCAACACCACTGGTATTTTCTTCAGGTGAGTAGAGCTGAAGTAACTAATAGTACTCAACAGTCATCCCAACACTTATTTGAAACCAACCACTGTAAAAAAGCAGCACACACACGTATCTACAGCAAATGCATTGCCTTGGACTGTGCTTTTGTTTTTATAGTCAATGGTAACAGTGAACTCTTCACAATTTTAAGTCATATTTAAGAATGTTATTTATTCTTATTTAAAATTTTCCTTTAACTCTGAACACACACCAACTGTTCTCCTTAAGTGTTGCTGTGATAACTCCTTGGGGATCTCACCTTGCACATGTTTTGAGGTACTTAAGTTAATTATCAATAACTTTATGAACTGTTCCAATACTTACTAGAACTTGCTCTGCAATTGCTTCCACTCTGACTTCAATCGGTAGTCCACATGAATGTTATCATTTCAATTCCAAATTATTGGGCTGAAAACTACAACTGGTAGGTCATTTTTAAACTGTAAAATATTTGTTTTAAAAACATTAAAACTCAAATATTATCGAAAATCCTTTCATAAACAACATTTTAGGTGCAGTATAAACTTGTAAGAAAACACTTAATTTCACTTTTGTTTCAGAAAGGAACATAAAATTTATTTAACATGGCTGAATAATTGAATATATTACAAGGATAAGATCTAAATAGCTATGTGCAAACATTATACAGCAAGCACAGTATTTATTATGCTTAATAAAAATATACAACATTTCCAGAACCAATTCCTTCACCACTTAAAAAGTTTTAGGATTGAAAAAAGTAAGCTAAATATAATCACAATTAAATGTTATAGTTTTCCATAGCTTTATTTACAAGTGCATGTTTTTTACTAACAAGTCTATGGTAAGTACAACTTTATTTTTTTAGCTTGTACCATAAAGTTTTGTTAAGCTTGATTTGTATACATGCATACATAAATTGAGTATAGTACATTCAATACAAGTGAACAACACACAACACAAGTTTATTACAAATATTATGGTCTTTGATTTTGGTAAACCGTTTCCTTTGTGAATTCCTCTGGTCTGAGGAGGGTAAACATGATTTAACAAAATTAGTATAATATTTGTACATTTTGTACTTTTGTATTATTGTAAGTGTAAATATATTAGTATAATATTTACAATTGTACTATAATATTTTAATCAATTTGTGTTAAATGATGTTTACTTGTATTGTATTCCTACCGACACATAATATACTAGTGAAAAAAAACTAATGTAAATTTTAAGATGGTGGCCAAAACATCAGCATGTAGACATGACAAAAAGTAAAATATTTGAATTTGCAGACATTAATTAATTTATTGTGATAGCCATTAAAAGATTTCAGAAAATAGAGAAGAAGAGGAGGCGATGGACCGGAAAATCTGTAAGCAGTGTGTTGGAAAGGCAAAGTACCACCTTGGGTAACGAGAGCCACGACAATAGGCACATAAGTCATTAAACTTAATTCTATATAACTGGAGAACCTATATAACACTATTTTAATGATAGAGTAAGTGCTATGAAAAAGAAGCTGAACCAAGCAGCAAAAGAAGCAGAACAGAAAAATGTATCGATATTTCCAACACTCGAGAATTTTGTTGAAGAAAATTGCCTCAAACTAAGCCATGCACTTCTAACAGATATCAAAACACACTGTCTTGGATTTATTCAAAGCTACAATCTATATTTTCCTGAAGACTTCAGTAAATATTCCTGGATCCAAAACCAGTCTACTGATATATAAATGACAGCAGAAAACTTTACTGGGACAGAAAAGGTACAACTGTATGAACTAAATTGTGACTGAGAACTTAAGCAAAAAAAGTTCTAAAATGTTGCTCATGGACTTCTGGGTTGAAATGCATGGGGACAATGCACAAGTGGCTGACAAAGCAGTTAAACTTTTACTTCCCACCACAACTCCTTACTTGTGCGAAACAGCATTTTCTTCACTCGTGTATCTTAAGAACAAATATCAGAATGGACTCATTAGTGTGGAAAATGATCTTCGTTTAAGACTGTGCAATCTTAGACCAGACATTCCCAATCTTCAAGCTCAGCCTTCTCGTTGAAGTTTTTTATCATATTTTTAGTATTTTTCCTTACAGTGTAGGGTGTTTTATGTTTTTAGCTTACTGTATGCCTGTATGGATTCCTTGTTCATATCAATTAATAAAGTAATATAATACTACACAGAATTTTATTTCATACTTATATTCAGAAAATGGGTTAATTAGTTGGAAAAAATTACGATTTTAATCTATAATTACCTCCAGGTGACTAAGTGGTATGCAAAATATGTTTATCTTGTGCAGTGGTAAACCAGGAAAAAAGGTAGGGAAACGCTGTTATTGTGTCATAAAAAGCATGTTTGGCATCATCGTCAGCATCTTCCATTGAGGCGTAAAAGCACAGTACTGATATATTCCTTAATCTGCCTTTTAAACGTAAGTAGTATACTCTTTCATTTATAGGATTAAAAGTAATAATAATTAAAATTTTATAAGTAAATAAAAATTTTTCTGTTATGATATAGCTTTTTGTTGTTAAAAAGATATATTAAATATATTTTATAGTTTGACAATATTAATGTTCCATTTAAAAAAATTTTTTCTTTAGTACTTAGTAAGTTTTATATATTAACCCTTACCCAGCGGCTTGCGCCTTTAGACGCAGCATGTATAGGTTCTATACCGCGGCTAGCGCTTTAAAACGCAATTTGCATATTTATCCCCTAAAATTATTTGTGACCTACTTTTTGCCATTTCAACTACTGCGTTATGTTGCGCCAACGTTATTCAATACATTGATGCGTAAAAACAAGGGTTTTGTGTGTTATTGACTCGTTGGCTTTGATGAATGCCGCCACATACCTGGTTGGGAGGGGTCGCCTACAGCGGCTAGCGCCTGGAGGCGCGCCATTGTTTAGTCTACCGTCTGCCTCGCTCACTGCCGCCCACGCTATTGTGTCTTCACTGTTTGACTTGTTCATGTTTTACTTATTGTATATATTTTGTTTTCATTATTTTTTTATAGTTTATCAGTATATGTGTGTGTTTATGAAAATCCAAGAAGTGGTACAGAAAAATGTTTTTTTGGCTGCTCGAAGTATCCATTATAAACAGTTATTTGATGTATAAGGATGTTCAACTAAAACATGGAAAGAAACCACTGAACCACGCTGAATTCCGACAATCCCTCATCAAAGATCTCGTAGCTGAAAAAGCTGCGGAACTGGCCGCGAGAAGGCGAGGACGGCAGCTGACGGGACCTCCCGAACAACGCTTGGATGAAAAGCAGCACTTTATGGACAGAAAACCAAAAGCAGTAAGATATGTTGTCTGTGCCAAAAAAGGACAAAGGCGAGAAACAATATATTTTTGTAAAACATGTGTTTCAAACCCAAGCCTTCACCCAGATGAGTGTTTCGAGAAGTTTCACACAAAATCATTATTCTGGAAATAGGTATGTTGTTTATAAAACTATTATAACTTTGTAAAAAATAAAGATAAAAATGTAATATGTGGTTTTTATTTGTTGTTATTAACCCATATAAACAAAACTAAAATTAACATTAAAAATAAAAATGTATATTTTTTTTGTAAAAATGAGCAATAGCTAGTAATTTAGCTTAGCGCTTTAAGGGTTAAGAAATTGATGTATAAATTGTAATTGGACTCACACCTGTTTGAAGCATGTATATAAATAAATAACCTCAAATATATACAGTTTTCTTATCTAATCACAAACACCAATGCTAAAAAGTTGAATAGCAAAAATAAGCAGTGTTTAGAATAAAATAAAGGTTTTGCATTTTTGTTGTATATTCTTGATAGAATATATTTGGTTTGATAGAAAAATATTTTTAAAATATTCTTTTTTAAAATAGAATGTGTGTTACATAATTTGTTCTATTAACACACCATAAAATGATTTTGAGACAGATTGTTATGGATCTTAGTCAAGTTTTCTTAGTTAAGATTTTGAAATTACTTTTCCAGAATACTTGGAAAGTTATTAACCCTAGATATGTAAATGTAAGGCATTTGTCTAGTTTGCACTATAAACAAGGATTTAATGTAAATTTACATTAAATCTATGTAATATAAAATATGAAGAAACATTCTTTTCAATTTTACTCTTTAGTTGTTTCTTTTTTTAGTTTTATTACATTCTTCACAGTATCCTAATTCAGAGGCCCGTTTAAAATGTCTATTATGATTTATTGTTAAGGTAAATTCACTTGTAATTATGTGTTTCTAGTATATCCCAGCTGATTAAAAGTGATATATTTGCTACTGTATTTGAAAGGCTGCAAAAAATGGAAGTACAGCTACAGGATGTTACGAAATCAAGCAGAAGTTTTGGACATAGAGTTATAAGAGAATATTGTTCATGGGGAACCCAATGTAAGTAATGGATAATTAGGAAATATTAGATATAGGAACATTATGGATAGGCAATGAATTGTAGAACCCACCTACAATGCATCTATCTTGGTGTTTCGGACTTTTCAGTTGTCATGTTCAGACCAGCCTTAAGTCACAGATAGGGGATTTGCCAACAAACCACAATCTTTATGACTAGAATGGTATTTTATAGTTTTTTACAGGCCTTCATAGTGAATCTTTATTTTTATTCCATATGCTGATTATGGGAAAGGATACCTATTAGTTTAGGGCTAATTATTTAGGGCAGCCTATTGGACCATTAGGGCATGATGTTTTTAGAACGAATCCTGCTTGCTGGAAACCATCTTAACTTTAATGTCTTCAGTAACAATGAAATACAGTAAAGTCTAATTATAACATACTTTGTAAATGTTGTTAATTACTTTCTACAGGATTTAGACACAATTTAAGAGGGATTGTACTTAACAGTAGTGCTGTCGTCAGGACCACCATCTTCTGCCTTCTTCATCTCCTCAGTTACATCTCCATTAGATATGTTAAATGTAGTGATACCGATTTTCATGCACAGGGAATTCTAAGCAGAGGAAATGCAAACAACTAAACAAAGTCACCTGGCCAACAAAACAATGGATTTGAGCAATAAATTAATATTTGATTTTAATTGCCCCGCTAGATCTTCAAAGAATAAAATATTAACAATCTCACTAAAGATAAATTTAAGAAAAACTTAATATAATTGTTGCTAACATTATTATATTTAGTTTAGAACCATACTTCTAATTGATTAATGTTGAAAATAGTGTATATTTTATAATCTGTAATAACATTTTATTTTTAAAACCCTTATAGTTTGTAGGCATATTTTGAAATAAGAAATCTGCACTTGGAACATAGTAGTCTAATACAATACAGATAATACTTTTTATATTAGTTTTTTTAAATCTGTCTGGAAACCTCATCTCTAGGGATTTTTTTCAAATATCCCTATGTTTTAATAATCTTTAGGTAGACTAATTTAGGCACTACATGAATAGTTCATTCAGTGAAAAATTTAAATCAAAAGCTAGCTTGAGAAGATACATCCAATGTAAACAAAAGATATATCACAAAAAAACTCACTAAATTGTCGGGCACTTTCTTCAAGCAGGTTTGGTTAGAACTGAGTTGTTTTGAGTTGAAAGAAATTAACTCCCTAATGTGCCGTTTGTACATTACAATCGTCTCCCTTGGACAGTTCAGTCTTCCTCTCTGTGTTTCATTTAGTTTTAGTGTCCTTGTTTTCATTTTCGTGTTCCGTGATTTTGGTTTCTGTGTTCCTTGGCGTAAACGACAACATATTTTGTTGCTAGAAATTTAAGTGTTCGTAAAATTGTTTGCTTTTGTAACGGTTTGATTAAAAATATTGTTTATTGATCTCTCTTTTGTGTGTTGTTTCAGAAATTAATAAAGCTGATGCATGTTTGTGGAAATGTTTTTATTTTCAGCAGGTTTAGGTTAGGCCCATGTGCCGAAGTAATGGTTTTTGTGAGTTCTATTTATTGTGATATTTTGTGTAATTCTATTTATTATACTGTTTTGTCCTGTTAAATTGATTTTTAGATGTAATTAATTTTTTTTAAAATTGTTTTATAGTAAACTCAGATTCATTTTCTCTTTTTATAACTATTCCACTTAATAGGTCTAACAAAAGGTTTCATGTTGTTACCGGACAATGCAGGATTTTAGTTATGTAATGCTGAGTTATGTAAAATTGTTAATTTTGTTCATTTTTATTTTTGCTTAATTTAATTTGGTAAACTGTTGTATTTACTCTTTTTGTTACTTTAGGTAAAAAACTCATTTTAGTATTTATTTCCTGTAACCTTTGATTTTATTTTACAAATTTTACTTTTTAATTGTCATGGCAGATTTTATTAGTAAAACAAAGTTTGTCTTTTTATCTCGCCCCTTTATGTATTTATTTTGTTTTCTCGCTTTTGTTGAGCCAGACTAAAATATGTTTTGTGCTGTGCTGTTTCTTTAGCCCTGGCTCTGGGGACGGAGAGTGATGGACGGGCACTTACATGGCTACTGACAACGTTTTCCTGGAGGCACAGTGCGGAACCTATGGGCTAGGACTAGCCTATACTGTGCATCCCAGAGGGGCTGCCACTTCTTCACCCTTTCCGCACTGTCCATCCATCGGCCTCCAGGATGAAGACATCGACATGCAGGTGACCCAAACCCAGTTTATTTATCCGGCCCTTTTGGCCTCCAGATTTGAACAGTGAACATTAAAGTTATTTGGAAATGAAGAACATTCAGTTTGTTTAGAATTACAGTGAAATTTTAAAGCGAGATATATTTTTATGTTGTTTAGTTTATATTTTTTTGGTGGGGTTATTTCTTTTAAAGAACGGGATGCTCGGGTAATTCTTCACTTTGTTGTTCCCATTAGGAGTCATCCAGTTTAGCCTGCTGGATTTCGGCATAGTTATTAATTTATTTCTTTTTTTTCTTTAAATTTTCCAAATTGGCCAAAACTTCCAAACTTTTTTTGTTGCCCGAGGCCCCATAAGTTCAACTGCATTAGTAGATTCAAGTTTTGTCTTTGTAATTTTTGAATTAATGTATATATTTATTTGTTATTATTTATTTCTATGTTTATGCCATGTGTTGTTTTTGTTGTACATTTATTCTTGTTACATTTTTTCAGAGATATATTTATGATGCTATAAACATGTCATTAGGCCTGATCATTTTGATTTACATTTTATTGAAACTTTCTACTATCAATATTTGATAATCTTGTTGTTTTTTTATTTATTTCTATTGCCTCGAGGCCAACATATATTTATAAAGTTTCTGTAACATTTGTTAAATATCGTAACTTTTCACAAACAATCAACAGCTGTTTTGTCACAGCAAGAGTTTTTAGTTTATTTCATCATCAATTAAATTTTACTAAAGAATAAAACTTGAAAGATATTTTATTTGCTCCTGTGTTTGAGAAATTAAAAATATAACAAAAATAAATTTATAGCTAATCTTTTGATTTTTGAGAATATGTTACAAAGGTTGTTTACATAAAGTCTGGCTATGTGATTAATTGAACAACTGTGTTTGAAGAGTTGTTCTATACTTTAATTTAACCCTCCATATGATAGTCGCATGGTGCGACTCAGTTAGACCCTTCTGTACTGATAGAGTCGCACTGTGCGACTATTAGTTTTCGTAAAATTACAACTGTAACCGGCTACGCAATAATCTTGATCATTATATAGTATTAAAGAGGAATAAATTCCCTTTCCACCAGTATAACTGGAATCAATATTTGGAAGTCTTTGGAAGTAGTGGGGCTATAACAAACAGCTGATTGGGTTTGCTACCTTGCGTAGTGTCCAGCTGTAGTGTGTCAGTAGTTGTTTTGATTTGCTGTTGTTATATGCTGTACATGTTTGTTTACTGTTTTTATTGTTGTTATTCTCGTATGTAGTGTTAGTTTATGTTTTATTATGAGTGAACTAAGCCGTTCTAGTGCGATTAGGGAGTGTTTAGATGATCTTAGCGGCGCAAGTGACAGTGATGTAAGTAACCAGTCAGGTGACATTTGAACAGACTTATACAGGGTGAGTCTCTACTGACACCATTAAATTTACCTGTTTGTTGTACTCACAAAAAGGAACAAAAAAGTCCATATTATTCTGTGTCCAATTCTCAACCGTTTGGCTGTAAGGGCTCATATTGTGTGTTTTTTAAATTACTTGACATTAACTCACTGATTGTGCTACAAAAACAAAAGCAAAACACCTACCAGATTCTTATTAATACCATTGAAAAGATCGTTAAATTCTCTATAAATGTAAATTATTTTGCAAGCAAACGTAAATAAAAACTAGATTTCCTAGAGAAAGTTTATTAAAAAAATATGCAACATGTATTTTTCTCCAATTGTTCAAGACGCCATATCAGCACATAAATGTAGTCTAATTTAATGTAAAGTTAAGTAGAAAACCTTTCTCACTAATAAGCTTGGAATAGATGTATAATTTAATGGGGTTGAATATCATGAAACCAAAAAATAACACTTAAAATATTTCATAAAACATGGTTTATTCGGTTGCACTTAACTACCAAACTCAAACTGTGCCAGTTTTTTGTTTTGCATGTAACTTCCATAATGAGCTGATTAGACTATTATTTGAAATCCGCTGTTACACTTTTATTATTATTCTGTACCTGAAATCAGCTGTTGTAAATATTACCCCATTTTGAACAATAGTTACTCATATTAGTCTGTGAAAACACAAATTATCTTTTGACAATTTGGAAATATTTATTTTTACTTTTATTTTTATACTTAAGCATAATTAGCTTAAAATTAGTGAGGGTATTAGCATTTGTTCTATTGTGGCATTGCGTTAAACGTTTGTTGTGAACTATGAATCCGTTTACTAATGTAGAAAATGTTGATATAGCCTACATGTTGTGTTCTAGCAAAGCAGCGAATACATTCGTGAAAGTCATAGAGAATACATTCGTTGATTTCCAGACAGAAGAATTCCTGATGTAAAAATATTTGTAAGTGTTCATAATTTTCTGCGTGAAACTGGTAGATTTCCTGTCAATGACCGCTCTGTTGGTAACATCATACAAGATGTTGGGTTAGAGGAAGCTGTACTTGCCAAAGTCAAAAGAGATCCAAGAACAAGTACAAGAAGAATTGCTACTGAGTGTAGTAAGCCAGTCGTTTGTGTCGAGACTCTTGCGTAAAATCAAATACACCCATACCACTTTACTCGTGACCAGACAATTGAACCCAGAGACCCTCCTCTGAGACGTCAATTTTGTCAATGGGTTTTACAGCACGATAATGCAGATTTTCTTTAAACAATCTTGCGGACAGACGAATCTACATTTACTACTACAATGAACATTTCTATGACACTGAAAACCCACATCTTTGTCGTGAATCACGGCGCCAAACTAGGTTTAAGTTAAACGTGTTAAAAGTTAAACGTGGGTTGGACTGATAAGGGACAAGCTGATAGGTCCCTACCTTGATCTCCCTACATCATTTACTGGAGTTCAATACCTTCAATTTCTAAATAATATCCTACCAGACCTTCTCGAAGACTTGCCGTTGGAATTGCGTCGGCACATTATTTACCAGGCAGATGGAGCACCACCACACTTCAACATCAACGTGCGTGAACATATTTACAACTTCTATATGTGGATTGGGAGAGGCGGAACTGTTGCTTGGCCTCCACGGTCCCCTGACCGCAACCCTATTGATTACTACGTCTGGGGTTCTTTGAAGTAAAAAGTGTACAGAAGTCCAGTACAAACAGCCGAAGAATTGAGACATTGAATCGTGAGGGCTGTTAGATGCCTTAGAAATGAAATCAATCTAAAGGCAAGTGTAAGGGAGTTGAGGAACCAAGTCCGTACCTGCATAAGGGAAAATGGTGGACATATTGAACACTTATTAAAATAGTTTTTGTTGTAATGAAGCATGATTATCTAAATATTACAGTTAATATGTTTTTTATTTCGTAAAGATTGACAATTTGTTTCTTAGGTACAACGAATAAACCATGTTTTATGAAATATTTTAGGTGTTATTTTTGGTTTCATGATATTCAACCCAATTAAATTATACATCTATTCCAAGCTTATTAGTTAGAAAAGTTTTCTACTTAACTTTACATTAAATTAGACTACATTTACGTGCTGATATGGCGTCTTGAACAATTGGAGAAAAATACATGTTGCATAATGTTTTAATAAACTTCCTCTAGGAAATCTAGTTTTTACTTACGTTTGCTTGCAAAATAATTGACATTTATAGAAAATTTAACGATCTTTTCAATGGTATTAATAAGAATCTGGTAGGTGTTTTGCTTTTGTTTTTGTAGCTCAATCAGTGAGTTAATGTCAAGTAATTTAAAACACACACAATATGAGCCCTTACAGCCAAACGGTTGAGAATTGGACACAGAATAATATGGACTTTTTTGTTCCTTTTTGTGAGTACAACAAACAGGTAAATTTAATGGTGTCAGTAGAGACTCACCCTGTATATATACATATATAAAGGGTTATATATTTCTTCAGATGGTTTAATTTTTTTTGTTTGTACATAATATACTTTTAGGCTTCTATTTGAATCAAAATAATAACAGTTATAAGTGGTTTATTGAGAAAAAGACATTGAATATTTCAAGTATTACAATAATAGTCTAAATTTACCATCGGAACATTTTTACATTTTTAAAAGTTCTCAGTGTTAGTTTTTGTTTTTTTTTTATTCATGTGATATGTTTTCAACTCACAATTAAATTTGGAACATTTTAGGTATTTTGGAATTTTTACTGCAACAAATTAGTGTGTATATATATATATATATATATATATATATATATGGAATTTTTTTTTTACATCACCCTGCCGACTAAGAAGAAAAAATTGTTTTGAAATAATGGTAAGTTTGTATTTTTATTACTAACTTGTAGAGCATGTTATTATGAACATTTTGATCTATAACACTTGGTATTTTCTCAATGATTTCTATTTTTTGGTAATTTTTTAAGGAAAGCATGCAATTAGCCTGAAAATGCCCAATCATTTTAAAGTGAAATAGTCATCATGTGGAGGGTTAAATAAAATAAGTGTTTCACCTATATACTCCTTAGAAATGTAATTAATTGAATATCCGTTTTTATAAACAATCTGACATAACAAAGGGAAAGGGAGAAAGTTTGTGCCAGTTACCTGGTACCATTTATTTGTGATTATGTTTAGGTTAATTATTTTATTCAATAAACAATTAGATTAACAATTTTTATTTACAACAATTTCATTACACATTTAATTTTCTTTGATTTGACTGTGTCGTGTACAAAAAAACCACGCAACAGATTTTAAAAACTCTAGATATGGTGAACCTTTCCTTCTTCTCTATCTTGTACTCTTTCTAGCAGTGTTATGAAAACGTTGCCATTTCTGCTGGTTAATTTGTTTTATAAGTATCTAAAAACATTACTAAAGATATTAAAATGCAAAAGTGAATATTTAGTTTCCACATTTATCACCAGTATACATTGGCTAACATATGTTTATTAAATTCTATATGACCCTATACTTAAATTCTATTACCTATACATTTATTTAGGTAAAGCGTGAACATAAATTGTAATATTATTAAGCATTTGCTGTTGTTTAAGAACATTTTATTATTCAGTTTTAAAATTTTATATCAACTGTAGGAGGCTTAAAGTAACATCTGAAAATAAAAATTTGCTTATACCAAACATCAAATAGTGCATCTAAAGGCAAAAAAAGCAGTATGGATCCAAGCATAGTCACCATATACATTTAGAAACTACTTTATAATAGTGCTGTACACATTCTCTGC
Organism: Stictocephala bisonia; assembly: GCA_035578905.1. Taxonomy (NCBI): domain Eukaryota; kingdom Metazoa; phylum Arthropoda; class Insecta; order Hemiptera; family Membracidae; genus Stictocephala; species Stictocephala bisonia. The sequence continues at coordinate 57,448 of JAQJVL010000217.1, read as the reverse complement.
ATAACAATTTGTGTTTTAAGCCATGCTAGTGTGGAAATGCAGACTATTTAAAAAGCCAAAGTGTAGATTGAGCCTATTCCTAACAATTTACAAAAATACCTTTTTATCTTCATCCTTGCGGTCAAATGCACATTTCTGCTTACACTGCTCACAAGTGACAGGGGGGCCATACTTCCTTTCGGAGTTAGTGCAACGCTGGCATTTGTTACCGATGAATGCAGCGATGATGTTACAATATTCACAGGCAGTTGGTTTCCCATAGGCCTTTACATTTACTTCACATTTCTTGCAGATTGTACTTGTATTGATTTTGCTGGGACAAAAAATACAGTTAAAATTATTGAATTACACGTTAAAATATAACTTAAATTATCTGGTTTCCAATTTCATAGTGAAGGACTATTGTATAAAGATAGATTCTTGCCACTGGTGAGAGTAATCTTTGCTTTCATGATTTTAATTATGTTACATTCACTATAATACAAGAGCTGTTCGGGAAGTAACCTTTGTTTGCTCACTGTGGGAAGTAGAAGGGGTGGGGCCGACATATAGCGCTGGCGCGCACAGCATGTCAATGGGCATTCAGTCGTATTAGAGTGAAGGTTGTCCTAGCGCTAGTTTGTTTTTGTTCGCTTGTCAAAATGAGTGCTGCAATAAAAAATCCCGCGGTGTGACGTGCGTTCTGTCATTCGATTTTTCGTAGCTAAACAGTATTCGGCAGCAGCAAATCATAGAGAACTTTGTGCTTTGTACGGGTCAAATGTAATGAGTGTAGGTGTTCTTCAGGAATGGGTTTGTGTGTTTAAAAGTGGCAGAACAAATGTCAGTTAAAATGAAAATAATGATTTTAACCGACTTATGATATTTTAACAGCTGTTAGAATGTAAATAATAATGTTTATAATACTAAGAAGAGTACAGCTCTTTCTTAGTAGTTAATCTTAGTAATGACATTGGGTGTTCATATTTAAACTGTAAATAGGTTGAGTGAGCTACTAGAAAGAAAAATGTACATGATTTTACTTAATACAGTTTAACCACTAATATTTGTTGAGAACATGCCAAGGCCGTGGTGTCACAAGCGCAGTGAGTGTTAAGCTGGCACGCACAGCGTGCAGGGGTGTCCCCTAGTCAACTTATATTAACTGTAAATTTCAGAATTAACTGGTTTTGTTGTCCATAATAACATGGTAACTACAGGTATTGGAGAGGTAGATTCCAAAGGCCAATAACATAGATGGAAATGGCCTAAAGCCTACTTACTACTGCATAGAATTTAATGTAGTTTTGAAAAACACGTGCTCTTGTTTCTCGTGAGAAACACGCAAAGGAAGACAGATAGACATGGAGATAAGGCTCTTTTAGGAGTCTCTGGTGTAAGAAATGTATAACTATGCTATTATAGGCAATGTCCACTGTGCAGTAAAAACTACATGTGCAGCAAATGAAGGTGAGTTCAGTTTCTGATTCCTTTATTGTGCTTAACGATATATTTTTTGCCTCTTCTGAATTTATAGAATGTTGCACAAGGCACCACATTTCTTGTGCAATGCTATTTGTAGCAAGCAAGCTTATCACAGTAGTAAATGACAATAGTTGAGTAGTTAAATGTAACAAAGATACAGCTTTCTTTTGTTTTTCAGCCATTATTGAAACAATAAAACAACATGTGTCTACACAAAATATAAATAAAACACAAGAATTATTGGCATACAACAATTTAGAACAAAAACTCATGTCATTGAATGACAAGAATATATTCTGGTGAACCTGAGAAAAAGATCGCTTAAGAATTAGGTGGTGGTACAAGCAGTGATTACAAAATTATACATGAGTTTTTACTCATCCTGTGTTTGTTAGCAGTCCAGTAAATTCTGTAGCCTACATTTTAGCATTAGGTTTTGAACTGTATTTGAATGATCAATATAATAACATAGTTCTAATTACAATATAATTTAATTATAAAAGTACAGCCAATAACTAAGTACACCCATTAGCTACGGTATCATTGTCGTTTGAAGGGTGTATACAGAATTAATGCTACTCATATCAGTTCGTTGCTACATTGATCCAGATTTCCAAAGAGTAGAATGTACTTCTTCTGATTTATATTAAGAGATTAGATTTGTTTCTTAATACGTCAGATTACTGATAGCAAACTATTGAGAGTTGTAGGCTACCAAGATAACCTGTCTGGACAAGAGTATCAGCTGAATACAGCACTTGTTCATATGCGTGAGAAACATGATTGAATGTTCATATTTAATCAAGACTTAAAATATTATGGGTTCAATAAATATCTAGACATATTACATTCTCTACTTTATCAGTCCTAAGCATACAAAACTAAAAAGTTTTTTTACATGTAATTAGGCATATTTTAATGCCATCATACCACACATTTTAAAAAGTTTATATGCACTGGAAACTAACTTTAAATTAGAAAATTGTATGAAACATTTTTAATCCAACTGTGACCCAAGTATTTAAATGAAGCCAACAATAATCTAAAGTCAAATTGTTTAGTTGTTCTATATTGAATTGTAACGTTTACACTCTTCATATTTCATAATTTTTATAGATGAAAAACAAAATTTCCTTGCTATTTAAGAATTGTTTATGAATGAAGGGACATTTTTACATAATTGCATGTGTTGCAATTGATGTAATTTGTTTGTATCACATTTATTTAATTTGATCTAATAATTATTGTTTCTGTATAAACAACATTAAGTGAGTGTACCTCAAACATAATTGACTTGTTTAATTTTGAAATACACAATGATTGAATTAATATTGTTTGATTTGTTAAAGTCCAAATTTCAAAATGTTGTAACTCTTGGAAGTGGGTAAATAAATAACGATGGGTTTTGAAATGAAGTGGATTTGTAACTACTGACTAGCAAATCTTTAAATTGAAGGAACCAGCCAAACCTTGAAAAAAAAAAAAGAAAACGGTTTATTACATGGCAATTGACTTAATTTAAAGAGTAATTAATGGTTTAATTACTGTATTAGCATGTTAAACTAAACTGTGACTGTTTAACTTATAATTTCAATACCTACAATGTTAGTAAATAAGCTTTAATTTAAAATGTTAAAACTAACACTATTCAATATATGCATTTTATACGTTTAATTAATAAAGAAGATATGAATTTGACTAAACATTTGGCCCAGATAGTAAGTGAGATATATGAATTGATATTGTACTTAATGGAATAATATTGTAAAATGCTCACTTATATTGTAATGATATAAGTGGCAAAATCATTACAATTATATCATTCATCTACAATCCTGTCATGGGTGCCAGGTCACACTGGGGTACTTGGAAACGAGAGGGCAGACCACTGTACCTGGAAAGGCACTGAGGAAGGTCTCGTTGGCCCAGAGCAGGCATGAGGGGTTGCTTACAGCCTCAGCTAGAGGGTTGTTTCTACATGGGTCGCCGGCAAGTTCCAGGAGACCTGGGAGGAACGCCAGGTAACAGGCAAGCCAAGGAGGTCCTGTTGTGGCCGTCGTACTCCAACACGGCTGAAGCTCTTTCTCTTGCAAGTTCAGAACTCCGAAGGGTGGTTGGTTTTATAACTGGACACTGGACGTTTCGGGCACACATAAACAAGATGGGTTTCCTAACCCCCATTCTCTTGTGTAGGACATGTGGGGAGGAGAAGGAGTCTGGACGGCATATCCTCTTTCACTGCCCAGCACTAGCTAGAAAGCGGGCTCTCACCTTGGGCGGCGATTTAGAACGTGGCCAAGGTGTAGCACAGGAAAACCTCATTAAGGCAATCTCAAGGTTCTCTAAGGACCTTGGATTGGATGAGGTTTGAAGTAAAGGAGGGCGCACAATAAGCCTTTTTGGCTTAGGGGCCATTACCAGGTTTGAAGCCTGGCCCTCCAAATCGTAAACAAACAAACAAAAATTCATCTATAACGTTTGTACTCTTATAACTTTAATACCGTCATTATATCTGACATAAGTACTATAACTTATTGTCACTCTTCATACTCTTATACCTACAGTATTGTGCGAATTAATGGAATCACTGTGAAATTTTCAATATTCACAGTTGGCAACACTACCTACACAGTTGACAGCTGACCAAGCATTGAAAACATAACCTTACTTTTCTCTGCCTTTAGTTTGAGTGTGTTTTATTTAAGTCATTTCTTACCAAGCTTGTATTGTTTTTGGGTTTTTTGTACTATTTTGTGTTGTTTTTGGTAACTAGTGAGTTTGTTTTAGTTTTATTCCAACATGGATATTACGCCTAGGAAGCGTGAAAAGATTGTCACGTTGAGGAACACACTACTATGTCACAAAGAGAGATTGCTAGAACGTGTGGAGTGAGTCAGGGGGTAGTAAGCAAAATTGTGAAGCGTAAACGAGAAACGGGATCAGTGGATGTGAAAAGGTTAGGAAAATGTGGAAGAAAGAGTAAAACAACACCAGCAGATGATACATTTTTACTTCGAAAGAGCAAATTGGACCCAAGAAAATCAAGCCAAGACCTACAACAAGATCTAGCAGCATCAGGTATAGTGATTCATGACTCAACTGTTCGTAAAAGACTTTTGGAGAGTGGTAGAAGGGCAATTCGTCCACAGAAAAAACAGCTTCTAACTGAACGAATGAAGAAACAAAGGCTACTGTGGGCCAAAAAATACTCTAATTGGACTGTAGGCGACTGGAAAAAAGTCCTATTTACAGATGATACCCACTTTATAGTTCAGGGACAGCGGTCGAAATTCGTCAGGAAGTCTGACAATAAAAAGCTTACACCATCTCATATTGATCAAACCGTAAAACATCCAGTCAAGAAAATGTTTTGGGGATGTTTTTCATACATGGGAGTTGGATCTTTGGTGCCAATTGAAGGCATGATGAACAGCCAAAAATACAAATCCATGTTGGAAAAGTGTTTGGACAAACAACTCCAAAAATGTCAACCCCAAGGAGGAGCGATTCTTCAACAGGACTCTGCTCCCTGTCACAAATCAAAGGAAATGATGGCATTTTTCAAAAATAAAAAGATTAATGTTTTAGATTGGCCCGGTAATTCGCCCGACCTCAACCCCATTGAAAATTTATGGGCCATTTGCAAAGCTAGACTGCAAAAAATCGACTGTACCACTAAAATAAAAATGATAGAAGCGGTCATTCAGGTTTGGTATCGAGATGAAAGGATACCTGACAACTGCCAGAAACTCATAGAATCTATGCCAAAATGGGTAAAAGCAGTAATTGCTGCCAAAAGGGGACATATTTCCTACTGAATGATGTAAGTTTACCTTTATAGTTTTGTCAAAATATAATTTTTTTACTAAATAAACTGTTTTTTCATTAAAACAGCCTATGATTCCATTAATTCGCACAATACTGTAAGACTGGTTTTCAAAAGCTTAGTGGTAAATACATATTAAAAATTGCTGTAAAATTATTTAATATTTTACTTCAACCTATTGCCATTCCTTTCTTTTTCCATGTTGTTGAGTATTTCAAATCTATTTTTTAGCTCTAATTCAAACTTCGCTTTTATGTGTTGGTTCTTCAGATTACTAATATCTACTAAGGGCTTGGCTCTTTGTTTCTCTCTTATATCCTTACATAACTTTTGTCTAACTTTGGCTATGACTAGTGTATGGTCTGTTCCGCACTCTGCACCTCTCCTACTTCTCACATCAGTGATGCAACTTTTATATCTGTCTTCAACCAGTATGTGGTCTATTTGATTTTTCGTTTGACCATTGGGAGACGTCCATGTACTTTTGTAAATGTCTTTTCGGGGAAATTTTGTCGACATTATCTTCATGTTCCTGGAACTTGCAAAGCTAATAAGCCTCATTCCATTATCATTACTGTTATCATGCAAACTATTACCACCTGTATACTTCTTCCAAATTTCTTCATTTCCCACTTTAGCATTTGCATCCCCCATCAGTATTTTGAAGTCATAGGACGGAATGTTTAACATAACTTGTTCTAAGGTATCATAGAAATCATCTTTGGTATTATCGTCTGCCTCCTCTGTTGGGGCATAGTAAGATATCACAGATATGTTTCGAAATTTTCACTTAAATCTAATATAGCACAACCTTTCATTTATAGGGTTAAATGTTATCACAGATTCAAGTAACTTCTTTTTTACAGCTATTCCTATTCCAGCATAATGATTTCCCTCATTACTGCCGCTATAATATAACGTTTTTCTTTGTATTCAGTTTTCCGTTAAATGGCCATCTGGTTTCTTGGACAGCGAGGACATCTATGTCATATTTCTCTATTTCTTCCATAACAATGTCTAACTTGCCTGGAACTAACATCGTTCTAACATTCCACGTACCAAAAGTCATCTCCTTGTGACGTAGCTTGGGACTTTGTCCGGTGTATCCATCCTTTTCCGAGGCTAATTTTTGGCGTTTCTGAACTGGTGTTTTCTTTTATGGGGTGGGGTAGTTGGCCTCACGCCCAACCCCCAACCTGGAGGACCAGGGTATCCTTTTTTGTCTGGCTCCTACCTCGCGAAGACCTGTCCGGCAAGGGAGACCCTACCAATAGCCAAGCTACCGCCGGCATAGCTCTCGAGGTTGTCAGAGCACGCAAGCCCACTCGCCCCGGCAAGGCAGGGAGCGGTGGAACAAAATAAAAACTACGGTACAAACGACGATGAAAGAGGTAATAGGAACAAGGAAAGGATACAATAAGCCATGGTTCAATGAGGAGTGTAGAAATGCAATAGAAGAGAGGAAAAAGGCAAAACAGAAGTGGCTATTGAGTGAAACTCAAGAAAATAAAAACAATTACCAAAGACTAAACCAGGAAGTGAACAGGAGACTAAGAACTGCAAAAAGGATGTTCTTGAGAGAACAATAGGAAAGAGCAGAAAAAGATAGAACATGTAACAATGCTAAGGACTTCTATCGGACAGTTTTTTAAAAAAGGATTCACTCCAAACAGTTTTGGGATCAAAGATGCTCAAGGGAGAGTAACGTGCAATCAAGGAGAGTGCCTCAAAATATTGAAAGAATATTTTGAGAAACTCCTAAATGGGGAAACAAGCAATGATAGTGTGAATGAAACATATCAAAATGCACAACCATTCATTGAAGAACCGTCATTAGAAGAAGTAAAGGAAGCTATAGCGTCACTGAAGAATGGGAAGGCCCCAGGAGAAGATGGCATACCAATTGAAGCTTTAAAATGTGGAGGGAAGTCATTAAAGGAAGAGATTCATAAGCTCATTCTGAAAATTTGGAATGAAGAAAAATTACCAAATGAATGGAAGGTAGCGCTAATCGTACCAATTCATAAGAAAGGGGACAGACAGAACTGTAGCAACTATAGAGGAATATCTCTCATTAACACTACATATAAAATGTTATCCAAAATCGTGAACAAGAGAGTAACAGAGTATGGAGAAGAAATGTTGGGTGATCATCAGACAGGATTCAGAAGAGGTAAATCAACCACAGACCAACTGTTCATCTTAAAACAAGTCATCTCAAAGTACTGGGAATTTGACAAAACCACACATATCCTTTTTGTTGACTTCAAAAAAGCGTATGACAATATAAACCGTAAACATCTATGGGAAACACTTAAAGGATATGGAATACCAGAGAAATTAGTGAAGATGGCAGAGATTTGTATGGAAGAATCAAAATGTAAAGTAAAAATAAACAATGAATATTCAGAGACATTTGAAATAAACACTGGCGTAAGACAAGGAGATGGGTTATCACCTTTACTGTTCAATCTGGCAATTGAAAACGCACTAAAAAGAACAAAAAGTTTGAATGAGGGTCTGTGGATAGACGCAAAGATCAAATTATTGGCTTTTGCAGATGATGTAGCCTTATTAGCCGAAAACGAGGACGGTCTCAAACGTCTGGCTGAGGAGCTCATTACTCAAGCAAAAATAGTAGGCTTAGAAATCAATGAGGAAAAAACCAAATATCTTAAAATAGAACGGAATGCATTAGAAAGAGAGCAGGTTTTAGAAGTGAATCCATATAAATTCAATAGTTGTGAAAAATTCAAATATCTTGGTGTCACTATTGATCAACAAAATAAAGAAGAAACAGAAATTGAAACAAGGTTACTGAACGGAAATAGGTGCTATTGGGCCTTAGGAAAAATGTTGAAAAGCAAAACCTTATGAAAAAGAACCAAAGAACAAATGTACAAGACAATTATGAGGCCAGTCCTATAGGGCTCTGAGGTATGGACAATGAGCAAGAAAACAGAAAGGCGATTAGTAACCTTTGAAAATAAAGTATTAAGAGCAATATATGGGCCAGTGAAAGAAGAAGAACAATGGAGAATAAGGAAAAATCAGGAACTTAGAGAATTAATTGTTAAAGGAAGCAGACATAGTAGCAGAAGGAAAATCAAGACGACTCAGATGGGCAGGCCATGTAAACAGAAGGGAAGAGGATTATGTATTGAGAAGAGTAATGGAAGGAAGACCAGCAGGAAGAAGACCTTTGGGTCGACCAAGGCTGAGATGGAAAGATCAGGTGCAAAGGGATATGCGGAAAATGGGAGTGGAAGAAGAGACGATGCAAGACAGGAGGAAGTGGAGGCAAATTGTTGGCGAGGCCAAAAACCTTTTACGGTTTGAGTGGCCAACTAAGTAAAGTAAGTAAGTATTGCCATTCCATGACGAGTGTGTCTCACCGCCAAAAATGATACCACAATGTGACTATCTGGTAATTGAATACGTAAACATGGCAGAAGGTTAACTTGCTTACAGAAATAATGAAATTGATTGTTGTATGGATGACAGATTTTTATTGAGTGAAGAAAGAAATTATATTGATGTGGTTATGTCAAATGATAGTGATGCTGTGACTTAGTGAGCATGTTACTTTACTGCAACTTGTGGGCCTTGGTCATGTCAGCAATAATGAAAGTGTTGTAATTCTTAGAATTGCTACCCACCTACCTATGTACATACAGTGGTATTGCACATAGGTATTCTAAGCATCAATAAATTCTTTATAAACCGGCTTGTCAATGGGTTAATCTATTTACTTTTTTTCTATTTGTTTGTATATACTGTTGCATCTGTTCACCAATCCAAATCTGTACCAATATTACTGTACGTGTATGGGTGGGTCAATACTACTGTACGTGTATGGGTGGATAGGTGGGTGAATACCACTGTACATGTATGGGTGGGCGGGTGGGTTCAATGTTAATTTTCAATATATCGACAAATATTAATGATAATTCATTTAATGTAAAGTATATTTTTAGGGTTTTATAGACCCTATAAAATGTTAAGAAAACTGGAAGTCCTTAGTCTGTGTAAGAATGCAGTCCTTCAAAACGGTCCTTGGACATTGTTCAATGAAACTCCTAAATTACTTAAACATTAAACATTTTCATATAAGTCCATTAACATGTTCATAGTTATGTGAGGCCATTAAAGAGATCACCCATTCTTGAATATGATTCCTACTTTTACCTGAAGGGTGTGTTGTTCAATATACATGGTCTGGCATAAATAACTCCCCGGTTAGTAAGTAACGTTAAGCAGACAAGAGATGGAGCAGAGTAGTAGTGGGCGCGTCCTTGAGTAGCTGCATACGTGCAGTTCTTAGTGTACACCATAGAGTGGACGGGTGAACATAGTAAGAAATAAGTGTGCGGGCCTGTCCAGCAGCGTCCAGCATATTCAAGCACGAATCAGCAGAAAATCTGGCTGTTCTTAATAAACACACTAAGTGCAGTATCCTATAGTGACATGTAGGATACATATAAATAAACCACACTAAGTGCAGTATCCAATAGTGACATGAGTGATACATATAAATAAGCCATACTAAGAGCAGTATCCTAGTGACATGTGGGATACATACAAATAACCCATACTAAGTGCAGTATCCTAGTGACATGTGTGATACATATAAATAAGCCATACTAAGAGCAGTATCCTAGTGACATGTGGGATACAAACAAATAACCCATACTAAGTGCAGTATCCTAGTGACATGTGTGATACATATAAATAAGCCATACTAAGAGCAGTATCCTAGTGACATGTGGGATACATACAAATAACCCATACTAAGTGCAGTATCCTAGTGACATGTGTGATACATAAAATAAGCCACACCAAGTGCAGTATCCTATAGTGACATGAGTGATACATATAAATAACCCACCCACCCACCCATACAAGCACTGTGTTATTGACCCACCCGACCACCCATACAAGCACTGTGGTATTAACCCACCCGCCCACCCATACAAGCACTGTGGTATTGAACCACCCGCACACCCATACAAGCACTGTGGTATTGAACCACCCGCACACCCATACACGTACAGCGGTATTGACCCACCCGCCCACCCATACACGTTCAGTGGTATTGACCCACCCGCCCACCCATACACGTACAGTGGTATTTACCGTAGAACAGTTTCTTCAAAATGGCGGATCACCTATAAATACTCAACGCGCCTTCCATATTCGCTTTGCCCTCGGACAACGGGATCCTGTTCCCGATAAGAAAACAGTTTATTGTTGGGTTTCTAACTTTTGTGAGACAGGTTCCGCATTAATAAGGAAACCACCCAGTCAACCACAGACTGCAACAGGGCCAGGAAATGTTGATACAGTTAGAGCATTTGCCGGACTTAATGACTTGTGATTTTTCCTCTGGGGCTACTTAAAATACAAGGTTTACGAACACTGTCCTAAAACTTTACAAACCCTAAAAGAAGTGATAACATGAGAAGTTGAAGCCATTCCACCTGACATGACTCGTAAATTAATGGAGAATTTCAGACAACGACTCAACGAGTGTGTCAACAGTGGGGGAAACCATTTCAAAGCTGTATTGTTTAAAAAGTAAAGCAATGGTACATATTCTTAAACGGCACAATCTGTACTTTTAGTTAATATAAATAAAATCTTCCTACCTTATTTCGTTTTGTTTTCATTAGCTTCCCTAATAGGGGAGGTTTTTCTGCCGGACCCTGTATAAGGGGTAGTAGTTTCAACCTCTGGAAATTTTTAGAACACTTCATTCCAACAGAGTTCAAGAGCATTCCACAAAATTCCAAAAATTTCTGGGATGTTCCGGAATATTAGGTAGACTAACAGATATTTTACCTTTGAATTACATAAGAGCTGCATATTTTGCCTTCTTCCAATAAGTTTTTAGATACGGCTTAGATGTATATAGTAACTGCACTAGAATTTCAGAAATACTAGTATTATAAAAAAAGGCAGTTAGGACTCTTCTAAAGTGTGATCCCTAGGAGCATTGTACGTAAACCACATTTCCAAGCTTCCAAACCAAGTTTCCAAACAATCATAAATCTATAGTTTACATTTATATGGTAATTTTTTAATGTATAAAAACCCATATCTTCTAAAATTCAAACGCACAATTCATGAAAAAATAATTCATCATGACAATTCATAAAATTATGCGCAAATTGAAACACAATTCAAAAATCAAAAGCTACAAAATTCATCGAATCATAAGTTAGATTATAAAACTGTACATGCGATAAAAAAAATCTTGCGATTTTATATCACATGATAATTCAACAGACATTGATGTGCGGTAACTTGCACGACCAGTCGGACCAGGTACAGAAAGTGGTGATGCCACGTCATGTACCTGGACTTCCACCACATATTAGGGGACTTATTAGCAATGAATGACAGGTAGACATGTTACATCTAAAGGCTGATGAATCACTCACAGCTTCTAGAAATGTGATTAGTACATCCTGCAAATCACCAATATAATGTGTGGCTTTCATTTTCACGTTACTTTCAGTTTGTTACATGTGAAATTTACATAATTGTAGTAAATACTGTAAATGAAAGTGTAGTAAACACTTGTAATCAAAACAATTGGACATTTTCGTTTAAGTAAACGCCTTAACAGCCATATTGAAATATCCTTAAAAGTGTACAACTTTTTGGAGAGAAAGATTTGCTAATATCCCTTTGACATTTTTAAAAACAAATTTTATTCTTGGTTGTTGGAGAATCCATTATACAGTTTAGATGAATTCTTCAACAGCATAGATATGGGTTTTCAATCTTTTGTTTAGTTTTAATACTGTACTTTACTAACTTCTTTTTTACTGTTAACATTATTGTAATTTAGATTTTTTATTTTTAATATTTTATTCATTCTTCTTTAATGTAAATATCTGTTTAAATATTTATAACCTTTGTATGTCTTTTGTAATTTGACTTGGCAAGTTTGAGCTGTATTGTGTCCTACAAGTTTGAGCTACAAAAATTTAGCTTATTTAATTCTTTGTAATAACATAAAACTTACATATTTTTTTAAGACGTTTAACAATAATTTTTATAGCGGGTAGAATGAAAAAAAAAAAAAAAAAAAAACACAAAATTATAGCACTTTTGGACCAAAGCTCAACTTCAAAAATGTCTAAAACGAAAACTACTAAAGATAAGTCAGCGAAACTTTAACCACATGTAAAGAATATTGTTTTTTGTAGTCTGTCGAAATTTTAGAATTGCTCTTTTACAAAGTTTTCCGTCATAATTTTTGTAAACACTTGCAATATTAAAAATGGCTGATCATAAAAATTTTGGAAAGGGTTCAAAAATACCTGATTGAACAATAAAGTTAGATTATAAAACTGTACGTGCGATAAAAAAAATCTTGCGATTTTATATCACATGATAATTCAACAGACATTGATGTGCGGTAACTTGTACGACCAGTCGGACCAGGTACAGAAAGTGGTGATGCCACGTCATGTACCTGGACTTCCACCAAATATTAGGGGACTTATTAGCAATGAATGACAGGTAGACAGGTAGACATGTTACATCTAAAGGCTGATGAATCACTCACAGTTTCTAGAAATGTGATTAGTACATCCTGCAAATCACCAATATAATGTGTGGCTTTCATTTTCAAGTTACTTTCAGCTTGTTACATGTGAACTTTACATAATTGTAGTAAATACTGTAAATAGGTTACTTTTTAATTTGACAAGCTTTTTAGAGCTATAAAATTTTTAAACCTGTCATTGGAGGTCCAAAGCCCTAGTGAGAAAAGGTGATGGAAAATGGTTTATATTTAGATAGAAAACATGATTTATTAACTACTCAATACTTCCACAGTAATAAAACTTTCATGCATTTTTTAAATACTTCCAGGCGCACGATTCAGGAACGCCACAATGCTCAGTTGAAACTTGTTTTGAAGTACTGGGCTGTGCCAGTTGCTTACACATGACCACACATCAATCGATGTCTGTTAAATTATCATGTGATATAAAATCGAAAGATTTTTTATCGGACTTATTGTTTTATAATCTTCCTTTATTTTTCAATCCGGTATTTTTTAACAGTTTTGGAAATTTTTATGATCAGCCAGTTTTAAACCTAGATCGTGAGGAACGACATAATTGATGTGACTCACAAAATCCCTTCTAAAAGCAAGGAACGGCATAATTTATGCTGTTGCATTAAAATTAATAAAACATATGTTTATTATCAAGTAATCAATACAAAGTTGGTAGCAATCGACGCAGAATATTCTGTTCTATACATATCAGATTTTTAATTTTGTTATGCCATTTTATAAACGTAGGAAAGAAAATTAAAACGTCCAACTCAAAACTCCCGCTCTATTCCCGGGAGATCTAGAAGGAGTAAAATTGCTGACGTGGGTCATATCACTAAAGAATAATCAGAAGACAGAATAAGATGTACCAAATGACAATCTGTAGAGAATGAAATACTCTATCCAACAAAACAAATTTCATTCTCTTAGCTGCATTGGGTATTTCACAAAAAAATGTTTTTGTATACCCTTATTTACTTGATTTCCCAAAAGCGAGGTACGGTATAATTTATGATGTTGGTAAAAGTTTAACTAATAATTTATTTATTGGGATATAAACTTTAAAAAAATGATATCTAGACAGACAGAGAATTGACAAGTTGATTGGTGCCGCTTCGAGCAAATTTCATGCAGTAAGTTGGTAATCATCACGTGACGTTTTCACTTTACTGGAAGAAGCAGAGCCCGTCAACGCCACGGCCAGAGTAGATATAGCCAATTTTACTTGTTGCACTTTCTTTGTGAGTGTTTTATCGCTGTAAGTTTTATAAATTACTATTTGAATGAATAAAATTATGTGTTGTGTTTAGTGTAGTCATAGTACAATGTGTTATAGTGGATTTTAGTGTCTAAAATAATCAGAAATAGTGAAATTGATACTTATGTAGGTACTAGCCTAAACATTTATTTTTTATCCGATTTCAGCAAACAACGTGTGTACAGAGAGGGCATTAGTGTAGCCTACTCATAATAATCTTTGAAAAAAATTAAAAATAGTATGTATTATTTCTTTGCAATATAAATAGGTTGTTTATTTTATTTACGGGAACACAATATGACGTAGTATGTTATTATATAGCTCGAAACCCTTATTTATGGCACTACTGTAACAAATTTTTTATATTTCTATTCAGAAATATGTGTTCTATCAAGTGTTACTGTTTTAAAAATTCCAAAAAATTATTTTATAATTTTTATAATGTTTACAATATGTACTATTTTTCTAGTGTCGTTTACACAATTTGCGCACGCTAACTTATGGTGTTATAAGGTTTATACTTTTTGAAATATTTTCATACATTTTACATTTTCTTGTAGCTAATAGATTGAACTAATACAGTACATGTAGCAAAATATTATAAATACCTCTTATTTTTAGATTGTTATGTAATTTTTCACTTAAATTTTTCGTTTACGTGGTAAAATTTTTATTTTCCCAATAAACTAAAAATATAAAAATTTGTGTATGGGTACAATATGACTATTTTTCCTAGACAACTTTTTCTTGTCTATTCAATGGTGATTTTTTAAAATTTTTACATGTACTATTTGACTACCTACATTGATCAGACTGTATCTTTGCAGATTTTTCATTTTTGCATTTTATGTAAACAAACACTTCCAAAAAAAAACCTAGAAGTTTATCTAAAATCTAACAACATTACATTATAGTGCACTAAATATTAAACAATTAGGCTATTTTGGAAATATTTATAAACATTTTTTATTGCTCCTAAAGAGGGTTTTAAGTTATAATTTACACACAAAATTTAGAAAAGTTTTTCAATATTTTCATGACAGTAATTATTTACTAATTCTTTTTGTAAGTTTGGATTGTACCGGGTCTTGGACCGGTACAGTTTCGTTTTTTTCGTCTTTGTCTGCCAGGCTGCCTGAGATTCGCTTTTGCCTTGCGTTCCGCGTAGTTGGTGGCCGTTGGCCCAGTTCCGTTTCGTTCCGGGTTCCAGCAGCTTCGGTCAAGTTGGCCTGTCTGCTCACTTGTTCACTGCAGCCGTTCGTCACGAGAATATGTTAGGCTAAGGTTCCCAAAACTCCAGGGTCCTTGAGTGGGACTTTCAACCCTCAGCCGGTCGTCCGGGCAATGTTCTATCTTCTTCACTGCTAGCCTGGCCTGAGGACCATGTTGGAGCCTGGAGTTGCCCGCTACCCGCCCTACATCTTTGGTGGTAGAAGTCTTCAGTCCTCAGGTCAGTTCTTTCCATCTTTTCCCGGCGGCTGAGCTGGGGGTGATTTATAAAAACAAAGAAGGATATAAAAACAAAAGAAGAAAAAAAGTTTGTGGAACTGTTTAATTTGTGCCTAGGCCTAAAACTGATGGGACAAAGTGGGCAACACAGCCATGGGGACCTATATATATGTTTTTTTTTCCTTTTAATAAAAAAAAACATATATATAGGTCCCCATGGCTGTGTTGCCCACTTTGTCCCATCAGTTTTAGGCCTAGGCACAAATTAAACAGTTCCACAAACTTTTTTTCTTCTTTTGTTTTTATATCCTTCTTTGTTTTTATAAATCACCCCCAGCTCAGCCGCCGGGAAAAGATGGAAAGAACTGA
This sequence comes from Stictocephala bisonia, assembly GCA_035578905.1. Classification (NCBI taxonomy): domain Eukaryota; kingdom Metazoa; phylum Arthropoda; class Insecta; order Hemiptera; family Membracidae; genus Stictocephala; species Stictocephala bisonia. Next base: position 41,506 of record JAQJVL010000217.1, on the reverse strand, counting down.
CCTGAGGACTGAAGACTTCTACCACCAAAGATGTAGGGCGGGTAGCGGGCAACTCCAGGCTCCAACATGGTCCTCAGGCCAGGCTAGCAGTGAAGAAGATAGAACATTGCCCGGACGACCGGCTGAGGGTTGAAAGTCCCACTCAAGGACCCTGGAGTTTTGGGAACCTTAGCCTAACATATTCTCGTGACGAACGGCTGAGCTTGGGGTCACTTCTCTTCTGGAGTATGAGATCCACCTCACCGATTCTCAGCCAGTTAGGAGTCATCCGTACAAACTTGCTCCCCCAAAGATGGAGGTTATGAGGGCTATGATTGAGGATCTTCTGAGCAAGGGTGTGATTGAACCGTCTCGTTCTGCTTATGCCAGTCCAGCTTTTCTTGTGCCTAAGCCTAATGGTAAGTCTAGGCTTGTGATGGATTATCGGAGGCTCAACGCTAAGGTCGCTATTGACTCGGTACCTCTGCCTGATTTGCATTCTGCGTTTGATTGGTTCGGTAAGGCTAAGTTTTTCAGTGTTTTCGATTTGAACCAGGCCTACCATCAGATTCCATTGAAGAAGGAATCACGGCCTATGACTAGCTTCTGTGTTCCCTGGAATCTTTACCAGTTCACTAGGGTTCCTATGGGTCTTGCTGTGGGTGCCCAGACTCTTACTCGTCTGCTTGACTCCATCTTCCATGATGTGAAGTTCAAGTTTGTCTTCAATTACCTGGACGATCTTCTTGTCTACAGTGAGACTTTCGGGGAACACATGCAACATCTGGAGGAAGTTCTTAGTCGCCTCAAATCAGCTGGCCTTACCGTCAATCCAGAGAAAGTCACTTTTGCTCGTCCTGAGATTTCTTTTCTGGGTCATCTTATCTCTTCTCGAGGCGTCTGCATAGATCCTGCGAGGACCCAGGGCATTCGGGATTTTCCTCCTCCCAGAGATGCCAAGGGGATTGCCCGTTTTGTGGGGATGGTGAATTTTTACCGTCGCTTCATCCCTAACGTGGCCGAGCTTGCTGCCCCGTTGAACGAGCTGCGTAAGAAAGGTGTCCCTTTTGTGTGGGGCCAAGCTCAGCAGACTGCCTTTGACGCTCTCAAGGAGGCTATCATGCAACCTCCTGTCCTGCGTATGCCTGATTTCAGCAGAGAATTTATTCTTCAGACTGATGCCTCCTCCTCCGCCATTGCTGCTGTTCTTTCTCAGGAGTTTGATGGGGTCAGGCAGCCCATCGCTTTTGCTTCGAGGACGTTGTCTCACCAGGAAAGGAAAGCTTCTTCCATCTATGAGTTAGAGTGTCTGGCTGTTGTCTTTGGTACGGACAAGTTTCGGCGTTTCTTGGAACACGCTGAGTTCTTGCTGGAGACGGACAATCAGGCACTGTCTTGGCTTCTTGCCCATCCCCGACAGCTCGGGAAAATTGGTCGCTGGGTGGTCAAAATTTCTGCTTTTAAGTTCCGAGTCCAACATCTTAGGGGTACCCAGAATGTCATCGCGGATGCTCTTTCCCGCATGTATCACGAACCCAGTGATCCACCTACTGAGGCTGTTGCTCAGTGTGGTGCTGTTCTTCTGGATTTTCCTCTGGCTTTTGACGACCTACTGTCCCATCAACAGAAAGATCCTGAGCTGTCAGTCATCTTAGGTGAGCTTCAAGAGGGAGGTGCCCACCCTCCCTATTTTCTGTCCAAAGGGGTCCTCTGTTGCCGTCCTCGACAGAGGGGTGAACCCCGTGTAGTGCTGCCTAGTCATCTAGTACCGATGGTCTTTCAGTATTATCACTCTTCTCTTGTGGGCGGTCATCTTGGCATTCATAAGACCATCGCTAAGATTCGTAGGTACTTCATCTGGAAGGGCATGGACCGGGATGTTGCTGGCAGAGTGCGGGCTTGTCACTTGTGCTCTCTCAGCAAGCCTAGTCAGAATGCAAGGTTAGGGTTGTTATCTTCTGAGGTGGCCGAGCGTCCTTTTGAGAAGGTGTTCATCGACTACGTGGGTCCTTTTCCCCGTAGCAAGTCAGGTAGCTCCTACCTACTTGTTTGTGTGGATGCTTTCTCGAAGTTCGTTTGGCTTTTCCCACTTCGGAGTGCTACGGCTAAGCTCACCATCCGTGCTCTCCAGTCCCAACTTTTCCAGCACTTTGGTGTGCCTTTCACTCTTGTGTCCGACAACGGTAGCCAGTTTACCTCCCATGAGTTTCGTAGGTTCTGTTTTGGCAATGGTATCAGGCATGTGACTACCTCTCCGTATTACCCACAGCCTTCTCATGCAGAGCGGTTCAACCGCAATCTTCGGTCTGCCCTTATTACCTTCCATGCTGAGAAGCAGAACACCTGGGATGAGAGTCTCTCTTGGCTCCAGCTTGCTTTTAATTCTTCCAAGCATGAGAGTCACAATGCCACTCCCTTCGAGATTCTACATGGCTACCCTCCTAACAACCCTTTGTCCAACTTGTGGAGGCTAGAGGATCTTCTACCTACGCCAGGTGCCACTGACGTAGTGTCCACGTGGCGGGCTGCTCGGCGCAACCTGCTACGTGCTAGAGAGAGAGTGAGGAGGAGGTATGATAAGGGTCGTACTCCTAACCCTTTTCAGGTTGGAGATCTGGTTTTTTGTCAGGCTCACCCGGTCAGTTCGGCCGCGGAACGAAGAGCTGCAAAGTTGTGCTATCGGTGGTCTGGTCCCCACCGCATCGACAGGTTTTTGTCACCGGTGACTGCTCTGCTGGTTGATCCCCAGTCAGGCAGGGTGTTTCGGAAAGCCCATGTGTCCCAGCTTAAGGCTTTCCGGGGAACGGTTGGTCCAGGAGTTGGTGTTCCTGGGGGTTTCTTGGGGCAAAGAGATTGATCACCTCTGCGCCCTAGGTGGCTGTTCTGAGAGAGTCTTCTCTCTCTCTTTTTTCTTGTCGGGCCCGACAGTCAGGGTAGTTTGCTCCCTGTTCGAGGGGTTTCCCCTCTTAGGTTCTCTTGGACGTCCTTGGAACACCACTCTTCAGAGGTCTTCGTCTTCTCTTGGTTCCCTGAGGTACCGAGTTTGCTCCCCTGCCTGGGTGTGTTGAGGTTTGCAGAGGGAGGTTGTACCGGGTCTTGGACCGGTACAGTTTCGTTTTTTTCGTCTTTGTCTGCCAGGCTGCCTGAGATTCGCTTTTGCCTTGCGTTCCGCGTAGTTGGTGGCCGTTGGCCCAGTTCCGTTTCGTTCCGGGTTCCAGCAGCTTCGGTCAAGTTGGCCTGTCTGCTCACTTGTTCACTGCAGCCGTTCGTCACGAGAATATGTTAGGCTAAGGTTCCCAAAACGTAAGTGTTCTTTTGTAAGTTTTAATATCTAATCACCCTTTTGGTGAAAATACTTTTGTTTCAATAATATTTAATCGTTCTTACTTGTGTTTTCAGAGTTTGTTAAATTTATATTCTTTGTCTAGATGTTTCTCAGACTAGGTTAAAGCCATGTGCTTCCATGTTACCTTTTACCGTTAATTACCGTTAATGCTTTTTATATCTGCCTTTATTTTTCAATTGTAATTCTGTATAATGTTTATTGAGCCATCCCCCCCGGTTGGCACGCTTTCCAGCTTTGGTGGGGGGGGGGGATGGGTCTCAATTGGTAGCAGAGCGTGGTTTCGATCCACGGACCTCTGGGTTATGGGCCCAGCACGCTTCCAAAGACTCCAAAGAAAAAAAAAAACTTAAAAGACAAACAAAAGGAACTTTTTGGATGTTAATATTTATTTATATTTATATTTCTTGTTATTTAGTTTATTTTGTTGTTAGATATTTTAGAGTTTAGATTTGTTAGGTCCCTATTGTTAAATTGTGTTGTTATTTATTTTTATGCTTTAGGCCTAGTGATTTAGTTATTTATTTATTTATTTCGTGTTTGGTGTTATTGATGTCAGGGGATAATAGAACGGTACCGTGTTATATTTTCTTTTAAATTATTTAATTTTTAAACTTTCACCAAAAGGGGATTATGGTGCTTTTGCTTAACTTTTAATTCGGAGCTGCCCAGGGATTCCGGCTTACTCCCTGGCCCGGTGGAATCAAGGGATGCGGGCCAAATTGCCGGTGTAATTGGTGATACCAAAAATTTTATAATTTTCTTCACTTTTAGTCGGGGCCTATTAAATTTTTCTTACGTTTTGGGGTGTCTCAGGCTAGGCTGCAGATAGGCCATGTAGTTGTTAATTTGTTAATTTTGGTATTTGTTGAGTTTGTTGTTCTTGTAGCTTTTGTGTTTCTTGTTATTTATTTAATTGCTATTTTATATGGTGGCCTTCTGCCGTTTTTGATTTTTTAAATGATGTTTCTTGAAATAAAATCAGTTTTGCTCAGCTGCCGAGTGTTATTTTGACCCTCCAACTGCCACCCGTGATCCCATCGCTCGATTTGTTTTGAGCCATCCCCCTGTTGGCACGCTTTCCAGCTTTGGTGGGGGGGATGGGTCTCAATTGGTAGCAGAGCGTGGTTGCCTAAAAAAAAAAAAAAAAAAAAAAAAAAAAAAAAAAAAAAAAAAAATTTAATTCTTTCTTGGTTGTTGACGGTGGGTGTTTGCCCGTTAGTAGGCCATGGTTGGCCGACCTACCGTCAAGGTGTCTTGGTATTGTAAAAAAAAAAAAAAAAAAAAAAAATAATAAATAAAAATTATTTAAAAAGCAAAACAATTAGAAAATCCTAATAAATAATTTAACTAAAAAAAAAAAAAAAAAAAAAAAGAAAAAAAAAAAAAAACTTAGGCAATCCGCTTGGTTACGTTGTTGAATGGGTTTCATGGGTGGATTGGAGTGGTCGGCAGTGGCTCGGTAGGCTGAGGGTTTAGTTCGTCTTGGACCCTGGAGTTGTCGTTTTTTGTGTACTGTTGAGAATTTTGTTTTGCGAGATGGCCTATCTGCAGAATGTTGCGCTCCTGGTCAAGGAGGAGTTGATTTTCGAATTGAGGTCGCGGGGTGTGACTCCGGAAGGGGATGTTTTGAATCTCCGGAGGTTGCTGCGGGAGCAGTTGTCCGCGGGTACGGCGGTGGATTGGTCTGACCTGCTGGAGGTTGGTGATGAGTGGGGGATTTGTAAACGTAAGGTGGAAGATTGGGAAGGGGTGTTAGAGGATTTGCAGTTTTGCTCAGCTGCCGAGTGTTATTTTGACCCTCCAACTGCCACCCGTGATCCCATCGCTCGATTTGTTTTGAGCCATCCCCCTGTTGGCACGCTTTCCAGCTTTGGTGGGGGGGATGGGTCTCAGGATGTTACTATGTGAAAGTACAATCCTTAAGAAGAAAAACGATATGATAACATTTATACTTGGAGCATATTTAGTATTTTTTATGATTTTTACAAAAAAAGCTTGCACAGCGCCGAAATAAGGACCTAGCAGTAGGGAGTTCACATTGGTTCACCTGATACTCACAATTTAGGGTTAAGAATGCAAAGGTTTACAATAATTACAACAACAAAAGAATAAAAATGCTAGAATTTGGGTAGACTACAAAAAAACAACCTTCTTCACATGTGGTTAAAGTTTCACTGACTTACCTCAAGCTATTTTTTTGTTTAGAAATTGTTGAAGTTGAGCTTTACTCCAAAAGTGATATAATGTTGTTTTTTTAATTCTACCCACTATAAAAAATCTTAGATTTAAAAAAATATGTAAGTTATATGATATTATGTAGAATTAAATAAGCTAAATTTTGGTATACGACACAACAAAATCGGATGAGTATTTATTTTATAGCAGAGGTTCAAACTCGAGTACATTGCTTTTTGAATCTGACATTAATGACAAATAAAGATGATGATTATGAATGTACAGGAACATACAAGAATATTTTGAAACTTTCTTGTACACTCTCCAATTATGTAGAATGAAAGGATGCAGTATTTATCCCCAGAATATCAATGATCTCTACTAAGCTCCATTTCAATTAAAAAAAACCTTACATTTGACCTTACAAATTGTCCTACAGTTTTACAGTCAGTTAAAATAAATAAATCAGAAAATATTGCACAATCAACCTCAGACTCCTCTCAAGTAGGAGACTTGAAAAATGTGTACTTATAAAAATATAAAACTTACATATAATAGAATGTTTTTAATAAAATGTTTGTACTTCTTTCGCTTACTTGTAATTGTGTCAATAATACATAGGTAATTGAATATTTAACAAATAAAATGAAGTTTCCTTTGGACACGATTTACAGCAGTTTTTTTCTATTGTTTTTTCGTGCATTTTGTACTTGTAATATATTTGTGCATTTTGTGCTTGTATTCTAATAAATTTGTGTTGTGTGACGTTTACTTGTACTGTATTGTTTTTTATCAACTGTTAGCACTGAGTTATGTAAATAGAAAACAAAACAAGCTACTGTTATTTTTAATTAGTTATCTAGGTGTTTGTTCTTCTATAAACTCTTAAGTACACTTATTTAACTGTTTTATATGTGTGTACAAATATAAATACGCAAAATCTTAAAATATGACGTACTCAGACACATACACGAGCAACGGTATTGACAGAAACTTAATTGTATGTTTCTTATTTATTTCTTTATTATTAGGTCAAACTTGATGAATATTGATACTTTTATAAAACAAAACGTTGGCAAAAGATTAAAAACAAGTTTCTTAAAGGTATAATATTTATAATAGTGTTGCTATTCAAAACAAAGAAATTAACATATTGGCAATTTTTAACTTTTCATTTTAATTTTATTCAAATTTAATTATTTATATGTACATGTCACAATTTTTATTTTCTTCTATTAGCTTAGTTATATATGTCATTAAGAAAAAGTCCACAACATTGATATTTATATTTAAGGGAATTATGAATACAGTCAAATACTACCAACAATATCACCATTCCTATATGGGCACGGGGGTGGGTCAATACCACTGTGTATATGCGAGTGTGGGTGGGTCAATAACACTGTACGTGTATGGGTTTGTGTTTGTGGGTCAAAATCACTGCATATATATGTGGTTGGTGGGTGGGTCTATACTACTGTACATGTATGGGCAGTTGGGTGGGTCAATACCACTGTACGTGTATGGGTGTGTTTGTAGGTCAATATCACTGCATATGTATGGTTGGCGAGTGGGTCAATACCACTGTGTGTATATGTGAGTGTGGGTGGGTCAATACCACTGTACGTGTATAGGCAGTTAGGTGGGTCAATACCACTGTACGTGTATGGGTGTGTTTGTGGGTCAATATCACTGCATATGTATGGTTGGTGGGTGGGTCAATACCACTGTACATGTATGGGCGTTGGATTGATCGTATGATGGTTAGAGGTCATCATTACGTATGATATGCTAATGTTCTTATCTTTCTAGACATCTGAATATATATATATTATTTTTTGTTAGAATTTCATCCCAATACCTTAAAGAAAAATTTGTTTTGCTGATACCACTTTTTTATTTTTACATATAATAAATTTCCATACAAAGTAAAAATACAACTAAAAGTAATCTTATGATGTACTAACCTATGGAGCAATCAGTTTGCAATTCTGATATTCTATAATCATTTTTAGACAACTATTTGACAATGTTGCTGAGAGCGATAGGTATTCATACAAAATGTATATTTCTATAGAAAATGAAAGATATCTATTACTTTTTCTACCATTGTCATATATTTTAAACCATTATCTAATCAAATAAAAAGTAAACAACATTAACAAGATTAGAAAGAAAAAACAATAAACATTAAGACAAAAACAATGAAATGTTGCAAATTTTATTATTTTGATCGTAAATTAAATATGTTCTTTTCGGATAATTTTATACACTATACAGATTATCAGTAACATGTGTAAAACAAAATCAGCAAAGATTGCTGTCTGCCAACTCAGTAAGTTCGAGAAAAAAAACAAGCTTTCACTAAGCTTTTTAAAAGTTGAAAAAAAATTGTATGTTTTTGTAGCAAACTATTGATGTTTTATAAACAAATAGTAACTTGCTAGATCCACAAATATTTATTCAAATAATTAAAGAAATTACATAACTATCAAGCAATTACATAATTTTATACAGCTCAATCATGGTATTAATAGATTAAATGGGTTTTTAAGCAATGGCTTCATGGTGTAGTGTAGGCCAATGTATTTGCGTTAAAAACATAATCGGTTAAAATTTTTTGGATTCATACTCAAAAAAGTATCTGGTTCAACCTAATTCAAGTCAACTTTTAAGAGAAATAGAAGTGGATGGTAACTCACAGGTATATTATCTACAGTAAAAATATCTTTAGTAACTGAAGCTATCAGGTTATGTTTTGTTACAATGGGCCCATTTGTGTATCCAATTTGATTCAATTTTAAAAAATCCTACAGCCTGATCATCAGCCTTTTATTAAATAATTACATTAGGCTAATTTTGTTTTTAAACTATCCTAATTTGCTGTTTTAAACTGTTTAAATAAACAATGAAAATTCAACTGAGGCAAATGAAGTAGTGTTCTTTGAATTTAATTTTACTTAATACAGATTAATTATATCCCAGTTTTGTCTTATAGGCAAGTTACAGTATTACATGTGGTTTGCACATAAAGCTTAAGGTCAGGGTATTATGTCCGACTTACTTTGTTTGTTGGAATTCAGATCTACAGTATGTACATTTGACGACAGGAAAAGCTCCTCTGCATTCCTACAACATTTAAATAATTTTAGAAAAAAATAATTAACTATTCCCAATTTAAATTTTGCATGATCCAAAGATCACTTTATTAGGTTAAATTTTAAATTTACTTTCACATAGCATGAAGCTCCTATCTATTTAAATGAAGGATATAAAGATGAACACTTATAATTCCAAGCAATTTTGTCAAAAGGTTATTTTATACACTTTAGATCTCTTGAAATTAAAACGTTCAATTAATATCTTACATACAGTTCTAATAGAAAAATCGATGGGCTAATTAGCATACTGGATTCAGAATTCACGATTATAGATACTTAAGACAAATTGAAATTTAGTGTCAACATAGAATCAAAACATAAACTGTTTAACATAGCTGATCTCAATATGATCAGTTGTTAAAAAGTAAAAACTAATTGAGGCTTCTTTAAACCCTGATGCTTAATTTAGTAGCTATAGCATTGTAGTGTATCGTTTGCTTATTACAGTTATTCTTGCATGTTATAAATTGTTGGTCCAGTTATTTATAAAAGTTGACAAGGCAGCTAGGCATTTTAAATACAAACAAAGAATTACATTCCATGTCTGATTACTAAAAACTAATTTGGATTTAAAAATCACATACAGGTGTTCATCAAAATTGTTCATTTACGTTGTATATCTTAGATGGAATAAATTTAGTTTTAGAATAAAACATATTTTTTGTGTTATTCTATAACATTTATTTAAAAGAGCACTTTTGCCAGTTAAGAATCTGTCAGCCATGTTGGTTTAAATCTGATAGGAACAATGTTATTTGCGAATCCATATTTTTCGTTATTTATTGACCAAAGGTTGTATATAAGAGGTGTCATTTTAAAGATTGTCATATTGCGCATTGGGCTTGCTTTTAATATTTTGAATACATACACCTAGTTTTGAAAAAATAGGTGAAAATAAAAACTTCAAACTAAACATTTTTATAATTTTTTCTATAAAACTAATTAGTAATTTGCAAAGCAATTCCAACGCCTAACTTCATTCTTAATATCAAAAGCAATTTGTTTGGAAAAAGCTGTTTAAAAATAACCTTTAGTTTGGATACACATGACCGTACATGGGTTCAAAAATAACATTGTTCTTATGGGATTAAAACCAACATTGCCGACACCCTCTGCACTCTTCAGGCATTATCAGTTTTGAATATAAACAGAGAAACAAATGTTTAAAATATTATAAAATAATACATAGTCTATATATACAAACACACACTCAAATGTTTTCTAAAACTTGATTTTGATAAACAGGAGTTTATTTTGTGCTTACTTATAGCTGACAAACAATTGCCCAACATGTATAAAATGTTCAATGTTGTCTGTGCCGAGGATCTCAAGAACCAACATTCAAGAAAGTGGATGAGCTTGGATATAAGCTAAAGGCCATAAAGGAATCAAACACCAAACTCATGTTCTAAACGTACACGATTCCTTATAATTTCACACAATAAAAATTTCAAATAATTGCATAGCCTCGACACTTAGTAGTGTTGATACTGGTGAACAGCTGTGCTTGTGGCCTTGTCATGATGAGCTAATATTATGGCGAAATGAGGAAATCAGGGTTAGATCAAAGCTCTTCTAAAAATATGTTACAGTACAGCTGAGTTGATTTAATTGAAAGCAAAAAAAAACAGCTTACTGACGATTTAAATTAAGTTAAGAGAAATATTAAGCATAGAAGTCTGTCATTTTTTTCATCATTACATTGTAATTTACAAAGTTGATCAAAGCAAACTAAGATATCATATTTAAAGAAATAATACTAATAATGCTGTCTTATTTCCATTAATATAGTGACAAAATATATTAGCAAATACCATTTAATTGTTAGTTAAGTTAATATTACGATTCACTAACCAAAGTCGGTGTTCATTATTCTACCCTTTTCTCGGTAGGACAGAGTTAGTTTTGAAACATTGTTAGTACAACCACAGTATAATATAGGCAGTGGAGAAGCTTACTCTTGTAAAAAATGCAACCAGCTCGATGCTAGCGCTTGCAGTTGTTAGGTAACACAGAGCTTCGCTGTCTATCCACTAGATAAAATGGTAGTTCAACTTACGTTGCAATACAATTGAGAATGAAGCGTTGAAGTATTAAAAATGAAGAACTTACAAAACAATATTTCGTTGAAATTGTATTAGTTCATAATATGTTTCATACTTTTTCTACTTACCTAAATAATTATACAATTATTTCTAGAGCATATTTAGAAAGGCTTGTGCATTGTAAATTATAAAACTATTATTTTGTAATTTTTTAATAGTAATATTGAAAAATAAACTAAATACCAAAATGTAGTAATAATTAATTGTAATTGCAAATATATAGAAAAATACCTATTTAATTTTGATTAGCAAATTGAAAATTTTCTTAAGTTACATTAATTAAGTCTTTTAACACTAATTTTGACATAAACAACAATCATGTGTGCTACAACAGTTGTTTACCGAGCGACCTCACCTCTACATTCGCTAATATCAATGGCAAGCAAAAAAAAAAAAAAAAAACGACTGAGCTTCGCTACTGTATTTATATTATAAAGCACTATAGTACAACTATAAACAAAGGTCATAAGCACAGTTATACACCTCCGTATATAGTTCTGATAACATTCACATTTATCACATTGAAACAGCTGTTATTCTTTACTCAATGTCAGTTTTAACTTAAAAATTATATTTAAAGTAAAACAGAGTAAGCCAATTAAAATAATATAGTTGAGTATAAATGAATATTTTATATAGTGTTCAAAAAATCTGAGGCAATATTTTGGTATATGGTATAACAAGTAAAAATAAACATAAAAGTTCCTCTAACACTATGATCTATCTCACTTCATTTAGCGTCTGTCTGTCTGTTTGTAATTTTACATAGTTGTGCTTCTCATCAAAACCTAACTTTACGCTGAGATAAAAAATAAATATTGCTATTATTTTCAAAATAGCACCCTTCTTAATACTTAAAAAAAGAGAAATGTCATGAAAACCGGCCAGAGGAGAAAAAAAATGTGAAGTCATATTAAAAATAGCTTATGAAAAGACAAATATTTTAATATCTTACTTGTTACAAATGGATAGTAAATAAACTGACTAAAACATTTTTATTACAGTCATGTACGTATTTCCAAAATATGTTAGTTAAGAATGTAATTACATGACTGTACTATTTCTATCAAAAACAATCATAAAATATAGGGTTTTCCGCAAGAAAAACCAAAGTTGACCGCCATATTCGAAAATGGCGACGGTTGTCAGACTTCTGGTTTCCAAGATCACAATGGTGACCCATTTAAAGACACCCCGTATAATAAGTAAATACAGTAGAAGTCCATTAGTCGGCATCCAACAGTCCGGAATGCCCGATAGTCCGGCATCGCTCTGGAAAATTGAAAAAATTTTGGTTTTCTCCAAAAGTGTGTCTTTAAAGCAAATAAAAACGCTCGAGAGCTATTCGGAAGCGTTAGGGGTAGTTTGGGATCATCCGGAAGCGCTCGGTATTATTCGGAAACCGGCCGGCTAGTCTCAGCTGTCACAACAAATACAGGTGCAGTGCAGCACAGTTAATTAATCACGAAGCGTCTAAGTCATTTGTTTTTGTGTGCGTTGTTGTTGTTTTGTGTCCTTTCACATCGCAGTAAACTGTGTCTCAGTACTCTCTACTGTAATACAGTACATCTGTAGAGACGTACGTAACTTTTGACAGTGTTTACAAACAAACTGAGTTTCGTTCTAACTGTACAGTGACCATGTTTTCAAAACCTAAGCCTTCGAGTTCAAAAGGAGAGAAACGAAAACACGTAACACTGACTCTCAATCAGAAACTAGACATCATCAAACGGCTAGAAAAAGGTGAGAATAGAAATGTTTTAATGAATGAGTTTAATATTGGCTCATCAACTATTTATGACATTAAAAAACAAAAACATGAACTAATGAAGTTTGCTTCTCAATCGGTAACAACTGAAAAATTGGCTTCTAGACAAACATTAAAAAAGAACCAAAACTGGAACAGCTAGATAGTGTATTGTTCAAATGGTTTAGTGCAGTACGTTCTGAAGGAAAGCCGGTAACAGGGCCAATGATTATTGAGAAGGCAAAGAAATTCGGCCAAGATTTGGGAGTTGGTGAAAGTGAATGTAATTATTCTGATGGTTGGCTCAGAAACTTTAAGTTTCGGCATGGAATTCGAAGACTTCATGTAACTGGAGAAACACTTTCAGCAAACCAAAACTCTGCAGAAAAATACAAAGACGAGTTTGAGAAAATCGTGGCTGATTTAACACCTGAACAGATTTATAATGCTGATGAAACAGGGCTATTGTGGCGATGTTTACCAACATCTACACTAGCTGGGGGAGGAGAGAAAGCAGCCAAGGGTTTTAAAAAAAACAAAGACAGATTAACCGTTTTGCTATGTGCTAATGCGTCTGGAAACCACCGAGTGACCCCTTTTGTGATAGGTAAATCTAAAAATCCCAGGGCTTTTAAGAATGTTACACACTTGCCTGTCCAATACGATGCTCAATCAAATGCATGGATGACTGCCGCCCTCTTTAAAGACTGGTTTCTTCACCACTTTGTGCCTCAGGTCAAGGAATCCTTCAAAAGCCTTGGTCTACCAGAAGATACTAAAGCCATCCTTCTTTTGGACAATAGCAAAGCCCACCCGCCAGTAGATGAGTTAGTTTCTGGAAATATTGTTGCTACTCTGCTCCCACCTAACGTAACATCTTTGATTCAACCCATGGACCAAGGGGTTATTCAAAATTTTAAATGCTTTTATAGAAGGTCATTTATTCAATGCCTGTTAAATGCCGACTGTGACGTGACTGATTTTCAAAAAAGGTTTACCGTAAAAGATGCCGTCTATGCTATTGCACTGTCTTGGAACCAGGTAAAAAATACAACACTACAAAAATGCTGGAGAAAACTTTGGCCAGCTGCAAAACCTGCATCTAACCTAGCTCTACAGACTGATGAGGAAGAAAACCATCAAGAAGCTCTGACCAAAGTTTTGGATGTCGTTAGAAGTGCTGACAATCCCTTGAAAAAACTGCCTGAAGATGAGGAGAGGAGTGGCTTCTAATCGACGAGAATGAGCCTGTTGAACAAGAACTAACCGATGAGGACATTATCAACAGTGTAGTAAACCCTCAGTCTACTCAAAATCTTGAAGACAGTAACTCAGTTGCCGAAACAGAAGAAAAGGAAAAAATCAACTGGGCAGAAGCTGCAGAATCACTGAATAAGTTTATCTCTTGCTGAGGCTAGTACTAGCTACAGTGCTTCAGAAATTATTGATTAACATATCATTAGAAATGAATTTTATTCTAAACGCCAAAAGTCAAGAAAACAAAAAGACATTTGTGACTTTTTTAAATCTTAGTGAAATATGTTTTACAGAACGTGTACATAATTATAAATTTGAAATGTAAAATAAACTGTTGTATTTGTTGCATATGTAAAATAAACTTTGTTTTATACTGTATTTGTAGTTTAATTATTTAACCTAATTGTTCTTATAATTGCGATTTATGTATGCATGTATGTAAATAATTTACATACATTTGTTTAACGGCAAAGCCTACACTAAAAGGAAGGGGCACCTGCCCGATAGACCGGAATTTTCGGTAGTCCGGCACCGAGCCGGTCCCGAACGTGCCGGATTATCGGACTTCTACTGTAATAAATATAATATCCAACTATGAGTGATATATTACATTTGGATAAAAAAGCACAACATTTAGAAAAGCAAAATGGAATCAAATTTATAATATTTTTAGAAACAAAAGATCCAAAAAGTATCAAAATAAAATCTGTTGTGTCATAGATGGTTAGTTCCCTATTTACGTCCCTACATCTATATATTTAATTTCTTAAGGCGAATCGGTTGCATCAAAATTCCAAGCGTTATACTTCACCTACATCATTCAGAAATGGCTCATTTTAAAGCTCTGATGTTGTAGATGGTGGGAAAAATAAAAGTTTTCTGATCCGCCTAAAGTGCTCTGCCCCATTATTCCTCAAAGTTCCCATGTAAATCTTATAGGAAGAAGGTTTCTAACTTTTGTGTGTTTAATACTGTGGTAATATGCAATAAATATTCCAGCTGTTAATAAGACAAATCCAATATTCCAGCTGTTAATGTTTTATAACCAAATTAACAAGACACAAGGCCAAACCTTAAGATGCTTGTGTTTACACATGGGCAACTTTATGTTTGAGTTTTACAAAACTATTAATAATTCAATATTATATATTAAATATTTAACAGCAACATTTGTATTTTATTTATTTAGGGGCTTTTGCCCCTACAAGCAACTAGTTTCAAATACAAGTCATGGAACAAAACATAAAATAACAATCAGTAGTGTTTGTAAATCAATCTTACTAACTAATGCTTGTTCCGACATTGTATAATTGGGTTCGTTTTTATAAAAGCAAGGAATAGAACATTGTGAATTCTAATTTGTACATTAAAAAAATAACCATTAACATAAATTTGCTATATACATGTAAACAAACTGAAACTTTGGTTAGAAATATGTTTTAATGATGATTTAAATAAGGGCTTTTCTTTAATTTTTTAATCTTGTTTTTATGTATTCGTGGTATTCCACTCAAACAACCCCTTTTTTTCTATGGATGACGGTGCGTAGCGGAAAGTGAAGATAGGCATTAGTGAATAAGGTGATGGTGCAATAGTAACAGCTAGTGTATATAATATATAAATGAGGATAGTGACAGTCTGTAATCTATGACAAAAGATGACTTTCTCTCATAACCAATACGACGGTGTTTAAAGATGGAGAATAAGTAGATTTCAAGGCTATATCATAAAAACAATCATTCAAATTTCAAATCTATTGAAACTTTAAATGATTATAAAATAAATTCATGAAATTTTAATCTCTTGCCATTTTTCTCTAAATACTCTTCTCTCATTAAAAAAAACTTACTTTTGTGTTTACTTGCTGGGCTCAAGTAGTGAATACAGCAAACTTTCAATGTATCAGAAGTGATAAAATTATTTTTCAAATTTTTTTCCTTAAAACATATTTTGATTAAATTTTCATGGAATAAACTAGATAACAAAATATAGCCAAAGTTCATAATAATATGTTATATGAAATTTGAAAACTGTTTAATCGTGCGTTACCACATCACTATTAATGCTATGTATAAATGACAGTTTTTTATGTCTGACATTCTTACTTACATTCTTACATATGAGATGCTGATGCTGAATTGTGTTTACATTGCGAAATGCACTATGCATTAAAAGTATTGTTTTGGTATACCTAATTTGATTGTAAATGTTGACTTTTACATATTCTGTTTATACTTAGAACCAGATTCTGTTATTTTCTGCATAATTACATGACTGTACATACATTGCTTCAGAGCAATATAGTATAGTTTTATAGTTTTGCTTAAACTGGGAATTAAAATTGGGCTATTAATTAAACACTTTCTAAGGAATAGTCGGCCTTAGTTTGTAACAATGACTACATTCACTCATCTACACTCATCACATTCATTCGAAATCCATATTCGCCCATATCTTGACGATCGGCGTCTTATGAATAAGAAAAATTTTAAAAAATAAATGAATAAAATAAAAATAAATAAATAAATGAAATAAAATTGGAACTAAGAAACAAAAAATAGTAACTGTGAATTTTGTTCAGAGATTTAAACTTGTTCTTATTGTTTAGAATATATATATACTAGAGTACCCGTCGCGCGTTGCTGCGATTTCAGAGGAAGACATCTTAAGATTACATCCAATCTATTTTACATTGTTTTATTAATCTTGCTTCCCGTTGCTCGTTGGTTTCATTAGCTCGGGCTTCAGCAGTTTGTCTTCGATCAGCTTCTAGTCTTGCTTCCCGTTCCACGTTGGTTTCATTAGCTCGGGCTTCAGCAGTTTGTCTTCTAACAGCTTCTAGTCTTGCTTCCCGTTGCTCGTTGGTTTCATTAGCTCGGGCTTTAGCAGTTTGTCTTCGATCAGCTTCTAGTTTCTGAAGATCGAGCAGCCCTTTTCCTTCGTGCTTCAGGTGTGCATCGCCCTATACATTTCTTTTTGGGTGGCATCATTTTTATAGAAGACCCATCAAGAACTAAAATTAACATGTCGTGTAAGTTAGTTTATTTACAAGAAATCAAAACATAAAAATATAAACAGTTTAAAAAATTAACACATGGTTTAATTTAATTTTGACATATTTAAAACCCACAGCTGATATTCTTTTTATATTTGACTTATTATACCTTCATGCATCCTGCTATTTGATAAACATTGAAACTTTAGAAGTCCAAGGGACGGAGCCCTGAGGGATTAAAGAAACGGGAAAAGGACAGAAACCTTCCCTGGGGTATATAGAACAACTTCCCCAAGTTTCATGGCGATCGGCTGGATGGTTTGGTAGCGCATAAAGGACAGACAAGCAGACAAACATACATTGGATTTTATAGATATAGATATATATTAGGGGTGTGCTAGTCTGGTACTCGAAACTTCGAGTATTTGATCGAGTATTTTATTACTCGAACTCAGCTCGAAGCTTCCGAAACTACTCGAAGTTCGATCGAGTAGTTGTATTTCACGAAATATCAAATTTACATCTTAATTTAATTTTAAGAGTAAACAGTTTTATAAGATATGAATTTAAAATGTGCGCGTCGTTGTGTTTTATTTTACCCTTAATCATACGTTAACAGTTTGGCATGCGTAATTATGAACTAAACAATACGCCTAAGAATAGGTAGTACACGACGACAGTCAAATGAACTAGCCGACGTAGTGAACGAGTTCGTTCATGATTTGAACTAGTTCGATTCAAAGTGAACAACAGAGCTCGGAAGCCATCACACATGTTGGTTGTCCGAGTCTACTAGTCACTTGTAAACCTAACCTAAAATAGCGTTATTAAAACAGAAGTGCTGGTTAGTGTTGACCCAAGCAAGTGGACGAGAGATCCGGTTCAAGATGCTCAAAAAGACTTGTTACTTTTACAAATCTAATGGTCTGTACGCCGTGGAAATTATATGCATATTTTCGTTCGTATCAATAATATCGCTCAATGTTAAGAGTACCGAGAGTCGAACTTCCCATCTTTTCTAGGCGAAAGTTCATCTCGGTTGTAGTATACTTACGTGCAAAGAACCGTTCAGCTCCTATTCGGAACTGAAATTATAAGAAATATACATTTCTTGCAAGTCGATTGAAGTCTGTTTTGTTTTTTAATCTGAGCAGGGAATTGTCCAATGATTTGACGTAAGAATATACCGTATCGTATCATATAAAATATGGTAATGGCGTTCTAGCAGCGTGTGACACAACATTATTGATTTATTTTCCATCAAATAAAAAAATATATATATATCCAGGGCGAACGTCTACTAATTATTATTCCGTAAACACCTTAGATCGCCTAAACTGTGTAATATTTGCGCATACGATAATTTTTCCTGTAAATTTGTTGAACGGTTTTCTGACTAGATTAGACAGTAACACAGTAGGAGTGTAAAAGGGTGGTAAAGTACGATAATTTTGATTCGTAAACTTACTGGGCGGTTCCCTGTTCACATTGACGTCGTTGTAAACAGTAAAACAACAAGAATCAACTCAAGTGAGGGAGAAATATGTTGGAAGACTTTTTCTAAACAAAATAGGGACGAATTTAGAGATTCGGAAAATAATTTTTACTGAACCGAAGCCTTATCAAGTCTCGTTTTTTATACATAAGTTTATAATTCAGACTGCATCTCGTCGCCATTATAGGCTCGACCTATTGAATTAGCCGACTAAGTCTATGGTTTTCATTCGATTACGCCAGGTTTTCATGAATTTCTCGTTATGAAATAATTATTTATCTGTTGTTCAGTATAGCCTCATGTATCGAAATAGTTTCAAGTTGCACAAATTTCATTACCGATCGTAATTTAATAACTATAATCATCCTAAGCGACTTTAAAATTATTTTTAGTAAACCTAATATTATCAATGATTGAACTAATTTCACTTTGGATGATTTAGGTCTTTGTCAGCCAGATTTTAAAATTTGATTATATAATTCACAGCTTATTTCCGATTAGTTGTAACCTTGTTATTACTGAATTAAATACCCACAGAATACAGATCCACTCTTCTTGGCGTGTACACAATCAATTTTTTGTTGAGAGCAGGCAATTCTGAAAGCAAATGACTACATTTGGCGATGACACCTGAATTTTAGCTTCAGTTTGGTTGGATGCAACTTTTGCCAACAAGCTAAGCTACGTTTTCGCGGTACACTTTGAACTGAACCGCCAGATAAACATATCGGCCGGCTGTGAAACAGTATAATTGGCTTGCATAGAAAATCTGATCTGTGATATGAGTTAACAGATTAAATCTTTATAATCAACATTGTTTCAATTAATAATATACTTTCTTAGTTTCTTTCATCATATTAGTTATGAAAAAAGGAAAAAGGTTAAACAAAACAATGCCACATAAAAATGTAGGAAGTAAAAAGTTTTATTTATCTAATGTTACAGTTACAAACAACAAATCAAAATTATTGTGTTTAGATGTATATATTTACGAATCTGGCAAAACTTAACATAGGCTTAGGATGGTGTCTGCCTTTTACAGTTGTCTTGGATGAACAGGAAATCCTTCTGTAAATACTCGCTCGAAAATACTCGATACTTGAAAAAAATGCCAACTACTCGACTTGAACTCAAAAATCACTACTCACACACCCGTAATATATATATATATATATATATATATATATATATATATATATATATATATATATATATATATATATATATATATATATATTAGTGGCTTGTAGGGGCAAAAGCCCCTAAATAAATAAATTATAAATGTTGTTAAATATTTAGTGTATACTATTGAATTATTAATAGTATTGTAAAACTCAAACATAAAGTTACCCATTTGTAAACACTGGTTTGTTCAGTTGAATACCAGCTTCTTAAAGGTTTGGCCTTGTGCCTAGTTAATTAGGGTATAAAACATTAGCAGCCTGAATATTGCATTAATTTGTCTTATTAACAGCTGGAATATTTAATGCATATTACCACAGTCTAAAACATACTAAAGTTAGAAACCTTCTTCCCATACGATTAACAAGGAACTTTGAGGGCTAATGGGACAAAGCCCTTAAGGCGGATCACAAAACTATTATTTTTCCCACCATCTACAAATCACAGCTTTAAAATGAGCTATTTATGAAGCCCGTGAGTGAAGTATAACGCTTGGAATTTTGATGCAACCGATTCGCCTTACGAAATTAAATATATAGATAGGTTTACATCTCAATAAATTTTTTGGTCTATGGTAACAGGTGGTTTGAAATTGTATGCCAACAATTTACAAATTCACTCACAAGTTAAAAGTACATTTTAAAATGTTTACCTACAAATATTTTAGCTAAAAACCATATGTTCTGAAAGTCCTCAAGAAGATTTGATTTATGGTTAAATCCATTTCCCTGAAGGTCTGCAAAACTTTCAAAATACCCTGGTACTATTTCTAGTTTAAAAGCTACTATTTCCAAGAAAACGCGGAGCGACAATGTTATTAAGTAATCAAACTGGATTTGACCGACGTTCAAGCTTGGCGTAAGGGTCGTTTGAAAAAACCTGAATTACCAGTTAAAAAAGTGTGAAGAGATAGTGAGAGACGAAATGGACTTGTAAATGTTGTTTTAAAACTGGACGAAGAACAGGAAGAGCATAAAACATTCATATTACAAAATTCAATTGAAATTCTGAGTAACTGTCTACCTTAGTTAACAATGACTACATTTGTTTGCCCTCATATTCGCCCATATCTCTACGATCGGCGTCTTGAAAATAAATTTAAGCCGTCTAGACCACTTAATAATCAATACATGACCACAAATAGTTAACAACGTTGTGAGCAAGAGCAGCTGATTAACAGATGTCTAGTGACTTGGGACTCATGTGCGGTGGCAGTCACGAAAATTGATTTTGGCTTTGAATACATGCTAGCCTACAACTAACAAAATAATCCATGTTTTGACGTACCAATATAATAAAACAGTTCTTTCTGAACATCACAATATAAACAATTATATAGCCTATTGCTACCAAATTTTATTTGATTAAACTTGTCTACATTTTTCCTAAACATAAAAAATGTTGGTCTTAGGATAAATTAAAAGTTACTGCTACTGTCCAAAAATTGAATATGGTAATTCTGCACTATTACTTAGTCAACTTCAAATCTTTTCATAACTAGATAATACAATTTTAGGGTGCTAAATACCAATATTTAGTAAAAATTATGTGTCAGAAACATAGAGTTTGTATCATTAGTGATACATTCGTATACACCAAGGCCGCCCATATACATCGCGCCGCGGCAGTTATGGTTAGGTTAGGTTATCATAGCCTATTGTAGAATGTTTTTACAAATTCTGCTGACTGAAAAACGGTTTGCAACAGTGAAAATACGTTATTCTACAATAAGATACAATACAATAAAATAGTTCATTCTACAATAAAATAAACAGTATTTATGCAGTTTCTTGCCACCAAACAAATTTGGAACATTTTGCTTGAAAAGGATCTAGAATTGGCTGTATTTTCACGAGATATGCTTTTTATTCCGCGGAAATAACGTATTTAATCAAAAAATTCGAAAAAACCTATGTCACAACTTTTAGTATTTTGGTCATGTTTCCGTTAATTTAAATGGTATTTTAATCATCTTGTTTTTATTTTGATGGTTTTTTTGCGCTTGAAAACAAAATTGAAAACTATTTTGGTCTATTACAAATATTTCTCGAGATGTAACGGAAAAACTACTATCGCGGATAATCGTGATTAGCGGCCATTACGCGATCATTATATACAACAACTATTAATCGCAAAAACCAAATTCACCTATATTCCCGCTGGAGTCATGGCCGGCAGGATGTCATAGAGGCCAAGCACTAGAATTTAACGCAAATCACGCATTTTTGTTGAGAAAATAGACAGTTAGGATAGGTTAGGTTATGTTTGGTTAAGTCAGTAAAAATGCATTTTTCGTGCTAAAAATATAATTTTACTACAAAACCAGTTATATATTTGTGTTCAGCATTAAAAACACAAAAAGTGAAAAAAAATAAAATTGTCAAAATATAACGATTAAAAAAGTTGGTTTTTTTCACTTAGATAAAAAAAAACTAGTTTTACGATTTTTCTGTAAAAAACGGGTTTTTCATGGATGAAATCAAACTCCTCAATAGATATATATTCATATTTCACTACTTTTTCAACATAAAATCGTATTTTCAGAGGTGGCAAGAAAGTGCATAATTACCAAATAAACTAGAACGTGATGTCTCCGAAATGTCAGTGATAGCGTGTGGACTGTAAACCTTCTTATCGCTTTGCAACTTGAACAACAGCATTCCAACACTTGATTTTCACTTTTCTAACTAAGTGAGGACTATCACATCATTATATCAAAATATGAAAATAATTGAAGTTCACTAAGTAATAGTGCAGAATTACCTTGAATACTGCACAGGCTAAATTAGGAGATAGTTATGATACCCGAATATTTTTACGTCAGAAGTTAAAAGGGTCAAGATTTGAATGCAATCCACAAAACTCAACCAGCGTCAGCCTTTCATTGTTTTACTGAACTTACAAGCCGACTTTTACATCCGTCATATCATACACCATCATATCATTTAGATTGGGGAGTCATCCACGATTGACTTGGTGACTAGGCCTAATGGAAGTGATAAGGTAAAAATAACAAAGTTACATAAATGCTAACCATCTTTTAACTTAAAACGACAATTACTTATAGGAAACCCCTGCATTAAAGGCCCAGTACACCAGATTGATAATATAAGTGACAAGTCTTAACCATAACCTCAATTCAAATTTTCACCCGAATTTTTACTGATGTACCTTATAAACACATACGTAGCTAAAGATCCTAGATAAGTAGCAGGCTTTAGTTTAGAAAAAAATCACAGATATTTATTGTTTACACAAGGAATTAATTTACCTTGCAGAGTTGCTGCCCTGACGAAAGTTCTTCAAACGGATGCCGTGTGAAACATCTTGAGCATGCATAAAGAGTAGTAGGATTACTCATATTTAAGGAGGAGTTCTTAAACTGTTCTATATTATTAACCAAATATTCGTTAAAATTATTTAAATAAATGTCTTTACAATCTAAACAAAAACAAATGATTACTTTTTCATTTAACCAAAAACCTCCATTTTGAAAATAACGATTAAGTTTGCTTGAAAGAGAAAGGCTGACGACATAGAGACTAGAAAATGATAGTTGAGTTGCTAAATTATCGTGATACAAGCATAGACCTTCTATAGAAGGTCTATGATATAAGTATGTACATTACACAGGGTTTTTGTAAAAGTCCCTCACCAGCTAAATAATTTCTGAACGATTACAGATAAGCAATGAAACGATACACCATTATTACATTACATTCTTAAATGAGAGCGTAAGTCAAGAAGAAAGTACATGATATTAAAAATCATTAGTAGTGGAACATAACAGGTCAAGTAAAAACACTGACTGCAGGATTCTGGATCTCACTGGAGTTTGTTGTTTTTGGATAGGAATAATAAGACAGCTTTTCACCATGACTCATTAACTAATTATAACATTAATTTTGCTAAAAATACCTTAGAAAAGCTTCATCTTACTACGTACACTTGTATATAACTTGAATGTAGTAAAGAAAATAATGATTTCGAATGGGGTATAAATGTATTGATGTATGCCAAGTTAATCACTGAAGGCTTTTGTAGCAGAGCTAGCACGTCTAACTTAACTTTTTTTGATTGGTACCATAATGTAATTTTATGTTCATCTAACTTGTCTAGTGTAAACCCAGTATCTGGTTACAAAGTAAATGTTTTGGAGCCAAATCCTATAGATTCTAATCTACCTACATATAAATGGAAACAAGTGAAATCCAAGAAAAAAATGGTAAAAAACATATGTCAAAAAATACTGTAGCAAGTTTGTGTTGTTTGTCTGATAGAGTAAGTGGTAAAAATATTAAGAGTATGAATATGTTTAATGTCTTACAAACTGAAGAATCTAATCCAGTCAACAATATAGTTATAAGAAATTAATCTTACTGTAGTACTGTGACTAGTTATAAAGAACCAGACGATAGACCTGCCACTGTAAAATCTAAGTACACTTCAAGGGGTAGTAAAAAAAAGGACCATAAATAAACTGAAAAATAATTTCTCTCTGAAAAAAAGATTCTGAAAAATCTCTTCTACTGTTTGGAGGTTAACTGACGACTCTTTAGATGATGAACTTCCATTTACCTTGTGTTGGTAAGTAGTTTCATTACCAATGCAAGTTTTTACATTGCTACAAGAAGGGTTTATTTCCTTGACAGTGGTGCCTGAACGATTTTCTGGCTGTGTTTGCGGACAATCATCGGATTCATCTGTTATTATTCTCAAAGGGGGGTGAAGATTCCAATCCTCATCATCTTTTGTAATATCTAATGATATTATAGTAGGCTTATCAGAAGTTTTACTATTTAATTCTTGATTTGAAAAAGTTATATCCACATCAACATCCAAAAATTCTTTATTAATAAAATCCATCTTTTCGTTAATAATTTCACCAAACTAAAATTCGTCTTCAGATGAATCTTTTTCTTCAGGTATTTTTATTTTTATTACAGTTTTTATTGGTTTAATTAATGTTTGTGGCGGTTTTTTAATAATGTTTTTCTTCACCAGTTTTGTCTTCTTGGTTGCAGTATCACGACTTTACTTTTCTTTTGAAGCATTGTCTTTTTCAAAGTATTTTTAGCTGTACTAAATTTGGGGTTTTGATAATAACTTAGGCTTATTTAATGTTTTATTAATAGCTTTTAATGTTGGAGCAACTTTCATAAGTTTCTATGATTTAGGTTTGGAAATTTTTTCTTTCCTTGGTCTTCCTCGGGGGTGATTTTCAATCTTACTTGGCGTCAGACATTCAAGAAGAGGCTTCACTGGAGAGGTGGGTTTCTTTTTCACAGAAATTGTATTTTTTAGTGGTTTTTTTGTTGTAACTTTATTGCTTTTAATTGGCTCATATGCATTTACGTCAATCTTGGTCAATAAAATTGACGGCAAACTTACAAAGTAACGAACAATTTGTTCATTTCCACCCTTTACTTGCCCTTTGGTTTGTTTTGTAATTTTTTAATTTACGACAGTATTCTCGTGACTTCAATCAACACAAACCTAAAAAAAATTAATATTAGTCATAAAAAATCCTAATTATTATAAGGTGTATATAATATATTCTTTGTGTATATATATAAGTATATAATAAGATTCTTTGTGAAGAATGATTAATTGTATAAAACTGAATTGAATTAAAAATTTACATTTGTAACCAATCTTATTGCTATATAAAGAGGATATTTATTAAGAAACCCCGTTAAAACAATAGGCATAAAATGATAATTTATATAGTTTACTGTGCAAATTATTATTCAAATAATTGCTTAAGATTAAGATTTATTTATTAATATGTCTTATCAGATTTAATTATTATTTTTTGTAGTTTATTATTTTTTTTATTTCAATAAAGAGATGCTAAATCTAATGTCTTGTATATATGCTATTTAATCTCCTTTTTCAATAGTATCACAGCTAAAAAAAAGTATTGTAAACCATGTTCTTAGGGGCAATAGTGTTTAGGTCCTGTTTATACCGACATGGTGTCCAGGTATATGGTTACCACGTATGTGGACAGTAATAATAAAAGTGTCCTTTTTTTGGATGGTAGTCATAGGCAATATATTATGTATGGAAGAGCTGAGTGTCAAGTTTGTCATCAGTTAGCTGAAATATATAGAGCAATACTAGGTGGTTTGGGCATGGGCACCCGCAGGTAGGGGCCAGGGGGGGGCCATTGCCCCCCCTGAGAATCAGGATAGTACGCATAAATTTTTGTCAGGTTTTAGTGTTTTGAAAAATTTAGAATGTCCAAAATGAATAAATATCGGCAATTCCGCATAAACGCCGGGATAAGGTTACGTTAACGAAAAACATGACTACATAAATAACCAAACCCTAGTATTCATGCATGCTAGTATTATTATAGCGAAAGAAACAACGTAATTGACAACAATAAGCAAGACACTGAAGAGCAAGTGATACTTAGTCTATGGTAGGCGCCCGGCCCAGCGTCGGCGTCAGTCAGTGTCTAGCTGTAGTTGTGTTAAGTCGTATATTCACGGATAAAGTGTAGAAGTGAAATTAATTTTCATTTGGCGATATTGTGTTCAGTGTGATTTTATTAGCTACAGGAGAGTTTAAAATGGACATGAGAAAGTTTTTTAATAAACGTTTAAAAACCGATCACGTCATACATGCTGTTGACAACGATAATCAGTGTAAAGATCTAACAGAAGACAATGTTTGTATCAACTTTGCATCCAGCAGTAATGCAGAACATTCAGTAAACACTAGTAACATTAACGTTGCTGATGTAGGCCTACAAGCAGATTATTGTTCTCAACCATCGATTTCTGCACATACCACCTCATCAACACCTAATATAAAAGGTAATACTAACGACTCGTTTGATATCGGTAACTGCCTTGATAATATCCCGACAAATAATTATGTAATTTACTCAATGTTAACAAACCCATGGAAGCCTGATTCAAGCTACAATTTTAAAGATGATGTAATAGCAGGAAAGCGCCCATTTCTTAGAGAATGGTATAATACATACCCTTGGTTAGCTTACTCCCGAAGTGGAAAAGGTGCTCTTTGCAAGTCATGTGTTTTATTTAAGCCCCATGTTAGCCATGGAAGCTATCAAAGTGGATTCATCACACGCCCATTCAATAATTATAAAAAGTTTCATGAATATGCTAAATCTCACGCTCTTTCGCAATGGCACCGCGAGGCTGTGGAAAAGTCTAGTAATTTCTTGTCAGTTATGGACGGTGAAAAGCAAAGTGTTCTTGTCAATGAAGGGTTAGCTCACCAGATTGAATCAAACAGAAATAAACTGAAACCTATTGTTTCGTCTATAATTTTTTGTGCTACACACGATCTACCATTAAGAGGAAAACAAGATACGCATGCTGTTTTTAATTCCAAAGAGAAAAGTAAAACCATAAGATTGTTATTTGCTATGTTGAGCCTATTTAATATAGTAAAGGGCACACCAACAAGTATCACTCACATACTGAACAGGCTTTTTTTACTTTTGTGTGGTAGCTGCCTTAGCTGGGAGATGACAAATTTGTGACGGTCCAGCTACCAGATTTGTTGCTCGTTTAGAACCACCCAGGAGATACGTACAGCTTTTAAAGATTTGCTGTGGACGCGAACAACATCATCCCCCATGGCAACTCCACTACCTTGGCTCCCGGTGCTGTGCAATATAGCTCCTCCAGAACCTATAGGTGGGATGAACCTCCCTCGTAGGGAGTGGACATTATTGAATCGATTCCGAACTGGAGTGGGTAGATGTAACTACTGGAAATACAAATGGGGATTGACAGTAGATCAGTCTATCCAAAAAATGGATCACATAGTTACAGAATGCCCCTTCTGCTGTTTTACGGAGGGGTTAGCTAGCATAAATAGAATCAGTGAGGCAGGTCTTAAATGGCTTGATGGATTGGATTTATCTTTGTGACAGGAGATCATTTGTAATTTATTTAATTCTTTTTAAGTTTTATTATAGTGTAATGACTTTTGGACTTTTTGTCCAACTATAAAACTTAGCTTTTATATAATTTTAAATTAACAAAAATAATAATAATAATGGTAGCTGACAAAGTAACCATACAATATATATATATATATATATATATATATATATATATATATATATATATATATATATATATATTGAACAGGCTTCTCCGACGTTTAAGTCATATTGACACGGCTTTTGTCGCTAAGGAAATATACCAAAAGCCCAAAAAGCTGGACTCGACTGGAAGAATATTGCTGGCATGCCAGGCCATATATCCTTATCGCCATATAATTCTTCCTTAGAAAGCCTAAGCATGTTATTGACGTTTCATCTATTTCGTCTCGTGTACTTTCTTTGTACCCTTGATATTTTGACACTGGCCCCCCCCAATATCATTCCTTGGGCCATGTTGCTAAAATTCACGATGGGCCTCCTTCTTACTAAAAAAATTACTATGAGTATATTAATGGCTAGGCTAAAGCATATTGAATATGTACTGATGGGGAACGGGTGGATCAGGCAAGTAACGTCACAGCGCGCGTATGTGACTCACAGAAGCTCGCATCTCTCGCTCAAAAAAGTAAACTATTTTTTCGGCGGTTGTCCAAACAATAGAAGATATTATCAAAGGACCAGTCTAATCTTTTACAACAATACTTGGAGCCTGAATGTAGTCAAACTGATAACTTTTTTAATTCATGTTTAAAAGTGTTACGTATCAAAATAGCAGATCCACCATGAACATTGTTATCAAGGAGATTTGGACTACGAATGGAAAAATTAGGAATTTTAAAGAAAGTTAAGGTCTAATTATTACGGAGAAGCTTGAAGGTCAGGTGAAGTAAGTTAAATTGGTTTCATGTTGACTGAGCGAGTAATTAATAGTATTCACTATGAAAATTGGTAGTCACAATATTTGGGAAAAATGTATTAGACATAAGCCACCTACGTTCATTGTTAGGAAAATAGCTAGGCTGAAGGTAAAGAACCGATGAGACGACTGTGACTAAAGACTAGAACACTTTGTTAAACAAATACGACAATTATAAAGACACGCAGAATTGCATAGTGGTAATTAAATTACATTTTGTACATTTATTGCATAATAAGTGAGAAAAATATTGTTATAATAGCAAAATTATTCAATAAATATTTAAAAGTAGTGTTACGCACATATTAACACAGCTGACTTGTTAATTGGTGAAAAAATTGTTTCCACCAATTAATTACTTCCATTAAGCAAAATATCACAGGCTTTTTTGTATAAACGTTTTTGATTATGTGTTTGCCTCAGTAACTTGAATAATGGCTGTCAGTAACTGAATGGTGATGTTTACTATGCAATTTAGTACAGTATATATACGAGGAATATTGGAAAACTTTAGATAACTTAACGAGGAGTTTTAGTTTGATTTATTTACTAACAAAACAAATGAAAGGACAACTTGAAACATGTGATGTAAATGTTACTGCAACTTATTTGTATTTTTTATATAATCATCTGTTGTATTTTATTTCTTAGTGATAAATAGGTTACTGAAATAGAATTTTGCATTCAGTAAAAAATTAATATGCTGTATAAAATGTTTTTGTGTAAATTAATGTTATATTAAGATATTGCCAACAATTTATTTATTAATTTTTTTGACTGAATGCAATGCAATTATGTCAATGCTATTTATATTACAATCCTGTTCATCGTATTGATTAAAATTTGAAGAGTTCACACCCGGGAAGGTTTCTGGTTTGGTTTTATTTACATCCGACTCTAGGGCTCCGCCCCACCGCCCTTTAAAGTTTCAACATTATAATTATGGAGTTATTTTATTCATTTAATTAATCATCAGCTGTTTAAAAAAAACACGCACAAATGAATTGAAAACTTATAAAACACACCCGAGAGGGTTATTAGGTTAATGATATTTTTCTCTCGATTTCTAATACACCATCAGGTTTGAGAAAAGACTATGTTTGTGGGATCCACTGACTCCAAAACTCATTTTGATACAGTCCAAATGACCCTGCAAGAAAGCAGGCCGAGATCCACAAATGGGGCTCTACATTGTCTTGGCGAGGCCGAGCTTGCCCACGAGGCCGCAGACCAAGTTGTACAAAGGGGTTAAAGACAGAGTTCCCAAGCGAGGTGGCAGGCCGAACTTCCCTCATGAGCGCAGGGAGTGACGGAGTTGGCAAGTGAACCTACCATAAATATACTAAAACATTACTGTTTGTATGTTAATCTCGTAGCAAGGCACGGGTAAACAGCTAGTATATTATATAAACGAACGTATGTGTGTTTGTCCTTTATGCATTACTGTAAAGCACTCATCGAATCGTCATAAAACTTTAGGAACTCGTAAAGTTCACTCCAGGGAAGGTGTCTGGTGTGATTTTAATCACATATGACTTTAGGGCTCCATCCTACTGGCCTTTAAAGTTTCGATGTTATTCTTATGGAGTTATTTTATTTATTCAACTAATCATCAGCTGTTAAAAACAAATTAAATGAAAACTTTTGAAACACACCTATGTGGGATATCAGGTTAAAGGTATTATCCTTTAGATTCCTAATATACCATCAGATTTGAGAAAAGACTATGTTTATGGCCTCCACTACCCCAAAAGCCAAAGTTCATTGTTATACAGTCAAGTGTCCTGGCGAGATCCACAAATGAGGCTATACAGTGTCTTGGTGAGGCTAATGCCTGTACAAAGGGGCTAAAGGCAGAGTTCCTAGGCGAGGCCGGAGGCCGATCTACCCTCACGAGCATAGTGAGTGACGGGGCTGGCACGCGAAACTACCATAAATAAATTATAACATTACTGTTTATATGTTACAAGGGCGGTTCCAGAGCTTATTTTCGGGGGGGGGGCCAAACTACCGGGGGGCTTGGGGGGTATGGAGTACCCCCCAACCCAGGGGGTCCGGGGGCTCCTCCCCCGGGAAAATTTTGAAATTTTGAAGTAATTTGGTGGGGTTTTAGGCTTGTTGAGTACCTAAAATATATTTTTATAGTTCAGTTTACTCAACATTAAAACTTATATTTTTCAGCAAATTGTGAGCTATAATAATTGAGGAATTTTTTGAACATAAATAAATAGACAGTAAGTATAGTGAGTATAGTTTTTATTTAGATCTATGGATATTTACAAAACAAAATCAAGTCGTCTTCCACCTTTTTTGGCAAAACGTTCAATAACTTTTTCAATGTCTACTTCAGTATCCCAGTGGACGTGAAGTAGGCAAAGGCCCGTGAGACGGGATTCCCCCATTCTCGCCCGTAGCCACGTTTTGACTCTTCTCAACGTGGAGAACGTCCTTTCTGCTGATGCCACGCTGACTGAAAAATATTAACTTGAATAATATGGTATAAACGTATAGCCGGAAATGAACAACCTGTGTTAGAAAATGAGAAAGCATTGAAGTGATGTTACTGAAATAAAAAAAAAACCCCAAACAGTTTTGGAACAAACAGTACGATACAAATTATTATTCTTGAGCTGTCGGTTATTTATTAAACTTAGTACTATTTATATTACGGCAATATATTTTACGGATTTAAGTATTCAAATCCACTATTTTATTTTAAATTTTTCATATTTAAAACCTTTTTTATGGATTAGGCAAACAAGACATTAGTACAAAAAATATAATTATATTTCATTGTTATATTAAGGAGCCTATTACTTCATCCTTAGGAGACCGTAATATTAAAAAAAATAGTTACCTGGAAGTGTAGCCAGGATTCTGAGAAGACTTGCTATTTGTGGAAATGTATTGCTATCACAGGCATCCAATACGCTCATTACTTCTTCAGGCATTTTAGCATTTCTCTCCTTCTCCGACTTCCAATGAGCTGTCCAAAGTTCCAATTCCCCTTCAAATAAAATCGCATTCATCATTCTGTCTCCACTGCCAATGATGGGAGAAAACTTATCAAATCCCCTTTTTAACTGGTTAACTAGATTTACTTCTTGTTCTCCTTGCGCTCCAACTAGAATAGTGGGGATAATCCCTCTTAAACCAAAACATTCTAGAGAGCTCTGACTAAGTCTTGTTGATAAGTCACTTGAGACATTGTCCAGTAGAGGTATGTAAATGGACCTTCTGTAATACTCTTCGGGAGTTCCGTCGTGGTTTGCTCTCTTCGTCTGCTTGCTGGCAAGTCGTGGCAACCTTACTTCAACATCTAATTCTTTGGCAAGTTCTGTAAATTCAACAAATACTTTGTTGAAGTTTGTCGCAGGCTGAGTTCGTTTTGCTTGTATTGTAGTCAGTGTGTTGGTTACAGCTTGTGATGCCTTATTGGAGTCTAGGGATGGTGTTTGTAGCAGTCTGCTAAGCGGTAGTGTCATTTTCAAGATGTCGATTAATACCAGCATTGATATCAAAAATTCAGGTGTGCATAACGAGTTCAGCAATGTTGATGCAGTAGTTGATGACTTAGAATCTGTCCATGTAGTTATCGATGTCAATGCGTCTACAATATTGGTTAGTCCAGCTCTAAATTTGATGACGCTTTCGTGGCGTTCCACCCATCGTGTTTCACAAAGGCTTGATAGTTGGTATCCTAAAGTTGCCTTCAAAACTTTATTTCTTTTGGCAGACATATTGAAAAACGACACAACTGTTTTCATCACACCCACAGCGTTTCTAATGCAAGCAACCCTAACTGAGGTTGAAATGGAGTTATTTAATACATGGTTAAGGCAGGGACATCTACATGCACTCTTCATAACTTTCTGCATTTCAGTAACAGCACCTATTGCTTCAGATGACATGACACTACAACTGTCGGTGCCAATTCCTACACAATTGTTTAAGTCTAAGGATAGTTCTTGTAACAACTTAAGAACAATCTTTCCCAAGGCCTCTCCAGTTAGGCGTTGTTCACTGTTTGGATCTTGATCTGGACTTATAGCTGAAATGTTGTCAAACGCGTCAACAAATTTGACAAAATCTTCTCGTATTTCATTTTTGTGCAAATATCTTAAATTCAATGAAAGTTGTTCTGTATGAGAAATATCTGTTGTTTCGTCAAAAATAACAGAATAATACTTAGCGTTTTTGACTTGATTCAGTATAGTCTCCGTTATTATATCTCCACAGCAGGTAATCAGGTCATTTTGTGACGTATTGCTTATATAAGTGGCTCTTGAAGACGCAGTTGACAAGTGCCGTTTTAGATTTTCGTCTCCTGATGCCACTTTGAATCGTAGCAATTCTCTGAAATTGCCCTCATTGCTTGGCCCAGCTGTCTCGTCCAAGCAACCATCATCTCGATGGCCTCTTAAGGGAATGTTCTGCCGGCCCAAAAATATAATTGACTCTACTATAGGTCGAAGTCTGTCCCTGTTCTCTTTCACCTGTTGCAATCGTTGTGAATCCACCTGATTTACAACAGATTTCTGTGGATTATGGTAACTTTTAAGAAAGTCAATGCCCGCTTGCACACATGCCTTATGATACGAAGTATCTTCATGCAACTGTAAATGCCCCTGCTTGCCTAGAAGCTTAGCGTAAGTAGTGAAAGGCTGAGTAACAAGGTTTTGCGCTATCATGCCTTTATTGTGGCCACATCTTTCACCGGCAAAAAGCATACAAAACTTGCAAAACAGTCCCTGTTTTTCGTGAGAATAAGCTAACCAACTTCTTTGTTCTTGTTCTAAATGGTGATGTCCCAAATAACGTTTTAACTCCTTGCCTCCCTTTGTGTGTAGCGAATGAGGCAGTTTGTATGACTTCGGTGGTACCCAAGGATTTTCCAACAGCTTACATTTTGTAAAATCGTCGACATGTTTATTTACAAACAATCCTACGTCATTAGAGAAAATGCTACCGGTACCGTCCGGTTCAATTTTTGTTGAAGGCTTTTGCATATCTTTCACAACCTGGGTCTCTTCGGTTTTATTATTTTCATTCTGGATTTCATCGTCAGAAACTTTTGATGTCCCAGGATCAGATATCCCCGGATCTTTCTTGGCTACTTTTTTAAAGTATGAACTTATCGGATTTT
Organism: Stictocephala bisonia; assembly: GCA_035578905.1. NCBI lineage: Eukaryota > Metazoa > Arthropoda > Insecta > Hemiptera > Membracidae > Stictocephala > Stictocephala bisonia. The sequence goes on along the minus strand of JAQJVL010000217.1, from coordinate 8,066 downwards.
CGATCAAGCGCTTCCGATCATTTTGGAGTGCCTAAAACAACGAAAGGAATTACAGTATACATGTATACGGAATACAGGTAGTTTATATTTTACAGTGTATTTTTAAACAATTATTGGGTGCAAAACATCACCCACAAATTTTATAGATAAAGCGTTTTTCATTAAATTTAATGTTAAAATCCTTAAATGACCGCCATTTCGAAAAATCCTCGTAAACTTGTGGACTTGTCAAGTAATAAATTATGGGGAGTTTACATAGATTTTGTTTGGTGGACTTAATGTTCTAGACGGCTTCTACTTTATTTCGTTCCATATGAAGCACAACTTTTTATAATAACAGATATATTTCTCTCTGTGAAGAAAATATGCAACTACAACATTTTAATTGCAGCAGACGATTTTCTATATGTCACTAATAATAACAGGAACGGATGTCAAGAAAGAAATAATCAATCAGAGAAAATATAGTAGGCCTATATGCAATTAAAAAACGAATAATATTTTTTTGCTTCATATCATTAAGCACTGATTGACAGCACAGTCTAATGATGGTTGTACGAACGAACTAGACTAAGCTAACCTAGTAAACAGCCAAGCGTAAACGATTCCATTTGTACTTACCATTATAATCTTGTCCATGCACTGATTGCTTCTTTCTTGTAAAACTGTGTTACTAACAAACCAAAACAAAACAAATAACAATAACAAAAAACAACAACAATAACAAATAAACTGGAACTGGAGCAAATTACAAGTGGATGGTACGAAGAACAGACGGTGCGACTGTCTCTGACTGACCGTGTGATCGTAATGAAGGTAAGATGGCGGGAGGCGGGGGTGAGCGCGACGCCACTCCCAGAGTGCACCACTGCAGTGTGGTATAAAACTAGATTTAACCGGATTTTAGGCCCAGCGACAGGCGACAGTCAGTCTTAACTCTACACACAGTCGGACATTACACTTTGCACTGACACTTTGTCTGACATGCGTGTAAGCGACACGTGAGAGTACCTCTGTCTGGTTGTTTGGTCTGCAATTTTTAAGGCTATTTTTGCAAACTGAAACATTTACATGTATGTATAAAAAAAAAACTTCTCGGGGGGGAGCATGGCCCCCATGGCCCCCTCTCTGTAACCGCCACTGATATGTTAAGCCTGTAGCAAGGCATGGGTAAGCAGCTAGTATTTTTTAAAGTTAAGATATCTTTTCTACAGGCCTGAAGGTCTATGCTACAGGCATCAGCTGAAAAAGCAAACATATGTTTTCCCCTTCTACAAAGGACGGTTTTTGCTGCTATTTGATTGGCGTTTAGATGTAGACTTTGTGATTGGCTACATTTGAATTTTAACAAAACAAGACTAACAAGAGCCGTTCTTCGTTCTACAAACTTGAATTTCGTGTAGGCATTTATTTTCTTGTTAGATGATGTCGAAGTTGAAATAGATTATAATTAATTATTGTATTAGAGTAAGTGAGTGAATATTAATAGTGTTAGGGATTTATTCTGTAAATATTTTTACAAACTTGCAGCTTCGTTTATAGCTAATATTTTTACTCGTAGCCATTTGTCAGTTCCAATTTGTTAAAAATGACTTCTTTTCCAAAGGCAAGAATTCATCGTTTTAATGAAGATATTTGTAAGTATTATATGAATCCTAAATATGTAGTAAAAGTGTGTGCAGGAGGTTATAAATAATAAACATACCTATAGCTCAATAAGTAATTAGTAAGGAAGGAAAGTATAATTACTAAGCTTCTTATATCTCTTATTTCTGCTTTACATCCATCACAGGTGTTGAGAATGGCAAGATAAACTAAGTGTTGGGCTTAATCAAGTACAGTTCTAAGTAGCCTAAATCTAGCTGGATTGAATTTGAGCAATTAGGCTAGTCTCCTTAGATAGACAAGATTCAGTTTGTATTGGTCTTTTATCATCTACTTGACAGGGGACATGGAGGCAATGAACAGATATGTATTCAGTGTCCATGGCAAATTTGAGTACAAACTATTATGTGATGGACTTGGACTGGAATAAAATCTAATAACTTATAAGCCGTAGTTCAACTAAGCTATGTTTATTTTTTATTTTATTTTATTGTCATTAAACCATTACAGTAATAGACAAAGTCAGAAACTACAGTGTAAACTTACATACTATTTACATTTCAATACATTATATTACAAAATAAAAACCAAGTAAAATACCGTAACCCGAAATTACACATAAATTTGACAGTAAAAAAATTCAGTTACAGAGTAAAAAGAGTTGTTAACTAAGCAAGTGTACAATTTGCGTTTAAATACATTAAAAGGCAACTCGGTAAGCTCTGAGGGTAAATCATTGAACATTTTTAAACCTAATACTTCATAACTATTTAGTGACTTGGACAATCTATGGAATGGTACATTAATTTTATTACTTTGTCTGGTATTGTGTTTATGTATATCTTTTTTTAAGGCATGCCATGGCAGATTGGTTTTTTTATAAAGTAAAACATGATGAATATAAAGATTAACTATGGTGAGGCAACCTAACTGGACAAATAATGGCTTACAGTGATCTAATTTGTGAGAATCTGTTATAATCCTAATTAATTATTATTTTTTTTTTTTTCAAAATAAGAATTCGATGGACATGTACACTATTTCCCCAAAGCAATAGACCATATGAGATTATACTTTGAAAAAATGCAAAGTATGCTGATCCCACATAATTATCTGGCACACAATCTTTCAGTTTTCTTAAGAGATGTATAACCCTAGACAGCTTTATAGAAATATAATTGACGTGTGATTCCCAAGTTAACTTTGAATCTAAATGTAAACCTAAAAATTTAACACTATCTATACAATTTTTAATGGGTAAATCTCTAAGCCCAAAATACATTTGTTGAGTTTTACTGTCATTAAGTAAAAGTCCATTAGCTCTAAACCAAATTGAAGACTGTGTGAGTTTCTTGAGTTAAATTTGTCAATTCATTAAAATCAGAACTACAATTTAGGAAGGTTGTGTCAACCAATCAGATTAATTTAATGGACTCGGCACAGGAAGTCCTGAATTTACAATGATTATATGATGCTCGCATGCCCAATTTCAAGTTAAATTAACTCTGACTCAGATTATGGAACTGGCGTTCCAATTTCTCAGTTACTGTGCTGTCGAGTTTATCACTTCCCCCTCCCAAATCGCACTTGGCTACAAAAACTAAGTAGGCCAAGTTGAAGGGGTTCAGTGGGGCAGGCCTATTCTAATTGACAAAGTGTTCATGTACAATCTACTCCTACCTATAGCTTTGTATTTTAAACTTGGGTAACATTTTAAATCAAAGTGTAAGTATATGATTATGATGTTTAGCGTTTCCATCCCTGTTCCGCTTTTAAATTAATTTCGAAATATGGCAATTGATGCCTAAGGTTTAATTACTTCATAACCACAATGTATAGTTTTAAAAGACTACAGTAATGGAAATACAGCCTATCGATTGTTAGGCCTAATTCCAAAACCTTAAATTGAAATTAACCCTAACCATTAGAACCTAAATTGGAATTGCCCGAAAATCAACGTTGACAGGCCTACTGTCAACACAGAAATTATGTGTAGGCCTACCCAAGTTTGAAAGTTTTTTACAAAGAAAGTAAGAGGTCTATGAAAAATTCAGTCATACAATTGTTTTCCTCAGTAAATTCTACATTTTGACATATGCATTTAACCTTTAAAGCGCCATTCATACAATGCCTATTTTCCATGAAGCGCTAATTTACTGTAAAAAAAAAACAAAATTATATTTTTTAGTTGCTCATTTTTTTTATTGTTCTGTACAGAAAAATAAAAGATATGATAACATTTTGAAACTTTTATAGCTTACTTTACCTTTTTTTCTTATATATGAATATGTAAATAAGCAAACTTTTACTTGAAAGTAAGCTTCAGATATAAATCACTTATACAGTATTAATCAGTACAAAATATTATTACTATTACTAAGATATGTATAATTGAATGCATCTACTGATAAAGTCAAGGCTGCACACAAAACATATAATATAAAATAAGTAAACACATATAGCACTTGAATACAATGTATTTAGTACCTTCCACAAAATACTATTTTGTATTGTATTGTATATAAAATGTATTTTGTATTGCTTTTAGTGATTGTAAAATTAATTGCTTGGTCCTCCTAATATCAATCCTCTAATATCAATAGGCTAGTAATGATATTTTAATGCTATATGCGTGAGTAAATAAGACTGGTAAAATAAGACGTACCCTTTAACTTTTTTTGGTAATTCTATAGTATTACTTAGTCAGCCTTAAATCTGTTCATACTTTGATAATACATTTTCGGGATGCTAAATTGCTAAATACCAATATTTAGTAAAAATTATGTATCGGAAACATAAAGTTAGTATGATAACTGATACATTAGCATACACCAAAGCTGCTCATATACATCACGCCACGGCAGTTATGGTAGGTTATCATGATGTATTGTAGAATATGTTTTTATAAATTCTACTGACTGAAAAGTGGTTTGTGACAGTGAAAATAAATTACTACAGGTTCATTCTATAATATAATAACCTGTTAATGTAACCTAACCATAACTGCCGCAGCCCGATGTATATGGGCGGCCTCAGTTCATACTAATGTATATGTGCTTACTTTCGTAAAAATATAACAAGAGGTGGAGTATGCATTCTTTCCCGACCATATCTAGACATTGTGCCAGTGCGTGATTTTGATGAGTTTGCGGTTGAGAGTGTTTTTGAGTTTTGTCTAAGTCTGATTAATGGTGATCGACCTATTGTAGTTATGAGTGTCTATTGCCCTCCACATAATGATAAATCTAGCACGGAAACTTTTTTAACAGCTGGGATAATGTATTACATAACATTTTCTTAAAGTTTAAAAATCCTGTTCTCATTTTAACTGGTGATTTTAATATTGACATGCTTAAAGATAATAATATTAAGCTAGAATTGTATAATAATAAAATCTTATGACTTAATGCCATTTGTATTCATTTATAAATGAAGCCACTCGTATTACAAATAGTTGTCAATCCTGTATTGATAATATATTTACTAATTTTTGTCCAGATTATGTAAATGTGCTAGAAACAGGGCTTTCTGATCATCTGGCTCAAGTTATAAATTTCACTAAAATCAACTATTGCACTTTTGGAAAGTCTATGAGATATTATAAAAGGTTATTTTCTGAGGAAGCAATTCTAATGTTCCAAAATGACTTACTGAACATATCTTGGACGGAGGTTTTTAATAATGGTCAATTTACAAATAATATAAGCAATGTATTTAATATTTTTCTAGAGAAGGTTAGATTATCTTTTTTAATGCTTTCCCTTTAAAAGTATTTAAAGAGCCAACCAAAAATAATAGTTCAATAAAATGGATGACAAAGGGCTTAAAAATTTCCAGTGAAAGAAAGCGAGTTTTACATCAATTGAGTAGAACATCTAGTGATCCTGATTTTATACTATATGTCCGGAAATACAAACAGATTTAAAAAAAATGTGTTCATATAGCAAAGCTCAGGCACAATAGTAATTATATTAACAGATCAACCAATAAAGTAAAAGCTGGTTTAAATTGCATTACATTTACATGGGACTACTAGCACTCCACAATAGACCATAAAAACAGCTGAGATTTTGAAACTCAAATTTTAACATTGGATGGGAAATCTATTTGTGTATAAAATCAATGGTATAGGCTACAATTACCCTTTTTTTAACTTTTTTAAATGCACTGATGGTTCATTGTTGCAACGCAGCTCCTAACCGGTACCAGGAAAACGAAATGGGTTTATTGTATATTTTTCTCTTGTTTTAACATGTTTAATTATTTAAAAAACTGTTTAGCTACATTTTGAAACACCTTATAAGTAAGGTTTTCAATTAACTGTGTTATTACTTTGAATAGCTGAGTTATGAATTTTTTCATGTTCGTCTTAAAATATTAATAGGATAACATTGAATTGTACACTTTAAACAAGCCTCATTTCATTTGTTCATGGGCACGTGTGTGCTATTTTTAGTTTAATGAGTAACCAATAATATATTGTTTTAGCATGTGCACCGCCTCCAGGCACGTATGATCCAAAACTAGATACAGTGGTCAAAGGATGCCCAATACAAAAGGGCAAAAGGTTCCCAGATCAACTTTGTGAATCAAAATCTCTGGATAACATAAACAAATCTAGTAACACAGAGATGACTTTTAGGACGGTAAGTAACTAATAATTGCTTGTTGCAGGTTATGCATAGATCAAATCCTAACTAAAATGAGAAACAAATGTACAGCAAAGAAAATGCAATAGCAAAACATTTTTGTCAACTATTGCAACTTGTTTTTAAATAGGACAATTGTATTACCAGATTCGACTCCATTTGTTTAACTCCAGTGCTGGCCAAGGTTGATTGCAACTCATATTTTAGAACTGGAAAAAATATGATCTTAACTCAATTTTAATATGCTTGCTAGTTTTTCCATTGTGTTATTAATTATTAGTTTTTCGTCATTATTATGACACCAGTTTTAATAGAAATAACTAGGATTTACAGATAAAACCCACAAATAATTAATAGATAAGAAAACCAGCTGATTGTTAAAACCAAGTTACTTTCAAATGGGTTTGTCTGTGTTTCAGTAATGTGTAAATTGAGTTGTTAATTTTGTAATGTGTATAGTAAGTGAATTAATTATAGTGGGTTCTATTGGAACAAATTGGTTGGCAGCAAAGTTGGTTGAAGCCCAACTTCATAAGCTCTCAGTTCGATCACAATCAGAGTCATAACAAATTTTGAGAGAGATCAGCTGATAGCCACCGGCTATTCATTTGTCATTGGGCTATTACTTAATGACACTTTCTAAGGAATAGTCGGCCTTAGTTTGTAACAATGACTACATTCACTCATGTACAGTCATTCGAAAACCATATCCGCCCATATCTTGACGATCAGTGTCTTAAGGAAAGAATAAATAAATAAATATTTATGTTATCTAGATATTGAAGGAATTGCAGGTCAGTAATAAGAGGGACGTTTATGCAATTTGGCAGTAGTGTAACTGGACAGTAAATGCATATAGCACTACAGTGGACAAGATTTGTGTCATTAAAATTAATTTAAACACCTAACTGTAAGCTCCCCTATTTTAATCACAGTAATGTGAGTATATGCGCTTGTAGTGCTTGTGTTCAATGTGGTAATAATACACCTAAGTTACACGTCGCAAAATATACAAGAATAGGTTACAATTTCATGGTCCAGGGCTACATCAGTCAGGGTGTCCAGCAACAGGGAAAATAGGGAAAACCTGGAAAAGTCAGGGAATTTGAAATGACCTGGAAAAGTCAGGGAAAAATCAGGGAATTCGAAACAAAAACCTGGAAAATCCTAATAAGAACACCAGTGTGTTGTGATTTGTAATAATCACTATATACTTGGGTGCGCTACAAAAAATCCTTTACTTTGTTCAGTACTAAATGTTAATTTGACATGCCATTCAATATTCTAAATTATGAAAAACAGCCATTCCATGGAAAAGTAAACCCTGAGGTTAAATTTAGATTTTTTTTATACTCACAGTTTATATGTTACTATGAAGAGAAAGGTCTGAAATAACAAGTTCAGTATATTTTTTTTTTTTTTTTTTTTTGTGTTTTGATGGTTTTATATGCGCTTAATGTTTTATGCTCCTGTAAGCCTCTCTAAATGAGAAATTAAGGTTAAGTTTAAAAAAAAGTAAGAAGAAGAATACCTCAATCAGCTGTTTGCTGTCATTTGGAGGAAAAACCTTGTTAACCCTACTTTTCAGTGACATTGTTGTTTTGCTGCTGTTATTAGTTAGAAAGGTGGATTTTTAATATGTTTTGAAGACTCCCTAAATGTCCCGTCCGTAACAGAAAAGGTAAGAAAGTTTGTTTTTTAGAATATAACTATATCATACTTATGATTAAACAAAGAATCCTGTGTTTAAAATGTACTTAGAATCTAACCTCAAAATTTTTGTTGTTTTATTTTGATTTATATTGCTTTTTG